>CM053029.1:466887623-467262952 GCA_028564925.1 Lithobates sylvaticus | reverse complement strand
AAAACCACCCCGGGAAGGGGAAAAGGGGTTAAATGGGTTTTTACAAGGGGAAAAAATGGTATTAGAAGCCTTAGGGCAACGACCCCCCCGGGCCTTAATGAGGTGAAGCTTCAGGCCATTCCTGGAGGGTTATAGCTCGGGGAAAACTGATTGATCTATCTATCCAGGTGGGGTGTGATCACCGCACCTTTCGCTATAGGTGGAGGTCGGCTTATTAAATTGTTTTTACTCTCTTATACTTAGTAATGAATAATATTTTCCCTTTCTTCCTCTCTTTTTGACCTATTGGTCTCTACCTTCATGGTTTGGGGATATCATGCACTTCTGGAAATAGCCACGGATAAGGTATACGTGTTTTGGGGGATATAAACATTATTCTTCATGGGGGGTCGTATCTGTTATTTATTTATTTACTCATGTTTTTCTTTCATCTTTTTGTAAATGATGATGCTCACCCCATAGACTCGAATATCCAGGGATTTTGGTTGTTGATCAGGACTCAGGTTTTTTTCCTAAAAAATCTCTCTACCTGGCAGCCTAGCCTCCCGGGACGATGGGTTTCCACAATCTCCCTTTAAAAAAAAAAACCCTGTTTTCCATCTATTGGGGGCTTAGGGGCTGGGGACACTGGGATTGTCACCGATGGGGTATCTTATTTCCCCATGGGATGTCCGTTCTATGTCCCTGGAGGCTAGGTTTATTGGCCCACTTTCTGGATTGGGTTTTCCCGTTCTTTGGTGGGCCGTTTTTGCCAGTGGTTTTAGCCCTTTTTCTGGGGGAAGTTTTTGGGTGTGGAACCCACTCCTGGGTTTATAATACCCAGTTGGGGTAGCCTAAAAAAAACCCCTCTCCTTTCCCCGCCAATGGGACCTTTGGTCCGGTGTTTCCAGTCACGCATCTCCAGGTCAGATCGAACTCAAGAACCATTTGGGTGGGATCTCCCCTGGGATGCATACATGGGGGTTTTCTCTTTTCCTCTCCCATGTAGTCATTGGATCACCTGCCATCTCCCTTGGATCCTACCAGGTACTTCGGGTTTTCCCTAGGCGGTTAATTGCCCTTGAATGGACTTGAACTTGTTCTTTTCCATTCTCTTGGACTTTTTTCCGACCTCTCCCCATGCCATCGTGGTCGGGCATCCCGACTGGCATGTTTACCATCCCATGTTCTGCCCTTTATGACCTCCTCTTTCTGGCCATGATCCTCTGTCTGGCCAGATGAGGTGGCGGTGGATTGCTATTTCGCCCATGGTTTGGCCTGCCAGCGACGATACACCTCAATGTCCGTTCGCGGATGTGGGATGTGCCGTGCGCATGTGCGGCCGGATCATGTGGGATGTGGTCGCCCACTTGCATTCTGGTCTTGGTAGTTTTACCTGCTAGATCGCCTACGTCAGGTGGGACGCTGCCGTGATGACGCTATGCGTTGCTTACGCGCTGCGTCATCAGACAACGCCCACAGGGGCAGGCTAGATCTCTTTGGTTCCTACTTAAGGGCGCCTGAGACGGCATTTGGTGTATTCCTTCCCCGCAGCTGGAGCTGCAGGAGTGTGTTCTCCTACATACAGGACATCCATCCTGTCTGACGGGATCTTTGGAACTTTCTTGGAGACTTGACTGGGTGAGTCTTTCAATGTGCACTGGTTGGGCTGGATGACTATTGACAGCCCAAACCATTTGTACTTGGCTCAGCCTGATCTTATTATTTTTGGGCTTCTCTTTTTATCCTTTCCTTAGCTGCCCAATTTTATTGATTTAAACACCAATACAGCAATGAAAAAATATTTTTCAAGCCATCTTGTAGAGAGATAACAGAAATATCTGCTTATTTATTTCTGACACCCTGGATTTGAGGACATAGGGGGGAGCAACACCATACATGAGGATATGTTTGTAGATGTAAGTGTGTTCACTTCCTATATACATGCAATTAAATATTTGAACTTGGTGATCTTTTTGGTCACTAAGGAACTGTCCGTATGGAGATATATTATGTAAATTAATATGTCCTTTGATATAATTCATAGATGATGACTAAAAATTCCCTGATGAAGACTGGCAACTACAAAGCCGTGTGGAAACGCGTCGGAATTTTCATCATTCTGTTCATGTATCAATCATAAGCATTGGTTTTCTGGTTTTTTATCGATATGGAACATCTTTTAAACAATTGTTGTTGCCTTTAAAATCCCATCCTAAGAGGTTTTTGTAATTTCAATATTCTTGGGGATGATGGCAACCCTAGTGTCCTTAGGCGAGAGTTCAATCTTTTTCATTTGTTTTATGGTCTTATGGCTGCACCAGCTTTAATGCATCTTTTAGGGTGAACCCCCCCAAATATCTTGTTTGTTCATTCAGAAAGCACAGCCCAAATCTTGCATGCGCAGAAGGAAACCGTTATTTGCCAGAAAATTGATGTACAAAACCATTTTTGATAAAAATTATTCTTCATCTAGGTCTAGATTCCCATCCAATGATTTGGGGAAGGATCTTACCCTAAATTATATAAAAGCTATTGAGGAATTAATAGAGTTATGGGAGGAAGTCAATCCCATGGACGATTCATTTGATGATCCATCTAGTAACCATTGTAATGATCCGTCTGTTTCTAATCCATCAGCTATTGAAAGATGTTTTCCAGGCCCAGGTTTTGTTCGTTCCCTGTTCTTCAAGGGAACCCCAATATTTGGGCTTTTACACAACAAGTCACTAAAGAACTTCAATCCATCAACTTGACTAATAACCAATCATCAAATCTTAGTTTAGCTCATCAAAAAGCATTAACCACCCTTAAAAAAATCCAAACATAATCATTAAGGCTTCAGATAAAGGTGGTAACATAGTGGTAATGGATCTCACAAAATATGAGAAGATGGTAATGGATATACTAAAAAATCGGCACTGGTATATCACCATACCAGGATATCAAGTTGAACGGATTAAAATTTATTATGCTAACCTAATTGCTCAGGCTTTTCATAAAGACATCATTGATAGAAAAAACGTAGGAGTTTCTTTCAGTGAAGGCTCCCAGAATGCCCACCTTGTACGCATTACCCAAGATACACAAAAGCATGGTCCATCCTCCGGGGGAACCCATTGTATCTGGAAATGGTTGTCTGATAGAATCTGCCAGTCAGCTGGTCAATGACTACTTGCAGCCCCATGTGGTAGCTCTTAGCTCCCACATTTAGCACAGTGCTGATCTATTGAGGGTCCTCGATGGAGTGGTAGTGCCTGAGGGGGCTTGGCTGGTGGCCATCCATGTGGAGGCTCTCTACAACTCAACCCCCCATGATTTGGGGGTTTGGGTTGTGGAGAGCTTTATTGTAGAAATAGGTAGCATAGCTGCCACTTACAATGAGTTCATTCTGGGCTTAATGTATTTCATTTTGACCAACATCTTTTTGTTCAATCGCTCCCACTACCTCCGGGGGCAGGGTGTTGCAATGGGGACACGTTCTGCCCCCTCCTGCGGGGGTGGGAGCGATATCTATTCACATGTAAAAAATTGCAAGATAGCCTAAGCAATGTATTCATTTGGCAAATATTTATTGGCAATATCTTCTTAATATGGACTGGATCCAAGGAGGAGTTAATCTCCTTTTTGTAAACCTTAAAATTAAATGAATTTGATCTCAGATTTACAATAAATTATGATCAAAAGACTATTAGCTTTCTAGATATCTTGATTTTCATCAATGGTGGTGGAAGTCTAGGTTCCTCACTGTATCATAAACCGCCAACGGGGAATAAGATTTTACATTCCAGCAGTTCCCATCCCAGATCCCTTGTCTCCAGCATACCTTATAGCCAGTATGTCAGGCTGAAAAGGAATTACAGTCGATAAAAAGACTTTGAGATCGAAGCCAAAGACCTAAGAGGCCGTCTCTTACTGAGAGGTTATAGTCGGTCGTGTCTGAAAAAGGTCTACCTTAGGGCCAATCAAAAGGAGAGAGATACTTTAATCTTTTCTAAAAAGGTTCCAAGTACAGATAAAAAGGTTGATTGATAACTAGATTTTTAGGACAGCATAGTGAGATACGGAAGTCATTCAAAAATATTGCCATCTGCTAGTCGCTGACGATGTTGTCTCAAAATAGGTATCCTCAAATTACCTATAGGGGTTCCCAATCAATTAGAGATCATCTTGTACATTGTCATTTAACAACTACATCCAAAAATCTTGCTTGCAAAATAACTGGGACCAGTCCCTACAGGAATTGTAATTTTTGTGGGTACTTGTTCAGTGCTTCACAGAAATTGTTGCCCAATGGTGAGCAATACAGACCTTATTTGTATGTCGATTGCCAGACAATTGGAGTAGTGTACCTTATGGAATGTGATTGCAAGGCCTTTTACATGGGAAAAAACAAAAATACCTTTTTTTCACAGAGTCCAGAACCATGTGTCATTGGTCTCTAAGAAAAAAATGGAGACCCCCATTACCAGACATATGGGCCTCTATCATAATTTTTCACTGTCTAAAATTAAATTCTTTGGGTTTATAATCTCCTTTTACAGCGCAAAACAAAATGGATTCACACCCTATCAGCTACAAAACATCCTGGACTGAACAGTCCATTAGCTACAAACCCTTTCTTTCCATATGAATCTCTCTTCTGAGAGATTCAGATTTACCAAAATGCCTTAAGATTGGGATCCATTATGTTGGATCACAATAATTGAATTTTTATTATTTTTGTTTTTCATATATATATATATTTATATATCATGTTTTCTTACTCGCTTTTACCTTGGCCTGAGAGGTTCCCCATTTGTTCCATCTCTCTCCCTCCCTGAACTGTGGATTCTACATTCCTTCTTCCTATATGGAAATCTAATATTATTTTGTTGGAATTTATTTAATAACTTACAGACCTGGGATTGGTTCCCTATTTCCCATGGCTGGCCTTTATTGGCAATATTTGATCAAATTTCGTCACCCTTAAGTACATTGAAATGGGGATATGTGATCATAAGGATGCCCAGGGTGCCTTCTCTGCTAACCCTATGGGGGAATCTCCCATGTGTGTGAGGGAGTTGGCACCACTAGACACTTGCACATTGCGTCCCGCAATCTGGATGTCTATTGGCTTGGACAGCCATAAGTTACACCCAGCAGACTTTCGATCATGGCGTCGTATGTAAATTGCGCTTGCGCCTGACATAATTTCTGGCACTGCGTCATTGCGCCGGTTGTTTGCCTTGCTTGCGTCACTTCCGGGCAACATTCGCGTGTGCATTGTCTTCATCTTTCGGCGTCCGCTGCCTAATCAGCATCATTGGACGCCGGTGGGGTGGAGGGGATATAAATAGATCCCCTTTCTCTGTAGACAGGCAGCGGCTGAGTCGGTAGCAGGATGATACTTGATGCTTCAAATCTGTGAATGGGTAATTAACGTTCAGACATTGGCGGTAACTACTAGGACTGGAAGGCAGCAGATTAGTAATGAATGTCGTTTCTTTTCCTGTTGTTGTTTGGGGTTGTGTTGGTGATTGTTTGGTGGTGCGGGTTTGTGGGGGGGGGGGGGGGGGGGTTGTGTGGGGGGTTGGTGGGAGGGGGGTGCTTTTGTGTGTGGTGGGTGGGGGGTGGGGGGGTGTGTGTGGGGGTGGGGTGTTTGGGGGTGTTGTGGGGGGGTTGGGGGTGGTGGTGGGTGGGGGGGGGTGTTGGGGGGGAGGGGGTTTGGTGGGTTTTGGTGGTGGTGTTTTGTGTTTGTTGTATGTGGGTTGTTGTGGTTGGTGGTGGTGGGGGGGGGTTTGTTGTGGTTTGGGGGGTGGGGGATGGGGGGTTTTGCTTGCTTGGGAATGTGTTGTTGGTTTTTGGGTGTGTGGGGGTGGGGTGTTGTGGGTGTGTGGGTTGGGGTTTTGGTTTGGGGGGTGGGGTGGGGGGGGGGGGGGGGGGGTGGGGGGAGGGTTGTGGTGGGGGTGGGTATGGTTGTTTAATATCTTTAAACACATATTTTCATAGTCAATGTTATTCATGATGACAATGTTGCCTCCTTTATCTGAACTTTTAATGGTGATATCTCCATTATTCTTCAGAGCGAGCAATGCCCTTCTCTGATCTCTGTCTAAATTATGCAATCCTGATTCCTCTTTTAGCCTTTCCAAATCCTTGGTCGTTTGTTTCACAAACAGTGCCAATGCAGGATTCTGGCTCAATTGGGGAAAGGCGTGTGAACTCCGTTTAAATTTTTTTGATTCATAAATAGTATCCCCCTCTTTCTCTTCCTCACTCTCTACACTGTCCAATTCGTCCTCGTCAGCATCATCCCAGGCACCGCTTTCAAGCAACAATAGATTGAGATCCCTAAGTGCTTTAAAGTCGGCTGCTTTTAAATTTGGAGGTATGTCATCCTCTTTTTTGGTTTGTTTATTATAAAGACATTTATAAAATAATTTACGGGCAAAGAGATTAATATCTTTCACTACTTCGAAAGCATCGGTAGTTTTATCTGGGCAGAAAGATAGACCAAAGGTGAGCACCTCATGTTCAAATTTGGTCAAAATGTGTGAAGAGAGATTGATGATGTTCAATCCTCCTTCGATTGACCCTTGGGTGTGGAGGATTCCGTCCCTGTTTGGATCATAGATACCACCGGTAGCCCCGTCTGTAATACAGGGGGTCCTTGTGGCATCCGGTTGCGGTCTAAAAAATTGTCTAATTGGGTACGTTGATTTTTAGGTATTGCTCCCTGCTCCTTTTTGGTACCCCCCTTCGTACGACTTGAGAGGTGAGCAACACCATTCATGATGATATGTTTGTAGATGTAAGTGTGTTCACTTCCTATATACATGCAATTAAATATTTGAACTTGGTGATCTTTTTGGTCACTAAGGAACTGTCCGTATGGAGATATATTATGTAAATTAATATGCCCTTTGATATAATTCATAGATGATGACTAATAATTCCCTGATGAAGACTGGCAACTACAAAGCCGTGTGGAAACGCGTCGGAATTTTCATCATTCTGTTCATGTATCAATCATAAGCATTGGTTTTCTGTTTTTTTTATCGATATGGAACATGTATAATATGTTAGAATTCTATCTTTTTGTACAATAAATTTATATAATCTTTTAAACAATTGTTGTTGCCTTTAAAATCCCATCCTAAGAGGTTTTTGTAATTTCAAGACCATAAAACAAAACAAAATATTACAGCGCACACATGCAAAAAATACATTTACCTCCTGCAACGCTATTTAAAACACCTGAACATTTTCAAAAAATATGGGGATTTGGTCACACCATATTGCTATATGGTGCTTAAGCCCACTTACTGCGACAAAGTACCCCATAGTTAGTGGGTCCTACGCTATCCATAGAGTGGGAGATCCTGCTTCTCTGAACCATGGGACACATACACTCCTCTATATGGGAGAACTAAAGGACTCCACCTATGACACAGGTGGACACTAATGAGAGGCAATGATGAGGGAGTGGGGTGCTCCTGCCTAAAAAGGATTTGGTCAATATCCATACAATAGACAAACAAGTTATTTGGGGGGCACACCCTAATGACGCGTACACACAATCAGATTGTTGGCCACCAAAACCATGGAATTTTGTCCGAAGGGTGTTGGCTGAAACTTGTCTGGCATACACACTGTCACACAAATGTTGGCCAACAATTCCGAACGTAGTGACGTACTAGACGTACTACGAGATTTTTAAGCTCTTTAACTCCACCCTTTGGGCTCCTTCTACTAATTTTGTGTTAGTAGAAGTTTGGTGAGTGTTGATTTGCGCTTTTCTTTTCGCATTTTTCTTTTAGCACTTTTCAGTTTGTGCTTTTCAGTTAGTTTCTGAATGGCTGTTCGTCAACCAGACATGTTGTGGAATTGGAGGAGATAACGTGTTATTTATTATTGGCCTTGGAGTTATTGTTTTGACATTATTTTTTTGGTTGACTAATGATTTGATTTGGTATATTTTATATATTTTTGGATGCATAAAAGGCACTTTTTGGTTAAGTTCTATTGGCAGATAGCATGTCTATTTTTTTTTTTTTTTAATGCACAATAAAAAAATTGTGTAGAATAATACTTGGCTATGTGTTTTACTACAAATGACAGTTTGTGAGTAAGCAGTTACATTGAAAAAAATACAATGTAAAATTTACAAGGGACACCAACATAGTTGTATCTTTGATCTTATAAACTAGGGGATAATGGTGTTGTGGTAACTTGCACAAATAAAAAAGAAAAAAAAGCATAATAATATGATTCTTGATATCACTAGAAAAAAAAGCCTTTGGAAATTAATTTACAATAACTCCACCAGTATCACCAGCAAAGCAGCTTCATTATTATCCCATTAAAGAAGAAGAGAATGTACGCTGCATTTGGAAATTTCATAATTTGCCACGTTACGAATGTTAATTCTCCATTACAAACTCTAGACTGACTGCTTCTGCTTCCGAGCATGCATGTTTGTACTTTGGACTTTTGTACTCCAGGTCAGGATACTTCCAATTCCCATCAGGGTATCCTGTGTCAGCCGAATACTAGGCAGTAGCTAGTATATTCCCTACCTCCTAGTATTCGGCTGACACAGGATATCCTGACCCAGAGAGACATCAGGACCTCAGCTGTAGTAGCTGGTGAGTGGGAACCCAAGAGGGGGAGCATGAAAGTCACATGAATACCTATGCAACAGAGTACACAAGTCACAAGTCACCTTTCTCCTGTTTCAAATGATTTAGATCAGATGGTAGCACATCAGCCTTTCAATGTGCACAACTTACCTGATCACTGGACTGTTTTGAATCACATTCTTATTTGTTTTGTTATACATATATATATCCTTGGACTGCACTTATATTGGTTGGACTCGTGAGTATTTTTTGGTCACACCTGTGCAGGGATAGACACGTACACATACGATTTCTGTTAAGCGATTACACATATATTATTATATTATATTTTTCACTTAGTTTGGATGGAACCGTGAAGACTCTCTTGCCACATTTGCGCAGGGAGGGCCATGAATACACAGGATTTTATTTATTTACTCGACCTGTAGCACTTACCACTTTATAAAAGGTTTATAAAAGGTTTTTCACTTTATGTTATCCTGTAGACACCTTTATATTTTTGACTAGGAATCCATTACATTCTCTAGCGTGAACCTAAGTAAGGTAAATAGAGTTTATGTCAGAGAGATTGGTTTCATACACCTATCAATCTCAGGTAGCGCCACCCACCCCATTTACTGACTCACTTTATATTCTGGACCCCCCTTTTTTGGGGGAGTTCTTTTTCAACCTAGCCACTATCCTATGTGCGGCGTACTCTATGTTTGTTATTAATGATACTTTAATGCATAGAAGCAGACAGTTCCCCCTCTTTCAACACCTCGACACATTCATTATACAGCCATTCACCTATCACTTCCAAAATACACAATAGAACTCAACAAGCAAACCATCTTTTCCAGGCATCTTTCCTCTTTTATATACTTTTCATACACCCCTCAATTTAAATTTTCCCAACCTCATCACACAAAATATCCTCATCTTTTCCATTCAGGCAATCCACAATCTCTTCTGACACCTCACCTTTCACCCCTTCATCTCTTCGGCTCTCAGCAAGTTTGCATAAAATTTCCATACTTCCTTGCTAACACCATTACTACTACATATTACATCTTCATCCTCATTCTTCACATTCAGCATCTCAACTTTTCTGCCATACACCTTTTTTAAAGAAAAATTTTGTACATTTCTCATCCCCCTCTTTCAAAACAGCCTTTACTTGTGGAAAACCTATTCCTTCCCCTCTAAATTATTAAATTTACCTCTTGCTTCCTTAATCTTATGGTTTACATTCCCCCCAACATTCTTAGCTCATTTAATTATTCAAACCTTTTCTACCATCCCATATACTCCATCCTCTCATTCTTTGCTTTCTCACACCCCTTCTTAAGAAAGAAAAAATGTGTTCTAACTTTAACCCATTCCCTACATTCAATGACTTTCTCAAAATCATTAACTCCCTTCCTCAACTTATTAAATATACTTGTGTATTCATTTCTAATAACTTCATATTCCAACAAACTTACATTCAGTTTCCATACAAACCGTCTCCTTTAATATTTCAATTTTACCTTGTTCCGTGAAAGGCTCCCTCCGCACCGCATAAGATTTCACATTCATATTTCTATAAATAAAACAAAAATCAATATATGTCTGAACAGTATCTTTATTACTAAAAAAAGTAAAACCCCCTTACTTCCCAACATCCCTCAACTGATAAATATTTTTTTGTCATTATTTTTTTATTGAAATCGTCATGGTACAACATATAGTACCAAAAGTACAAAAATATAAAGATGTACAGGAACATATATTTAGCAATATGTAAGTTGGGTAGAGGTGTATACATTCTTCAAATGCATAAACAAGTAAGTAACCAACCTGTGACAAACTTAAGGTTGTCTGTCAAACATTAAATGAGTGCACTCTAGGGAATGTGCATGAGATGTAGAATGAAGATAAGTTAACATTTTTATAACTGTGAGGTTGAACAGGGATGTGGAAACATGGAAGGAGCTAGGTGGGTTTTGGTCTGACCATCATAGAAGCAACTAGAAGCAGGTGGGGGTGAGTGAGAATATCAGCAATGAGTGCAGTTTAAGTCATTTTAAACCAGGTTTTCCAGATTTTCCATTGATTACCAAATTGTTTGTTGGTGCCACATCTGTTGGCCAATAATGATTCATACACATATTGAGTTTGGGTGTTCCTCAGTACTTCTGAGGTGTGTGAAGCTATGTTAGACTTCCAATACAGGGATATTAGTGTTCTGGCAACCAGAAGAATATGTGTAGTAACTACACAGGGGGAAAGTGTTCTATTCCTACCCTGTTTCCCCGAAAATAAGACCTATCGTGATTGTCGGTGATGGCTGCAATATAAGCCCTACCCCCCAAATAAGCCCTACCCTGTTCCCCCCAAAAATAAGCCCTACCCTGAAAATAAGACCTACAAGGACTTTAACTAGGGCTTATTTGGGGGTAGGGCTTATATTGCAGCCATCACTGACAATCACGCTAGGTCTTATTTTCGGGGAAACAGGGTATATTCAGAATTGCGAGGCTTGGGTTTGGAGGTGTTAAAATCCCCATAATGTTTAAAATAATACTGAATATTAGACATGTGCACACTGAAATATTTTGTTTCGGAATTTCGTTTTATTTAGTTACTCCTGAAATTCGTTTTTATTTTTCTTTTTTTTCTTTAAAAAATGCATTTGTCCGAAAATCCAAATGAATTAAGGTTGAATCTGTAATTGAAGGCTTATGGTGTCTGTCGAATGTTCAAAGAAGATTTGACGGAGCAGCTAAACTGTACGATGCCGTATAGTTTAGCTGCTCCATCGAATCTTCTTAGAACTTTCAACAGACACCATAAGCCAAAGATTCAACGTTTGTATGTTTTTCGCTGCTTTGTCGAATCTTTGTCATTCATGTTGAATGTATATAGTTCAAACAGAAAATGGACTGGTGATAGTGATCACTGATCAGACAGGTAACAAGATAGGGTATATAGAATCTATATAGAATCTCAATCTATAATATAGAATCTATAATAATAAATCCCCCTCACCACACGGGCAGCCTCTGAGTCTATCACAACACTAGCAACACTAGTATCACTATCAAGTTCACAACACTAACACAATAGTAGCAGATTTTTATGAAAAAGTTAAGTTGAATTGTAGCTTGCTTCACTATTGTTCTGCTGCTGTACTTATGCTTAATTGCTAAATAATTCAGGTTCTCTGACAAACGAACCAGCTAAGATTGACTGTCTTCTAAAATGATTCAGTGTGTGTGTCTCTCTCTGCTAGCAATCGTAAGTGAAAGTAAGTTGGCTGTACGTGTGTACTTAGTTCTAGCTATTTTACTGCTCCACCTCTTTGGTTACAATCAGCCAATAACATTCATCATCATCATTATTTTTATTTTACTTCCCCCACCCAATTCCAGCAGCAATATTTTCTCTCTATGTCAAATCTTTTCTCTCTTTGTTGAATCTTTTCTCTCTATGTCGAATAATCTTGGACTAATAGAGTTAAGGTTAGGCACATTCGACCACAGGTTCGATAGACACAGATTGTTATTGTCAGCGTCATGTCAAATCTCCTATCTATAATGAACTGTTGTCGCAACGAAAACGAAAATAAAGCATTTGTTTATGTCGGATCTTTCATTTTTCGGAATCTGCACTTTCGGTATCGTTTGTTAAAACGATAACGAAAATACCTGAAATTCGGACGAAAATGCATTTGGACGAAAACAAATGCACATTAATGAATATGCCCCTGGAGATGATACAGGAGGCAGTTGGCACCAAGAGGCACAAGCCACCTGTTGGTGATGGCTAGGCGTGGGCTCAGGTGCTGTAGACAAGACAGGTGCTGGAAACTGGAATCCTGGCTGAGGCTCAAACACTGGTAAGCAGGCTGGGGGTGAAACACAGAAGATTAGTCAGGCACAAGCTAGGGGGTCAACACGGGTAGACAGTCCAGAGTGAGGTAACCAGGCAGAGAGATAAATCAGGGTCAAAGGCAGGCAGAGGGTCAGGTACTGGCAGCAAGGAGCAGATATCCGAGGGTACAGGCCGAGGGTCAAACACTGGAGACAAGTGGGAAGTCCGGTAGGCAAGCCAAGGGTCAAGGTTTAGAGAGAGGCAGGATGGTCAAGGAGTTCCGGGTCGGCAGCGGGTGATCAATCCAAGAATCAAACAGCAGGTACAGGAACAAGGAACCAGGAACAAGGACAGCTGAGAGACGAACCAGCATTGTTTTGGTGTGAAGGCCTCTCTTTTATAGGCCAGCTGATTGGTCACATGGGACGCACGCTAGTGCGCATGCGCGCGCGCCGCTCAGTGGAGCCGCGAGCGCGCATGCGCCGCCGCAGCATTACCCCATCTCTTCCTGTGCGCCGGAGCGCCAGCCCTGTGCGCATGCGCCCTACAGCGCGCAGCGGACTAGGTCCCTGATAGTGCCCCCCCCTGAGGGGCGGACTCCGGACGCCCAAGCTATCCATCAACTCAGGATGTTCTTGATGGAAGATCCTGATCATCCTAGGGGCATGGAAATTTTTGGATGGTTCCCAGGAGTTGTCTTCTGGCGGGTACCCTTTCCATTTTACCAGGTATTGGAGCTGGCGGCCCACCTTCCTACAACCCAGTAGCGACTCCACTTCATACTCTTCGTTACCATCCACTGTGACAGGAGGTGGAGGAAGTTCTACTCTATCCGGAAAAGGACTGGGAACCAGAGGTCTTAGCAACGAGGCATGAAATACCGGATGTATTCTGTACGTCTTGGGTAGAGAAAGCTCAAAGGCCACAGGGTTTATCATCTTCTTGATCTCGAATGGCCCGATGAATTTGGGGCCCAGTTTGCGCGAAGGACACGAGAGTTTGAGATGGGCGGTCGACAACCATACCTTCTCCCCTGTTTTGAAAGAGGGATTAGCCCTTCTACCTTTGTCGTGAAATTTCTTGTAGTCCTCTTGTGCCTGCTGCATTGTTTTCCGGAGTTCCTGAAAATTGGACTGGATAGATTTTAGCCTTTCTTGTACCGCTGGAGCTGGTGATTCAGGGAAGGCGTTTGGAAGGAAAGATGGATGGAAGCCAAAATTTGCCCAGAAAGGAGTTTGATTAGTGGTTGAATGGACGGAGTCATTATACGCGAATTCTGCATAAGCCAGTAGGGAGGCCCAGTCGTCTTGTGCTGCGGAACAAAAACAGCGTAAATACTGTTCTAGCGTCTGGTTAGTACGCTCTGTTTGTCCATTGCTCTGTGGATGGTAGGCTGATGAAAGGCAGGCCTTGATTCCTAGAGACTTGCACAGTTCCTTCCAAAATTTTGAAGTAAATTGAGAGCCTCTGTCCGAGACAATGCTCTTGGGGACCCCATGGAGCCTGACAACCTCTTTAACAAAAATGTTGGCCGTTTCTAGAGCCGTAGGAGTGCCAACCATAGGCAGGAAGTGACTCATCTTGGACAGCCGGTCCACTACCACCAGGATGGTAGAAAACCCCTCTGAGGGTGGTAAGTCTACGATGAAGTCCATCGAGATGTCGGCCCAGGGGCGCTCCGGGATGGGTAGTGGTTTTAGTAACCCCCAAGGTCTAGTCTTGGCCCCCTTGTTCCGTTGGCAAGGTATGCAGGAGGAAATATAGTTTTGACAATCCTGTCGCCAGCCTGGCCACCAGAAGGTGCGGGAGATGAGTTCCGCTGTTTTCCGGACTCCGAAGTGCCCTGCTAGCTTGTGGTCATGGAGGGTTCTTAGGACTAAGGGTCTCACCTCTTGAGGGACAAAGACCTTGTTTTGATGCCAAAGCAGGTTCTCACGCCTTTCCAAGGAAGCCACAATAGGATCTCTGCAAAGAGTTGATGCTGTATGGAGAGCAGAAGATAGGTCCGTCGGGGTAAGTAGTAAAAAATTCTGGGGAGCTAGGATGGTGCTGGGTTCTGTTATCTGGGCGGATTCCGAAGAGATGCGGGAGAGAGCATCTGCCTTGCCATTCTTGGACCCTGGCCGATAGGAGATGTGGAACGTGAATCTTGAGAAAAAGAGTGCCCATCGGGCTTGGCGGGGTCTCAACCTCTTGGCAGTCCGTAGGTATTCGAGGTTTTTATGATCAGTGAAGATGGTAATCGGATGGACCGCCCCTTCGAGAAGATACCTCCATTCTTCTAAAGCATTTTTAATAGCGAGTAATTCCCGATCGCCCACGTCATAGTTCCTCTCGGGAGGACTTAGTCTCCGAGAGGCGAAAGCCACTGGATGGAGAAGGGCTTTTGGCCCATGCCGTTGAGAGAGAATGGCCCCAGTGGCCGAGTCTGAGGCATCTACCTCCAATACGAAAGGGAGCAGTGGGTCCGGATGCTGTAGAATGGGAGCAGTGGTAAAAAGTGTTTTCAACTTAATAAAGGCTTCCTGAGCCTCCGGTGTCCACTGGAAACGACTTTGCTGGCGGGTTAATTGGGTAATCGGGGCAACGATAGCAGAGAATCCCACGATGAACCGCCGATAGAAATTGGCGAAGCCAATGAATCGTTGTACCGACTTTTTATCTTTGGGAGGTGACCACTCTACCACTGCCTTGACTTTCTGGGGATCCATCGACGTACCATTGGTGGAGATGATGAAACCTAAGAATTGGACTGTAGATTTTTCAAATTCACATTTCTCTGCTTTGAGATATAGCTGATGGGCCCTGAGGACGGTAAGTACCCATCGGACATGTTCCCGATGGAGTTCCAAGGTTGCTGAAAAGATGAGGATGTCATCCAGATAAACGACTAGGAAGTCATCCAAGTGCTCTCTGAAAATGTCGTTCACCAGGTGTTGGAAGGTGGCCGGAGCGTTGCATAGGCCGAAAGGCATCACAAGATATTCGAAGTGGCCAAACCTGGACCTGAAAGCAGTCTTCCATTCATCCCCTGCGCGGATCCGGACGAGATTGTAGGCACCTCGCAGGTCGAGTTTGGAAAATACCTTGGCTGTTCGAAACCGCTGGAAGAGCTCTGGGATAAGCGGTAGTGGGTACCGATTCTTGACAGTAATTTTGTTTAGCTCCCTATAATCGATGCAGGGTCGAAGAGAGCCATCCTTTTTGCCCACAAAGAAGATGCCAGCCCCGGCTGGAGAAGTAGATGGTCGAATAAAACCTTTCTCGAGGTTCTCATCAATATAAGCTTTAAGAGCTCTTAGCTCGGTCTCTGACAGGGGAAATATGCGCCCGAAAGGGATCTCAGACCCAGTGAGTAATTCAATAGGGCAGTCGTAGGCCCGGTGTGGAGGTAGATGATCGGCCTTTTTTTTTATCGAACACATCTTTAAAGTCTTGGTATGCTGGTGGAATGTTTTGTAAGTTTTCAGGTGCCATGACAACAGCCAGATGAGCTTTTGGAGGTGGTGCCAGACAATGTGAATGGCAGTACGGAGAGGAGAAAGAGACCTCTTTCCGGTCCCAATGGATCTGAGGATCATGGGCTTGTAGCCAGGGAAGTCCTAGAATAATAGGGAACATAGGGGATGAGATGAGGTCGAAGCGTAGAAGTTCCTGATGTCCAGAATCTGTGGTGGTGAGGATAGGGTGTGTCTCCAGTGTGACTGGCCCTGAGTGTGGAAGAGACCCGTCAGCCAAATGAACCAATAGTGGTCTTCCTTTATTAACATATGGGATCTGCCATTCCTTGGCAACGGAGACATCTAAAAAGCAACTGCAAGCCCCAGAGTCAATTACGGCCGGTAATTGAATCCTCTTTTCCGCCAGCTGTAGGGAGACAGAGAGAGTCACATAAGCCTGAGTAAGGTTAGGTTTTTGACAGTTCATAGTGTGCTGAGATGGCAACTTACTGGGCCGGATGGGGCAATTCTGTAGGAAATGACCGGATCCTCCACAGTAGAGACATAGGTTGGATCTGCGTCTACGTTGGCGTTCCTCCTGAGACAGCCGGGGGCGGACTAGACCTAGCTGCATAGGTTCCCCGTCTGATGCCAAGGTGCCGGTAGGCAAGGGAGTGGTTGGGTACATGGAAGGACCTCTTGGGGACCCCCATACTGGCCGAGACCCTTGTAGGCGTTCGGAACGGCGTTCACGCATGCGCCGGTCCAGTTTGGTAGTCAACTGGATGAGTTCTTCTAAGGTCGTGGGGGTCTCAACACGAGCTAATTCATCCTTGAGGCTCTCGTTCAGTCCTAGCCGGAACTGGTAGCGGAGGGCTGCCTCATTCCATGTTGTATCGGCCGACCATTTACGGAACTCCGCAGTATAGTCCTCTACAGGTCTTCTCCCCTGGGAGAGGGTATGAAGAGTGGCTTCGGCCGTGGCAGTACGTTGGGGGTCATCATACAGTTGGCCCATAGCTTCAAAAAAGAATCCACGGTGTTGAGCAAGGGGTTCCTTTGCTCCATGAGGCCGTGAGCCCAGGTCTGGGGTTCTTCTGAAAGTAGAGAAATGATGAATCCCACCTTTACAATTTCAGAGGCGAAAGTCCGGGGTTGTAAGGCGAGATACAAGGAGCAGGCGTTTTTAAATGATCTGAACTTTCTTCGGTCGCCTGAAAAACGCTCAGGGATAGGCACCCTAGGTTCTGGTACAGCCATCATCATGGCAGGTGGATTTTGCATTTGGGGTGCGGAGGCCCCACTGGCTGACCCGGAAGCTGGGTTGGCCGGAGGAGAAGCAGTTGCTAGTTGTTGGAGACGGGTATCAACCTGGGCATAGCCTTCCTGCAATTTCTGCACCGCCTCCATGAGAGATGACACTTGTTGACATAACATCTCCAAAGGAGATCCCGCTCTGTTGGCCTCTGTCATGGCTGGTTCGTACTATCAGGAATCAAGTACTCACCGAGGCCAAGATGCCGAGAGCGGTTGCCCTTGCGACTCAGCGCCCACTGCCCCTGGAGATGATACAGGAGGCAGTTGGCACCAAGAGGCACAAGCCACCTGTTGGTGATGGCTAGGCGTGGGCTCAGGTGCTGTAGACAGGACAGGTGCTGGAAACTGGAATCCTGGCTGAGGCTCAAACACTGGTAAGCAGGCTGGGGGTGAAACACAGAAGATTAGTCAGGCACAAGCTAGGGGGTCAACACGGGTAGACAGTCCAGAGTGAGGTAACCAGGCAGAGAGATAAATCAGGGTCAAAGGCAGGCAGAGGGTCAGGTACTGGCAGCAAGGAGCAGATATCCGAGGGTACAGGCCGAGGGTCAAACACTGGAGACAAGTGGGAAGTCCGGTAGGCAAGCCAAGGGTCAAGGTTTAGAGAGAGGCAGGATGGTCAAGGAGTTCCGGGTCGGCAGCGGGTGCGCCGCCGCAGCATTACCCCATCTCTTCCTGTGCGCCGGAGCGCCAGCCCTGTGCGCATGCGCCCTACAGCGCGCAGCGGACTAGGTCCCTGATACCCCTCCAAAAGCTAGTGAGATGTTTGCGATAGTTCCCAATGGTTAATACATTTAGAGGCTTTGTAGATGGACCTAAATGCATATTGCCATTCAGAGGCCATGATATTTATGTTAAGATCAGCTTCCCATTTTAGATTTTTTCATTGGAAAAGATTATAAAAGAGGGATATGCCTCTGAGTTTTGTGGGGGTTGCAGTATAAAGCCTCCATATCTGGTCTGAGAGGTATATGTGGGGTGTTTTGACAGTTTTTAGAAAGTGGAAAATCTGGTTGTATGTGTAGCAGTCTGTAGGAATTAGCTTAAATTGTGCTTGTAGTGTAGGGAATGATTTAATAGCATTGTTTTGATATAGATCAGTAATTAGATTTATGCCCTTGGTGCACCAATCGGAGACTTTGAGATTGGGGATCGCATGTGCAAGGGTGTTGAGAGGTATGGGGATGTTCTATACTGCTAGAGGTTGGAGTTGGTAATTTACGAAGGTCTCTCCAGGCAAGTAGAGATGCTTGTATAGTAAGAGGGAGTTTTGGTAAAGAGAGTGGTTGCCAGACATCAAGAAACATAAGGGATTGCAAGTTCTTGGTCGGGCTCAAGGCCTGTTCAACATCACTCCACAGGATGTCGCGGTTGGGGCTAATCCATGCCCCAAGTTGGGCAAGAATGGAGGCTCTATATTAATCCTGGATATCACGTAGCCCCATACCCCCCTCCATTCTATGCTTGGCCAGGAGAGTTTTTGAGCACCGTGGTCATTTAGAGTTCCATATAAATTGTGTGAGTAAGGAGTTTAGGGATCTACAATGCTTATTGGGCAATGGGATTGGAAGTGTACAGAATATGTACAGTATCTGTGGTAATAGGAGCATTTTAAATGAGGCTAGGCAGCCCGACCAAGAGAGTTCAATTTTAGCTAATCTCTTAATTTCTTTGGTTAGTTTATCTATTAAGGGTATGTAATTAGCATCTGCTAAATCTCGGGTGTTTTTGCTGTAATTTTTAGGCCTAAGTACGATATGTTGGATTAGGCCCATGTATAGGGAAATGTTTTCTGGAGCTGAGATCTGATATGGGGTGGTATATTTAGTTCTAAGATTACTTATTTTGTAAAATTTACCTTTATAAAAGGAAATCTGGCTAAACATGTGCGTGGGGTAGGGAAGTTTTGGGAAAGATTTGGAAGAGGATAATATCATCCGCAAATAGGTTGATTGGTTTTGGATAGAGTAACCCGTTATTTTAGGGTGAGTCCTTATTTTCTCAGCTAGTGGTACTATTAGGAGATTAAAAATAGAAGGGGACAGGGGGCAGCCCTGCCTTGTATCGTTGGTTATAGCGAAGGGGTTTGAGAGCATATTGGATGTGTAGACTTGTGCACATGGTGAAGAATAGAGGGCCAGTATAGCGGATAATATGGGTCCTGTGAAGCCAACTTTTTGGAGGGTATGGGTCATATAGCCCCAGTGTATCCTGTCAAATGCCTTCTCCACATCCAAGGATAGGAGCAGAGAAGGCATCTGACAGGCCCTGGCATTATGTATGAGGTCAATGACTCTTCTAGTGGCATCTGATGCTTGTCTACCAGTGGTTAATCCATTCTGGTCAGGTTTTATGAGGGTAGGTAGTATGGGCAAGAGTCTACGGGCCAAGATTTTAGCATACAACTTAACATCAGTGTTAAGAAGGGATATGGGCCTAAAGTTTGAAGGGGTATTAGGTTCTTTACCTGGTTTGGGAATAGTAAACACATAAGTGATATGTGAAAATGGACTTCTGCACTACTACTGTACTAATAATAAATATAAAAACGATGTTACGTAAATGCTGCTGAGTCTAATAATGATCACCAATCAATATAAATAAATAAAAGAGTGTACTGAAGTGTACATGACTCTGCGCATAAAATGTGTTTAAAGTGCTTCTTTAGGACAATGTGGGACTGTATAAATATTAAGTGAGATAGTAAAGTGCTATAATTATACCGTACTAATGTAGATAAAGTGCATACCCCATATGTGTATATAAAGTGCTAGTATTATCATACAGTACTCATAAAAATAAAGTGCATATCCCATATAGACAATTCTGTGCTATACATTCACAGTAACAATATGTTCACAACAAACTGCCGTCAGTGCATAAAATAATAATTGGAAAATAAGTGGTGTATCCAATAGAACAGTTCCATACAGATATAACTGTATGTTCAATGTCCGATATGGTGTGCCAATGCACAGTTGTTATAGTTCACTCCAATAAAGTGCTTAAGTGTGCTTAATTCTTTCAAACGTGGTGATATGATCCCATCAATAGGTGACTTGATGCTTGTGAGCTTTATCGGTGAACAATAAGTGAGGAATCCAATATCGTGCTCACAGAGCTCTTACCTTCTTGGTGCATACATTACGCTTACACTGCCAATTAGATCTGTGTCCCCCTCTGGTAGTCGCTTTCTTAGTGCTCCTATGTTGAAGGATCTCTTGGCTCCATGTTGGTAGTCATAAAAAGAAAGAAGGGTGCTCCAAATAGTATATTATCCCAATAAAATGCTTTATTAATAAAATATACTGCTTACATTAGAGTAATAGTAAGTTTGGCCAAATAATGGATGTTTCAGAGGGCTATCTGAAAAATTACAGCGTTTTTTGCGCCCTTCTTAGCTCACTTCCGGTCCGCGGCGTTGACTTGCGGTTCGGGTTTGTTTACATCCGGCCTGTGCGTACCTATTTGTTACGTCACGCTACGCCCCTTGAAAAAGTCACGAGGGGCGTAGCGTGACGTAACGCGTAGGTACGCACAGTTGCCACCATAGGTCCTGGTTACGCTCTGTCCCTCGCAGCCAGTTCCTGAGATTACGCCGTAATTGTACTGAAACTTTGGACTATATGAAACAAAATTTTGTTACATTCAGAAAGGATACACATCGGCACAACTTGACCAAGAAATGGTTGAAATTAGGAATACCCCCAGAGATGATAATTTATTAGATAAAATTATCAACAACAGCCGAGCTCACACCGATACACGCCAGAAAAGTGGTAAATTCCAGCGAATCGCCGTATGGTAAGTCATTCCCTTTAGGAGCCGCGGTAGGACCCAATGTGGATGGTTGACAGGCACGATCGCTACCGGCCAGGCGGCCACCCACGATTGCAGAAAGGAGAGCTAGAACAGTCAGGGGAAAGGAGACATAATGTTTTTTTCTTCATAAGTAGAAACAATTATTTCTCCTCCCCAGTCAGTCCTATTCCCATACAGTTATGCCGCGTACACACGAAGGGACAATCCCGCGGGATTATCCTCTGGACTCAAGTCCAGCGGACAAGCCCCTTGTGTGTTGGCGTCGGCGGACTTTTTGGCGCCAAAGTCCGGCGGACCAAAGTTTTAAGTTTGGTTTTAAAATTATCCGCTGGACTTGGCAGTCCGGCGGACAATCCCGCCGTTAGTAGGCTAGTCCGCCGGACTTTTTAAATGAACGGATTTGCCGCTCATCGGCAAGTCCGTTCATTTAGCACGTGACTTCAGGTTACGTAGCTAGCGTAGGCAGTAAATGCCGCCGCGCTAGCTCCGTCACCTGGCATGGATTTAAAGGGACACCCCCCCTCCTGAGCCGTACCAGGCCGCGTGCCCTCAACATGGGGGGTGCCCTGGGGAAAGGGGGGCCTTGCGGCCCCCCCACCCCAAAGCACCTTGTCCCCATGTTGATGAGGACAAGGGCCTCTTCCCGACAACCCTGGCCATTGGTTGTCGGGGTCTGCGGGCGGGGGCTTATCGGAATCTGGGAGCCCCCTTTTATAAGGGGGCCCCCAGATCCCAGCCCCCCACCCTATGTGAATGAGTATGGGGTACGCGGCATAACACGTTTTTTGATGCGTAGGTGATAAAATAATTAATTGCATAGCATCTAGAGGTAGTAGTCAACTAAAAGGTATCAATCTTTCTACCTCTACAGCTATTAATTTTGCAGACTGGGCACTTTCTACAAGGAACAAAAACCTTGTAAATCATGGAAAAAATTTGATTTATTGAAAGGATTTAAAATGTTGGGAGCCAACCTGGATTGCAATGAAGGGACTCCTCTATAAATTACATTGGGTCTCTCAGGTAAAAGCAGACGAATCAGTCGGTCGTTCTTTAACCGCTTAATGACCGGAAGATTTGGCTGGTTAATGACCAGTCCATTTTTTTGCCATACGGCTCTGTATCACTTTAACTGACAATTGCGTGGTCGTGCAACGTTGTACCCAAACAAAATTGATATCCTTTTTTACCACAAATAGAGCTTTCTTTTGGTGGTATTTGATCACCTCTGCGTTTTTTATTTTTTATGCTAAAACAATTTTTTTACTCTTTGCTATAATAAATATCCCCAAAAATGTTTTTAAAAAACTAATTTCTTCTTCAGTTTAGTCCGATATATAATTTTCTACATATTTTTGGTAAAAAAAAAAAAAAATTGCAATAAGCGTATATTGATTGGATTCACAAAAGTTATAGCGTCTTTAAACTATGGGAAAGATTTATGTAATTTTTATGGCATTTTATTTTTACTAGTAATAGCAGTGAGCTTCCATTTTTTACTAGTAATGGCTGCGATCTGCAATTTTTTGCGGTACTGTGACATTGCGGCGCACAGATTGGACACTTTTGACCCATTTTTGGGACTATTGACATTTATACAGCGATCAGAGCAATTAAAATGCACTAATTACTGTGTAAATGTCATTGGCAGGGAAGGGGTTAACACCAGGGGGGATCAAGGGGTTAAATGTGTTCCCTAGTTAGTGTTTCTAATGCCGCGTACACACGTGCGGACTTTTCCCGGCGGACCTAGTCCAGCGGACAATCTGCCGGACTTTCCAGCTGGCTTCGCCTGACTTTCCGAGCGTGTGGACTTGCCCACACACGCCCGGACTTCTCCGGCGGACAATCCGCTGGCCAAAGTCCGCGGGACTTTTGAAAATGAACGGACTTGCCCACACACGGAGCAGTCCGTTCATTTCGAACGTAACTGCAGGTACGTAGCTAGCGTAGGCAGTAAATGCCGGCGCGCTAGCTCCGTCACCTGGCATGGATTTAAAGGGAATCCCCACGCCGAAAAAAACGGCGTGGGGGTCCCCCCCAAATCCATCTCAGACCCTTATCCGAGCACGCAGCCCGGCAGGCCAGGAAAGGGGTGGGGACGAGCGAGCGCCCCCCCCCCCTGAGTCGTACCAGGCCGCGTGCACTCAACATGGGGGGTGCCCTGGGGAAAGGGGGGGCCGCGCTGTGCTGGGACTTATATAGGGGACAGGGTCACATGCTCATGTCACATGGTGACCCCGCCCCCTTGTGATGTCACAGTCCCAGCATCCTCCGGGACTGTGACATCACAAGGGGGCGGGGTCACCATGTGACATGAGCATGTGACCCTGTCCCCTTGTCCCTATATAAGTCCCAGCACACCGCGGCTCTGGCATTCCGGCCAGAGCGAGGGACGTGTCAACATCGGAAGAAGAAGAACAAGAAGAACAAGAAGAAGAAGGCGGAAGAAGAAGAAGGCGGCGCAGAAAGCGACGACAGCGGCAAGAACAGAAGAGACCCGGAAGACCCCCGAAGGTGGATCGAGACCCCCAGACGACGGCGGCGACGACGACGAAGAAGGTAGCCGGACTTCTCCGCTCGGTAAAAGAGCTAGGTAAATGGCGGAGGAGTCCGGCGAGAAGACCCCCAAGACGGAAGAAGACCCCGGAGCAGTGCAATAAAATATTTTTTCAAAAGTGTGTTTTTTTTTCTTTACATTTTACACCTTAGGTGAATGGGCAGGGGTACATCGTACCCCATACTCATTCACATAGGGTGGGGGGCCGGGATCTGGGGGCCCCCTTATAAAAGGGGGCTCCCAGATTCCGATAAGCCCCCCCCGCAGACCCCGACAACCAATGGCCAGGGTTGTTGGGAAGAGGCCCTTGTTCTCATCAACATGGGGACAAGGTGCTTTGGGGTGTGGGGGCCGCACGGCCCCCCTTTCCCCAGGGCACCCCCCATGTTGAGGGCACGCGGCCTGGTATGGCTCAGGGGGGGGGGCGCTCGCTCGTCCCCACCCCTTTCCTGGCCTGCCGGGCTGCGTGCTCGGATAAGGGTCCGAGATGGATTTGGGGGGGACCCCCACGCCGTTTTTCGGCGTGGGGATTCCCTTTAAATCAATGCCAGGTGACGGAGCTAGCGCGCCGGCATTTACTGCCTACGCTAGCTACGTACCTGAAGTTACGTTCGAAATGAACGGACTGCTCCGTGTGTGGGCAAGTCCGTTCATTTTCAAAAGTCCCGCGGACTTTGGCCAGCGGATTGTCCGCTGGAGAAGTCCGGGCGTGTGTGGGCAAGTCCACACGCTCGGAAAGTCCGGCGAAGCCAGCTGGAAAGTCCGGTGGATTGTCCGCTGGACTAGGTCCGCCGGGAAAAGTCTGCACGTGTGTACGCGGCATTAGAAACACTAACTAGGGAACACATTTAACCCCTTGATCCCCCCTAGTGTTAACCCCTTCCCTGCCAATGACATTTACACAGTAATTAGTGCATTTTAATCGCTGTATAAATGTCAATAGTCCCAAAAATGGGTCAAAAGTGTCCAATCTGTCCGCCGCAATGTCACAGTACCGCAAAAAATTGCAGATCGCAGCCATTACTAGTAAAAAATGGCAGCTCACTGCTATTACTAGTAAAAATAAAATGCCATAAAAATTACATAAATCTTTCCCATAGTTTAAAGACGCTATAACTTTTGTGAAAACCAATCAATATACGCTTATTGCAATTTCTTTTTTTTTTACCAAAAATATGTCGAAAATTATATATCGGACTAAACTGAAGAAGAAATTAGTTTTTTAAAAACATTTTTGGGGATATTTATTATAGCAAAGAGTAAAAAAATTGTTTTAGCGTAAAAAATAAAAACCGCAGAGGTGATCAAATACCACCAAAAGAAAGCTCTATTTGTGGTAAAAAAGGATATCAATTTTGTTTGGGTACAACGTTGCACGACCACGCAATTGTCAGTTAAAGTGATACAGAGCCGTATGGCAAAAAAATGGACTGGTCATTAACCAGCCAAATCTTCCGGTCATTAAGCGGTTAAAGAACGACCGACTGATTCGTCTGCTTTTACCTGAGAGACCCAATGTAATTTATAGAGGAGTCCCTTCATTGCAATCCAGGTTGGCTCCCAACATTTTAAATCCTTTCAATAAATCTAATTTTTTTCCTTGTAGAAAGTGCCCAGTCTGCAAAATTAATAGCTGTAGAGGTAGAAAGATTGATACCTTTTAGTTGACTACTACCTCTAGATGCTATGCAATTAATTATTTTATCACCTACGCATCAAAAAACGTGTTATGCCGCGTACACACGATCGGAATTCTCGTCGGAGAAAACTCTGACGGTTTTTCCGACGGAATTCCGCTCAAGCTGTGTTGCCTACACACGATCACACCAAATTCCGACAGTCAATAACACAGCGGCATAAAACACGTTCGACAGCACTATAAAAGGGAAGTTTAATGCTTCCGAGCATGCGTCGAATTGTTTCCGAGCATGCGTCGGAATTTTGCGTGTCGGAATTGCATACACACGATCAGAAAATCCGATAGAAAGGTTTTCCATCGGAAAAATTTAGAACAGGTTCTCAATTCAAAGTCCGTCGGAAATTCTGACAGAAAAAGACCGTTGGGCATACACACGGTCGGAAAATCCGATGAAAAGCTCCCATCGGACTGTTTCCATCGGAAATTCCGACCGTGTGTACGCCGCATTAGTCTGCTCATGTGGAAAACAATATATAGGTAGGACCATTCGTTCCTTTTCCGTATGTGTTGATGAATACATTAAGAGCATACGGAAAAGGAAAAGAGAACAGTGGGGGTTATTTCCGAAAGGCAAATCCACTTTGCACTACAAGTGCAAACTACAAGTGCAAAGTGCACTTGAAATTGCATTGAAAGTGCACTTGGAAGTGTAGTCGCTGTAGATCTGAGGGGGACATGCAAGGAAAATAAAAAAACAGCATTTAGCTTGCACATGATTGGATGATAAAATCAGCAGAGCTTCCCCTCATTTCAGATCTACACCTCAGATGTACAGCGACTGCACTTCCAAGTTCACTTTTAGTGCAATTTCAAGTGCACTTTGCACTTGTAGTTTGCACTTGTACAAAGTGGATTTGCCTTTCGGAAATAACCCCCATAGTGTCCCTCAACATTATACATGTTGCCACAACGGGGAACCTATGGGTACCCTATTTGTGGCAATTGAAAAATATGAAGCACTATGGAGAGGGGTTCATTGAAAAGGGGTGTCTCCAAATTAGAAAATAAATGGATTTATGAAATTAAATCTTAAATTGGATATTAATGCCTTTATCAATAATGCATAATTTCTGAGTGTCCCACTCACATTATGCCATATATCTTATTTATTAATAGTTGCTCATCCATCCAGCAGGTGTCTCTGTTTTTTCTTTTATATATTGCGAGCTTGTTGACTCCCTTGTTTTTTTTTTTTTTTTTTATTCACATTGATATAATTTTTGTTATAATAATTTTGTTCACCATTTTATTTATCAATATACATATATATGAAACATACCATTTCAATTTCGTGTTACTGATTTAACACTTATACTGGTTCAAACCTGAATTTGGTGGACTCTTATTAGTTTTTATTAATTTATATTCATTTGTATGTATGTTTATATATACTTTACATATGCAAGCTCCAATCTGCTGTCTAGATTCTTCATCCATCTGTGTCATATTAAATCACACACAGACTTGATACCGAGTTCTGGAGCGCAACGATAGCTATGTTTTTTTGTCTCTGAGGCTTGTTTAACAGCCGTCCAGATGTGACATGATATATGAGTTTTTTTCCTCTATCACATCTCACATCAAGGCTTGAAGTGCATTCATTCCTCAAGCTTGGCTCTTGTTAGCAGTCATTTCCTTCATAGTTTGATTTGCATGTAATTGGAGCCGCCCCTGCTGGTTGGATATTAATAGTACAATAATACAATAGCCCCAGATTATGTCAGTTGTGACAAAACATGTAGGGTGGAGCCTATGTGCGTGCCATTGCCACGCTGTTTTCTGTGTTTACAGACTCATATACTTCCATGCATGGATTGTTTTTATGCTTGTTGCCATTTTTGCACTATATGGATATTTTTTCCGTTTATCTCCTTACATCCACATAATTACTTGAAGCACTTGACACTTTATGTTACAGAATGGATATGTGATCCTGGATCCATGCTGATATATTGCACTGAGCGTGTTTGACTCTGTAATAGAGTCCTGCAACTCCGGTAAGAGTCCATCTTACACTGGGTGATGGATCACGTGGTGGATTTTTCTTACATTCCTGAACATTTGGTTTTGCACAACCTTATGAACTATTTTCTGGATGGTTTTTCGTTGGATTTTTCTTTAACACAATTTTTTGTTATTATTGATTCACTAAGGTCAAGGTTCATGGTCAAATTATTTTAGGTAGGATTAAAAAAAAATGTTTTTAATTATTAGTATCAGTATCATATAGTGTCAGTGTTAGGCCCCTTTCACACTGGGGCGGTTTGCAGGTGCTATTGCGCTAAAAATAGCACCTGCAAACCGACCCGAAACAGCTGTTGCTGTGTCTTCAGTGTGAAAGCCCGAGGGCTTTCACACTGAAGCGGTGCGCTTGCAGGACGCTGGAAAATGTTCTGCAAGCCGCATCTTTGGCTCGCTGTAGGAGCGGTATATTTTCCAACGGATGTTGGCTCAAACATACACATGGTCACACAAAGTTGGTCAGAAATTCCGAACGTCAAGAGCGCAGTGACGTACAACACATACGACGAGCCGAGAAAAATGAAGTTCAATAGCCAGTGTGGCTCTTCTGCTTGATTCCGAGCATGTGTTGCACTTCGTGCGTCGGAATTGTGTACACACAATCGGAATTTCCAACAACGGATTTTGTCGTCAGAAAATTTTAGGTCCAGCTCTCAAACTTTGTGTGTCGAAAATTCCGATGGAAAGAGTGCGATGGAGCCTCCACACGGCCGGAATTTCCACCAACAAGCTCCGATCACACATTTTCCATTGGAAAGTCAGATCGTGTGTACAGGGCATAACAAGTCACATTACACTGGGGAGAGAAAATTGGGCCCAATTTGGACATTTTTACTTAGGGGTGTACTCACTTTTGTTGCCAGCGGTTTAGACATTAATGGCTGTGTGTTGAGTTATTTTGAGGGAATAGCAAAGGTACATTGCTATACAACCTGTACACTCACTACTTCACATTGTAGCAAAGTGTAATTTCTTCAGTGTTGTCACATGAAAAGATATAATAAAATATTTACAAAAATGTGAGGGGTGTACTCACTTTTGTGAGATACTGTATATGGTATTAATGTGATAATCAGGAGAATTTATTTTGGATTTTTCTTTTGGTACTAGATTGTGGTAATAACACCACCAAATGAACTTGTGCTAAAAAAAAAACAAGGTATAATACACGGAGTAGTTGCAATGATAGTTACAAAATGATGTTAGGTGATACGATTTGTTTTATCTTCAACATGAAAGGGGTAAGTTAGAATCTTAACTCACACACATTATTTTTATAATCTTTATCAAACTATAGGGCACAAAAACAGCATTGTTTGGATGTTTTATGCACTATGTCAATCTGGGACTTCAAATGATTGAGTACACACTGTAACTGATAACTAAAAGGATCTTGATTGCCTTTTGCAGGTAAAAAAAATGTTCATTATTTTTTTTTTACCCTGTAGCCTGTAAATCTTTGACCCACAATCTGCAGATTGCAGGTGCACTTGCCAGGATTCTGCAGTCTCAGGCAGATTTTCAGTCAGCTGTCTGCCCATACCTCCTGTGGCCAGACAGTTACTGAAGTACAGGAAGAATCAATCAGCTATGAGAGCACTTGCCAGCACCCTCACAGTTCACTGAGAACTACAAGCCTTCTGGCGTAGTGACAGTGGGTACTTGCAGGAAACTGTGAATGAATGATTCTGCTGCGTGGGCGGAATTTTTAAATTGTGACAGCGCATGTGAGGATAGATCCCCTTCCCGCTGTCAGGGGGAGGGAGGGAGGAGAGCGCAGGCTGGTTCTATACTGTTACATATTTCACGTTACACTTTAAAAACGGGTGTAACATAACATGTTACAAAGCAGTGGCGGTGCGTCCATAAAGGGTGCAGGAGCGCTGCCCCCTCTCTCCTGGCACCGCTCTTTCACCATAGATAGATTCATGCACTGCATGAATCTATCTGTAGCGCACTACCCCCTTGGGAGCTGCAGTGTTGTTCATTACTTTTTTGTCAAGTAACCCCATTCTTCCTGTCCCATGCAACTTCAAAACACTAGACAACTTTATAGTTTATAGTGCTTTATTCTGGGGTAAATCAATGAGCAAGTAGATGGATTATATGAGATCCCCCATTTTCTGATCGTATTGGCATGTTGCAATTTACTTCTGGTGACCCCCTT
Source organism: Lithobates sylvaticus (assembly GCA_028564925.1). Taxonomy (NCBI): domain Eukaryota; kingdom Metazoa; phylum Chordata; class Amphibia; order Anura; family Ranidae; genus Lithobates; species Lithobates sylvaticus. The sequence goes on along the minus strand of CM053029.1, from coordinate 467,233,485 downwards.
CTGCTTTCAACTTTTGTTTCAGAACTTAAACACTTCCATTATAGACCGACCAGCATCACTCTGAATAATGCGTTGAGTTTAGACTTCAAAGTCACAGGCCACACTGCCTATTTCCATTACTCTTGTTGTCAAATCTCCATCATTCCTGGAAAATGTATAATACTGCAGTCCTTGGACATACAGCGTGTTCACAGAATAGCACCACTGGGTTGCACTCCCTTTGCTCACTCCCAATCAACTGTCCATGTTACTCACAGAAAGCAAATTCCCAGTTTCCTCCATGCGCTTAACTCTTTCTTCCTCCTCCTTTGATGTTCGGTGCATCCCCGCATGGGACGCCCGGTCTTCCTTAGGTTCTACATGTTAACCTTATTCCAGGGGCCAGACGTGGGCCTACCTGGACTTCTTCTCCTTCAAACCTCCACGCGGAGGCTCCAGGGTCTCTGAACCCCCGGCCCTCCAGTCCTCCTTTTCTCTCTTGTGCACCCGTCTCCCTTTTGAGCATGTGACCCCCTTTTTATATGAGAGACACCCATTGACCAAAGAAATTAACTATTGGTCTATCCTCTCACATGGGTTTCCTGCCACTCAGGCCTCAGTCCTTCCTCTATTTCCAGTCCAACCCACTGTCCAGCAGAGGAGGTATCCCTGAGCCCAAGTGTAGGCGGCCACACCCAACACTACTCTAACACTCCCATCCCCAAATAAACGACCAGGCCTAGGAAAAAGAATAAGACCCTGGCCAATTTTACCTATATTTAACCTACACTATCAGAAAGACCCATACTAAACACCTACCTAAGCGTAGGGGCCGATACATATCTATGGTCCCTTCTGTCACCCCCTATTCAGGTGTCCGGCCCCTTTTCGGGTGCCGGGTACCTGAATTACAGTGGCGAGGGTGTTTTTTGGAAGCACCTGATTAGAGCCGTAGGCTCTAATAGGTGTCCAAAAAGGTGAACAGCGGGCGCAATGTTGTGCGTTCGCTGTTCACTCAGCTGTGTGCTATCAAAGCGAAGGAAGTTGCTTTGCTAACACTGAACCGCCTCTCAGCCAATCAGGTGCTCGGGTCTGTTACCTGTCACCTGATTGGCTGAAATGTCAGACGCTGTGACTGGATGCCTGATGAGAGAGGATGGAAGAAGACATCGAGGAGCGTACAGGACAGCACCACTGACCCGCTGTGAGACAGCTAAGTGCCCGGGCGATGAAAACAGGGCAGCATTTGATGGGACACAGTAGCGGCAATCGTTGGGCACACACGCAGCATTTGATGGGGCACAGTAGCGGCAATTGATGGGCACACTGGCAGCATTTGATGGGGCACAGTAGCAGCAATTGATGGGCACACTGGCAGCATTTGATGGGGAACAGTAGCAGCAATTGATGGGCACACTGGCAACAATTGATGGGTACAGTAGCGGTAATTGATGGGCACACTGGCAGTAATTGATGGGTACAATGGCTGAGTTTGATGGCACAGTGGCTACATTTGATGGGCACAATGGCTGCTTTTGATGGGCACAGTGGCTGGACTTGATGGGCACAGTGGCTGCGTTTTATGGGCACAGTGGCTGTGTTTTATGGGCACAGTGGATGCACTTGATGGGCACAATAGCTGCGTTTGATGGCACAGTGGCTGCAATTGATGTGTGTTTTTTTCAGTTTGTTTGTGCCCCCCCCCCCCCCCCCCCCAAAAAAAATTTGAGTACCATCCGCCAATGTTACTAAGGTAAACTTATCCATTAATTCAGAATAATTATCATCATTATCTTAGAATCGGGACATAATATTTATGTAACAACATCATTTTTTTCCATTTAATTTCATGATTTAAATGATCAAGTAAACAAAATAAATTTGCATCCAGATTTTACCATGTCAATGCCTGTAAATCAGATTTCACAAATATGAGGCTGATAAATAGCAAGAAGCCCTGCTGTGTCATAATAGCTTATAGCTGGTGTAAGGAACTCCAACAGCATTATTCATTAAAATGATACAATTGCTAATCATTATTTTTTAAGAGCAATGACCCATAAGACCATTTAAAATCTATCACGTTTGCCCCCACTGAAATTAAGTCTTAGTTTCAATGTATTTCCCCGCCCTTAGATGTGCATGTTTAAGCTGATTTTTATTTGAAGCTTACAACATTCTTCCTGCTCCCATGTGACAGCATTGGGCCAATAACTTAACACCAGTGATGCCACATGGGGACAGTCACTTGTTCCTCCATGCCCAATAGTAATGTGTTTTACCATCATCCCCAGCTTTTACAGCAAACCTGTTTTTATTTCATCCATTGGCAAAGAATGGGTTTGGTTAGAAAATAAGCACTTATTTATTAGTATTTTTTGTATTACGTATATAACGTTGCATATTTTGATAGCATGGAATAACACTGACCCCTCTGTAATGGGTTGATGTTACTTCACACTGATGTATAATTGTGCAAATTTTCAACCCAAAGAAATGACTCATAATAAACGGGCATGGATTTTCTGACTGTAGGTGGCCTCTGTTTTGTTACCATTTTCATCAGTTTTCAAAAAGAGCTGTTTTTGTTATCGAATTTATAAAACAAAAATTGTCATTTGACACTAACTGTAAGACAGTTCATAGATATCTAATTCACCAATAAACTAATTATATAATTTCATAATTTGCTGTTCTCCACAGATAATTTTGTTGCAATGTAACGTATCAAGCACCAGGGAATTATCTATGAATAACTTGTGTGATTATTTATTAATTTATAAACTGTGTTGGAGGCAAAGTAACTCAACACTCTATCATGTACCCCCAGGTTACTCATGAAAGCAGATGTGCTTTCAAACTATACGACATATAAAAAAACAATCCTGGGTGAAAAGCTCAAGTCCCCTTTTCTGAGCTTATTAAAATACATTTAATGTAGACATTTTCAAATGTTTCTGTTGTTCATTTTAATTTAATTTGTTTTCAACTTACTTTCCAATTCTAGTTATTTTCCCATACTGAAGAATACATTTGGTAAGTCATACTTTTTTAAAAATCAGAAAATGTTTTTATTTTTGTCTTGCACAGTACATAATATAAAACATACAATGTACAGATATGTGTCCAAAAAAGAAGAAAAAAAGAAAAAATGAACAGAAAACATGGAACATTACGTTATACATTAACCGCTTCCCGACCAGCGCACGGCGATGTACGTAGACAGAATGGCACGGACAGGCATAAGGGTGTACAAGTACGTCCTGCAGACTCGATTGCCGTGGGGATACCTGCCAGCGTCTCATGGGAAGGCTGAACGGGAGATGCGGAAATAAACAGCATCTCCCCGTTCTGCCTAGCAACTAGTGACGCCGATCTCTGCTCCAGGTGATTAGAGCAGAGATCAGCATTCACTAGCTGACAGCCACACCCCCCCACAGTTAGAAACACGCCTCTAGGAACATGTAACCCCTACACTGCCACCTAGTGGTTAACCCCTTCACTGCCAGTGTCATTTAAACAGGAATCAATGCATTTAAATAGCACTAATTGCTGTATAAATGACAATGGTCCGAAAAATGTGTCAAAAATGTCTGATGTGTGTGCCATAATGTCGCAGTCACAATAAAAATCGCTAGTAAAAAAAAAAATTATTAATAAAAATGCTATAAAACGATCCCCTATATTGTAAACGCTATAACTTCTGCGCAAACCAATCAATAATCGCCAATTGTGATTTTTTTTTTACCAAAAATATGTAGAAGAATACGGCTAAACTGAGGAAAAATTTTTTTTTAATATATTTTTAGGGGATATTTATTATAGCAAAAAGTAAAAAATAATGTGTTTTTTTCAAAATTGTAGCTCTTTTTTGTTTATAGCGCAAAAAATAAAAACCGCAGGGGCGATCAAATACCACCAAAAGAAAGCTCTATTTGTGGGAAAAAAATACAGCAATTTTGTTTGGGAGCCACGTCGCACGACCGCGCACTTGTTAGTCAAAGCGACGCAGTGCCGAATCGCAAAAAGGGGCCTGGTCCTTTGGCTGCAAATTGGTCCAGTCTGAAAGTGGTTAAAGTGCAAACTTACACCGTTCGGTGTCTTTATTATTGAGTCTTATTGAATTAACATAACAAGTAACTAAAGGAAGAGATAAAGTATATATACATAGTTGACCCGTGTAGTTCTCATAACCTTTCATGTCTCAACCGTGAGTACAGTCAGTACAGTTTAATTATCACATCGTGACCCCCAGCAATATCAATGTCATCCTGTGGACTTTGTAGTCTCCATGTTTGATAATTACCAAGTAACCACTTACCTTGTATCTACCCCAATAATAGCCTGTCTTTGATCAATTAATGAGGGGCTAAGCCCGGGACATCTAACCACTCCTGCCACATTGAGTAAAATTTACATGGAACTTTTCTGTCTTGGTACGTTAATTTTTCTCTGATGAATAGTTTGTTGACACTGTCCACCCATTGCCACCTAGTGGGCACTCTTGGAGTGATCCACATTTGGGCAATTAGCTTGCGCGCCATATACAGTAGTCCCAGGATCGCTGTGTGGTGATGGAGTCAGTGGTTCATTGTCAAGTGCTCCTAATAGATAGATAACTGGATCCCATGGTACAGGTGTCATATATACTGTAGATATCGTATCTAAAACCTCCCTCCAGTATCTGAAAAGTTTAGGGCATTTCCAGAGCATATGAAGGAGATCACCATGGTCACATTCGCATTTCAGGCATAGGGGAGTCCCTGATTCCCCATCTGTGAAGCTGCAAGGGAGTCCTGTAGGCTCTATGTAATAAGTATAGAGGAGACAACCTCTGGGACGCTGACACTGATACCATGGGAGCAGCTGAAAGGAATAGCTCCCAGCTCTCTTCATCAATGGCTCCTACAGCTCTCTCCCAACCGTGTCTACAGGGTAGCCCGGAGGGGTCTTGTATTTGGGCGAGAAGGATATTATAGCACCTGGAGATCGTACCTTTTTTGACGTTTTCCATGAGAATATTTTGTATTATCGCATGGTCAGTCTGCTGTAGCGTAGTGTTTTTTACCTATGTTTGTATGGCGTGGCGTAGCTGTAGATATTTGTAGATATTGTTGCGTGGGATCCCAAACTCTACCTGGATCTCGGAGAACAATTTGAGGATAGGGCCGTTATATAGTTGAGAAATGAATTTTATGCCTGCTTCTTCCCAGTTCCTAAATCCTTTCAGTATTTCTCTATATTGTCTGTTACGCCATAGGGGTGTATGGGTCAAAAAGCCATTTATCCCCAGCAACTTTATAATATAGGACCATAATCTGTTCAATAATTTTCACCGTATTGTAGTGTAGACAGCCTGATTCTAGCTATTTTCTTACGCCATATTAGTTCTCTAAATTGGGACTCAATTCTATAAAACCATCTCCGAGGGATCCATACTGGGGAATTATTAAATATGTATAACAGTTGTGGTGCCCAGACCATTTTTTAATGAGATTTACTCTCCCGACTACTGACAGAGGTAATTTACACCAGGCAGTACATTTTTCACGAAACCTACTGAGGAGGGGAACTAAATAAAAGTAATGTATTGAGATGTGTCTAGTGTCACCTAAATGCCCAAATAACAAAATGAAGCCACTATCTGCACTGTCTCCACACAAGTTGTCAGTGGGGTGTCCAGGGGGTCCAGTGGCATCAGCACCGACTTATCCCAGTTGATATAAAAGCTTGATAGCTCTCCAAAGGCCTTAATAAGGGTCATAACCGCCTGTAAAGTATCCTGGGTGTCCCCTAGATAGAGTAAAGTGTCATCAGCATACATGGACACAATATCTGTGCCCGTGCTCCTTTGAAACCCTATGATACTAGCATCTCCCCAATTTCTTGCTGCTAGGTGTTCCAGCACCAGGGCAAACAGCAGGGGTGCCCCTGAACAATGGGAAGGGTTCTGATAATTCTCCATTAATTCTAATCCTAGCTGTGGGCTCGGCATACAGAAGCTGGACCCATTTAATAAAAGTATCCCTCAGTCCCATATGCTTCAATACCTTCCACAGGTAAGGTCATTTAACGCTGTCGAAGTTCTTAGCTGCATCCAGCAGCTATTATATCGCCCTATTGCCAGTGTTGTCTACAGGGAGCTGTAGGTTCAAAAGGAGCCTCTTTATGCTTTGGGCTGTGGATCTTGTGGGAATGAACCCAGATTTATCTCTGTGGACTATTTTGCGTATCACCTTAGCCAATCTGTTTGCCAGCATCCGGGCCAATAGTTTGATGTTGGCTGTCAGCAATGATATGGACCTATATGAGCCAGGCAAGCCTACATCTTTGCCCAACTTCAGTAAGACAATGATAATCGCCTCATTCATGGAGTCAGGCAAAGACCCTTCTTTAAATTCCTCATTATAGACTTTCAATAGCATGGGAAGTAGTGTACCTGAGTAACGTTTGTATACTTCAGATGGAAGGCCATCCATACCTGGTGATTTATTATTTTGAGATTGTGCTAAGGCCGTAGCTAGTTCTTCTTCCGTCAGTGGTGCGTTATGCATATCTACATCTCCGGCTGACAGGCCAGGGAGTTCACATTTCCCCAAGATTTCCTCTATTTCCATTTCAGTGGGTCTCACCTTGGAGGTGTATAGGTCAGCAAAAAAAACCTTAAAGACTTGTATAATGTCTGGAGGTTTGGGATCATGGGACACCCCGAGCATCACAGATGACTGAAATGAGGGGTGAGGACTGTTGTGCACAAACCATTGCCACTAGCATGTGCCCGGTCGCCTCTCCCTGCTCGAAATACGACTGTTGCAGAAAGAAACATTTATTTTTGGCCAACTGCAATGCCAGTTGTCTAGACATGGATTGTGCCCCCAGCCATGCCCTTTTTGTGTCCTCTGTAGGATTAGTAGTATATTTGTTCTCCATCTCAGTGACCATTCCACGCACCATCATTTCCCAGACCCTTGTGTCTGTTTTGATACGGGTTATTCATTTTATGAATTGCCCTCTCATATAGGCTGTTACATCATTGTCCTGCAGGAAGAACTTAAGAATGTCCCGTATTGGGTCTGCCTCTGGGAACATAGAAAGCCAGAAAGGGTTAAGCCTCCAAACTGGACTTTTAACCATGTCTGGTAGCGAGATGGACACCCAAAATGAGGAATGGTCGGAAATATGTCTATCAGCGTAATCTGAAGCTGTGATAAGCTGCATCATTTTGTCATTGCCCAGTCCCAGATCTATCCTGAACAGACCTCCATGCGAAGCCGAGTAGCATGAGTATTTTTTAAGATCTATCCCCAAGTATTTTGGCAAAGGGTGTGTGTCCCTCTCCAACCGGTGTGATATTAGTGGGGATAGGTAGTTTATCCTTAAAATGGTTCAGGTAGTTATTATAGTCTCCTGCGGCCAGCAGGGGGACCTCTGGATATTGTGCCATAAATCTCCCCAAACACCTGAGGCCCTCGGATGAGTCCGGTGGCGGTACATATATACAGGTTAATCCATGGATTTCACCTAGCAAGAATACATATCTACCCCCTTCGTCTATAATATGTCTGAGGACTGCCATTCTTTTTATTGGGGTACCCAGGCCTCGAACATTCCATGTCAGGATATTTAATTTACCGCCATATTGTAATCAATAACAGGAGCATAATCACCTTCTGAAAAGCCCCAGTGATAAAGAAGACAAAATTACTATAAAGAGAGTATACATTAGCATGCATGTTGTCATTACCAGGTACACAGGTGGTGATCTGTACACAGTCCATTTTCATGGATGTCAGGTGTTGAAGTGCTGGTGGGTCAGAGTGAAGACATATTATATAACAGCATCATATATAAGGTAACTTGTGGAGCCAACTGGGCTCCCAGCCCAGTTGGCTGCGTGGTAGACTGTCCCCCTGCATCCGCTATGGGGGGGGGAGGCAGTGGAAACCCCCATTAAACCCAGGGGTTAGTTCACAAAGGGGTTTCACATCTGCACCGCGTGCAGGGCCCCCTGCTATGTAGGCAATAGGCAGTTTAATTGTTCTCCTTCAACCGCCTTGGCTATAGATATAGTTAACTGAACAGTCAGCCGTTAGTAAGGTATATAGGAAGGATCAAGTGGTCAGAACTTTGGACCAACAGCAATAGGAGGGGGACAAATTGAGGCAACTTTCAATCAACATGGAAACTATCCTTCAGGCTGGAGCGTTACGTTGCGACTTAGTGGCTTTAATTGCCCTGTCCTCCCGGTCCAACCATTGTGCTGCAGAGGTAGGGCGATCAAAGAAGTGGGTTTTCCCTAGTGCAACCACCTGGAGTCAGGCGGGGTACAGCATAGCATATGGCAAATTGAATTCCCTCAGCCTTTTCTTGACATCAGTGAATTTTGCACGTTGCTTCTGCAGCTCAGCAGAGAAGTCTGTGAATAAAGATATCTTGGAGTTGTCTATGGCCATCGCACCACTCATGGTCCTGGCTTTGGATAGGATGGCGTCCCTGTCCTTGTAGTTAAGCAGTTTAAAGAGGAAGGCACGGAGATGGTTGCCTGGTGGTAGCAGTCTAGATGGGATCCTGTGCGCCCGTTCAACTGCGAAGAGTGGGGAAAAAGCTTCTTTGCCGAAAGCAGCAATCAGACAGTTTTCAATGAATGTGACAGGGTTTTTTACCCTCAGCTATTTCAGGGATTTCTAGGGCGCGAATATTATTGCGTCTCATGCGGTTTTCTAAGTCATCTAAGCGGGCTGCATGCTGGGCGGTGAGATGGCAGTTATATTGCAGATCCCTTTGCAGGGGGGCTATATCATCCTCAACTGCACTCACTCTGCCCTCTATGGCTGCCGTGCGCTCTCTGTTTTTGCATGTCCTGTCTCTTGACCACTTTCAGTTCATTTGCTAATGTAGAGGGGGACATGCTGCATGCTGTCACGCAGAGAGGATGTCTCTAAGAGTGGGCTCGCTGTTGTCATATGGTGGGGAGGTAGATTGGGGCCCAGTGAATAAGTCTCTAGGTATACTCACTGTGTTCCAGTCTGGGGATAATCTGCCGGCATCCTCCAGCGGGACCGTATCATCTTCCTTTAGATTGACCCCCTATAGCTTATCCTGGGTCAGATAGGAAAGGCTGCTGTTTTTTTAAGGATTTTCCTCCAAAGAGGAGTCTCTGAGCTGCTGGTGAGATATGTCGCTAATACTGTGGGACTGTTGCGGTTCCGTAGAGGCTTGTTTCGACCTAAGATGGGTGTGTGGGAGGATTAATGCCTCGGCGGAGCAGGAGAGAAGTGCGACCTTCTACATGGGCTGCGTAGCCAAGCCCAATAAAGTCATACTTAGTCGTATTGCTTTTCAAAATATGAACACAATAAACCAATAGACCAATAAGATGGAAAATAACTATTGCTCCATGAAAGAAAATAATCTTACATTCATAAACTTAATCATGAATTATAAGGCATGCTTTACACTTCAACGAAAGAAAAGAGGGGGTGGCTACGACATGGCTAAATGGCAGCTTGACAGAGACTTCTCATGATTGCCGGGGATTGCAACAAATATGTAGTGATCTAATATAATAGTCGTTCCTCGTAGATGGTTTGTAGTTATTAGTAAAAGTATTGTCTCCGCAGCAAAACCCGATTCTCCCAGAGAGAAACACTTTATTGGCTTCCAAAACAGAACATTCTTACAGATGACAAAAATCCAACAGAGTTCATGACAACGAATATTTCCTCTTGTACCTATGCCTTCATGGATACAGAACCTTCTCTCAGACCATCTTTCTCTAGACTAGCTGACAACCTGCCTGTCTTCTCAAATACTCTGAATAGTTGAGCAATTTGCTTTGATCTGCCCCGGTCTTTCAGAGTGACAGGAGACAACCCCAAGCTGTGAATAGTTGTAATTATAAAGCTGCCCCAATTTACATTCTTGCATATTCCCCCTTTGACATGTGTGAATACTGATTAGATTAAGATAATCATTATCTGTTCCCCTTTGGTATGTGGCAACAAACCCTCTTTTAATATGCGCAATTAGATTAACAGCTACCAAAGTGGCATGCCTAGAATAAACTTGTCTTTAGAATGCCTAAATAAAAACACACATCCAATAAATATGTATATATATAATATATATATATGTATACATATATATATATTAGATATAATATACTACAAAATAGAGGCGACCCTACTCCTCATCAATACCCCCAACCTATTGCTGAAGTACCACAGCACAAGCAGAGATGGCCCGCAAATGGAAGAAGTACTCCCAGCCTAAGGCCCCTTTCACACTGGGGCGGGGAGCCGCGGTGACGATAAAGCAGCGCTATATTTAGCGCTCCTTTACCATCGTTTTAACCGCGGTATTCGGCCGCTCGCGGTGCGGTTTTACCCCCCGCGAGCGGGCGAAAAAGGGTTAAGGACCCCCGCAGAGCGCCGCCATAGCGGCGCTTTGCGGCGGTATTGCCGCGGTTTTACCGCGGTTTCCCATTTAAGTCAATGGGAAGGAACAGTGAACACACCGCTCCTATCCTGCTCCAAAGATGCTGCTAGCAGGACTTTTTTTGCCGTCCTGCTAGCACACCGCTCCAGTGTGAAAGCCCGCCGGCTTTCACACTGGAGTGAATGGGGCAGGATTTTTTCAGGCGGTATACAGGCGCTATTTTTAGCGCTGTACCGCCTGAAAAACGCCCCAGTGTGAAAGGGGCCTAAGACATTTCCAATTATTTTTCATATACAGACCCAAGATAGCTCCAGCAGAAGCTCGCCTGCCTCCTCCAGTGGCTCCTCACATACCTTTACAGAACCCTCAGCAGGCTGGAGCACAGAAAGAAACACAGCCACATTCTCCTGCTGCCTCTACTCCCATATATCAAAGTCCGGCCAAGAGCAAGCCTCAGCTTTTTGCTGGCTCATCTACCTTTGAGGTAAGCAAAGGTAATGCAATTCATTTAAAGGGTAAGTTCACCTTTGTACACTTTTTTATTTTTTCTAAATTCCAGCTCCCCAATGCAGCAATATAGCATTTATGTACTTTTTTTGCAAAAAATATCAAAGCTTTCCATTAAATCTACAGTCACTTACTTTTCTTGTCCTAATCCATGTTTCCAGAAGTTTCCATTAGTAATGTCTTCTTCCTGATCAGACTTTAGGTCATGACACAGGAAGGAATTCACCAGCTGAGATCATTAGCACACACCCTACATCATCCACCCTCCCATTCCCAGGTGCACATTTTTAAATGAAATGCATTTAATCAGTGATCAGCCTTCTCACTAAATACACAATATACAATCAGATTGCATAGTGTATGGCCATGTTTATGCACCTAAAATTACTAGTTTCGCTTTCAGTGGCATTAATTATTAATGGCACACCAAACACAGAAGCAAACACATTTTGTCATGTGAAAAAACAAGGGGCAAATGCTGCAATGACGCATAGTAAAAAACATGCAACCCACAAAATGCCAAAATGTCCCATTAACCGCATGTAGTGCAGCCAATTTAAATCAACAGGCAGCCCTATGCGTGTCACAGTAAAAAGGATACACAACATGTGCGCTAGATGTAAATAGGGCCTGAAAGTCAAATTGGTGCAATAACACAAGAACAACGAGGGTCCATTCACATCTGTGTGTTTCCTTGCATTTCAGGAATGCACTGCACCAAAAATCACTGTAAAAAACGCAAAAAAGCTCCACTCTAAAAATAGTTCTGAAGCTTCTTTGGGGCGATTGCAGTGTGTAGGGCAGCCCATTCAGGTAGATGGGCTGCCCTATGTGTGATGAGTGAAAATGATCCAAATCGCTTCCCCCCTCACTAAAAAAAGTTCCTGCTATGCACAGTTGTGAACATGGCTTGACAGCTGAGTGTTTCTGTCCACTCCCTCCTATGTACTTGTATAAAAAATGGCCATACACAATGCAATCTGATTGTGTATTTAGTGAGAAGAGTGATCACTGATTGATTGCATTTTATTTAAAAAACGTGCACCTGGGAATGATGCAGGGTTTGTGCTAATGAGGTCAGCTGGTGCTAATGAGGTCATCTATATCATGACACACATGACATAGATGCATTAATATAAAAAAGTAATTGGCCATAAAAGGGGTATGGGGGTCCAGGTACTACTTTGGGGGACATATATTAATGCAAAATGTTTTTTAAAAAAACAATATTTTTTTTCAGGAGCAGTGATTGTAATGATGCTTAACCCAAGTTTAACCAAAAAAATAAAAAAAATTCTTTAAATATAGTGTCTGGGTACTGTAAAATGGTGCATCTGTAGCATCCATAGAACATGCTGCAGAAAAAATGAAATTTCTAATGAAAAAAAATAGACCAATCACATTTCAATTGACTCGTAGTTGCAATTGCTGACACCCAGTTATTAAAAAAAAAGAAAAAACGGGTTTTGTATGGATTTTAAGGGGAACCCCATGCCAACACTTTTTAAAAAATGGCATGGGTTCCCCCCAAAATCCATACCAGACAAGCACACAGCCTGGCAGGCCAGGAAAGGGAGGGGGAACGAGTGAGCTCCTCCCCTGAACAATACCAGGCCATATGCCCTCTACATGAGGGGGGTGGGTTCTTTGGGGCAGTCCAAAGCACCTTGTCCCCATGTTGATGGAGATAAGGGCCTCATCCCCCTCATCAGGTCTGGCGTGATTGATGATGGATCTACATCGGGGGACACTGTCTTTTTTTTTCTTATTAAAGGAAATGAAATCAAAAACTGTCCTGGTGTTTTTATTACTTTTTTACACTTTTTTGGTAAATGGGTACTATGTACCCCATACTCATTCACATGGGGGGATCTGGGGGCCCCCTTGTTAAAGAGGGCTTCCAGATTGCAATAAGCCTCCTGCCTGCAGACCCCCACAACCACAGCCCAGGGTTGTGGGGATGAGGCCCTTGTCACCATCAACATGGGGACAAAGTGCTTTAGGGTGGGGGGGTAGAGCCACCACTGCCCCAAAACACCCACCCCCCCATGTTGAGGGCATGTTGCCTGGTATGGTTCAGGAGGCAGGGTGCAGGGGCACATCAGTTACTATAAAAGAGGAGATGGTAGAAAGAACACTGATTGGCTTAACAACCACTTTAAGGATGCCCCGACCGGCTTCCTGGCCGGCACCTTAACAACCAGCTATTCACTGCGCCCTATTTTGGGCAAAACTTTGCACAGAATGCACTGTGCAGCGAACTTTTGTTTGGCTCGAACTGTTCGCCCAACTCTATTAATGACCACAACAAGGAGTCTCTAAAATATGGGAGCCTTGGAAGGCCTGATATGATAAGTCCTAATAAATCCTTATGAACATATGGCTACAATTACCGACAAACCTATATGACAATATGTACATTTAACAAAATTTTACTCCCCTCCTTGGCTGTGAATGTTCCACTTTGTTTCACGTCATTTAATTTCCTTTTATTTATTTTATTTTATGTCCACCTCAACTTCTTTTTTTTATTTTCTGTACCTTATTGCTTTTTTGCCTTTGGGTGTATTGTCTATACGTTGTACTTTTCAAAATACAATAAAAACCTATTGAAATTAAAAAAGAGGATTTTCTCCTTTCCCCGCTGTATAGTAATTTGTACATTTTTTTTTCATTGGCATGTGTCCCCCATGGCAGTTCTGAGCTTCATATGTCCTTTGTTTGAGCATTCCTTGTTTATTAGTCTTGAAAATTCACAGAAATATTTTTTTACGTTTTAGCCCACTTTGGCTTCAGTCGGTTCAGATTAAAGTTTGTAATTTTCAAACTTTAAAATGGGTTGGACAAACTGTCTGTGAGCCAAACCCAGGACAGTTCACAAATTCTTATTGACTGCCAAGGACATGTAAAATAGCAGTTCCAGGCATAGGAAAAAAAGCAGAGAACATACAAAAACAGAAAATAGATTAGCAGTTGACAGCCAAATGTTCAGTTGTAAGAGAAAATGTACATTAACATATTTATTTTTTACCAGGTACAGCTGCTCAGAAAAAAACATTCTGTGTCTGCCAAAATTGAAAAATACAGTTGAGGAGTAGAATGTTTTAACTCTGCTTTATAATAAACTAGAAGCTTCAATATAATCATATGGATAATCAGAATATATCCTGAATTAAAGGTATAGAATTAGTAAATTGGCTTTTGCAAATTAACATAAAGATCATGATTTAAATTTCACATAAACTTAGAGAAAAAATCTCACCACACATATTTTTCTTAATGATATCTTCCATGAGACAAAGTGCATGTAGCACTTTGTCCCCTTTCATTGGTCCAGAACTAGCATGGTGGACAGTGCACCCTTGCCCCCTCCTCAGTCCAGTGAGGCTGCTCTATAGGAGATTAATACTTAATGAGTAGTGAGTGACAGTTATGGTCTTGCCAGAGAAATTCTGTGAGAAAAACAGGATCACCCATATCAGAGGGCAGTTACGTGTAGTCTGGGGAGGCTGGTGAGGCAGACCTCACCTGCCATGAACATAAAAAAAAAAAGCAAATGGATCGAGGTTCGAGGGTCATAGCTTGGTGACCTGAGGTCACATTTTGAGGTTAGGTAGCCAAAGTCCTAGCCCACCCCTGGTCAAAAGTTGGGGCTCCTAGGACCTATGGTTCTGGAGATATGGGGCTCCTTGTGCAGCCTGTCGGAAGCTACATACAGAGCAGCCAGTTTAAATACAAGCTGGCACACTCTGTTTTCAGCAGACTGAGAGGATGAGCTCACAGTGCCTCTCCTCACTTCTTGTCAGAGGCACTGAACTCAATGGACAGCTTGAAGCCTTGGGCCAATGGTAAGTACCATTGGCCCCAGCTGTCCAATAAAAATGCTGCAGTAGAGGCTGTCCTCTGACTGCAGTGTCATAGAAGGGGGCATGTGTCTAAAAGACAAATGCTCCCTTCCAGCTCAGCCCTCTTAACTAGAAGGAAAAAAACATGGGTTTATGGGTATATGATTTACCCATAATCCCATGTTTTTCTCACATAGTTAAGAGGGAGAATGAGAAACTTTTGCGGCTGAAAAGGTACTGTTTTAATCAAGCTAAATAATATATTATTATGCTATATAACACAATAATGTATTATTTGTCTATTTACTGTGAAATTACTGGTGAAAGTTATAACTTCAAACTTCAGTAATTTGTTTGTTAAGCCACCTTCTTGAGTACATATTTTGAAAATATAGTAAATTACTTAAAAACAATATATAATAATTATTTGTATATCACTTACTTATGATAATTAACCCCTTGCCACCCAGGCCAATTCTGACACTTCTCTCCTACATGTAAAAATCATTTTTTTTGCTAGAAAATGACTCAGAACCACCAAACATTATATATATATTATTTTAACAGACACCCTAGGGAATAAAATGGTGGTTGTTGCACAGTATTTGCGCAGCAATTTTTCAAAAGCTTTTTTTTTTTTTAAAGAAACTGTTACATGAATAAAAAAATTTTAAAAACACTAAAGTTAGCCAAATTTTTTTTTGTATACTATGAAAGATGATGTTACACTGAGTAAATAGATACCTAACATGTCATGCTTTAAAATTTCACACAGTTGTGGAATGGCGTCAAACTTCAGTACTTAAAAATCTCCATAGGCGACGCTTTAATTTTTTTTACAGGTTACATGTTTAGAGTTGCAGAGGAGGTCTAGTGCTAGAATTATTGCTCCCACACTAACATTTGTGGCGTATGTAACCTGTGTGTATCTGGCTCTGATACTAGCCAGTGCCTCACCAGCTACTGACCTCACTGCATGTCCCTGTCAGAGGGGTCATATCTGCATGAGTCTCTTGTTCCCAAACATTTACAGGCTATGTATACTGAGCAGATGCACTTCATGGATCTTCACTGTACCAGCCTTTTTCAACACATTCACAGCTTCTGTGTACTGACCAGATGCACTAGTGGTAACTTCACTGTATCAGCTAAACAAGCACTAATGACATCAGTGGAACCCAACATGCATGGTCACAGCATAGACGGGGGGGGTGGCAACAAAATAGGGATACTTGATCTACACAGTAGGAATGCCCACAAATCAGGTTTCTGGTAGGGAGGATCTGCTAGGCAACAACATCAGATATAGGGAAAGGATTTACAGCAGAATCCTTTGCAGTTCTTGGGAAAAAATATGTAAGTATTTAAGCATGAATTAATAGACTAGCAATTAAACTTTCACAGCTCTTGAGACGTTTAACAATGAATGTAAAATTATGAAAATGAAAAATAGGAACAAGGCTGCACATTTACTTAGTTCCATTGCTACAACTGCTTCACTCTTGCAGTACAGGACTTGAAGCGGTGCCAGACTATGTCCAGAGGAGTTAAGAAGACTTTTAAATCAGGACGAGCCACCCCAAACTCCTTAGCAGCAGGCTTCTTCATGCCCTGGATGCCATGCATTAGTGAAGGTCCAGATTCCAACATGGCACCCCGTGGCAATCAGAGACAGCACTGTAGCATCTTCCTTGTTGGACTCCCCTCCTGTAGGGTCCTTTTCATTTCTCACTGGGGGCGGTCTCTTGAACTTTTTGCCATCTGACACAGGGAGATAAACTCCTGGCTCTCCCTCTGAACATATCCTAGACTCTCAAATACTCCCACACTCACCCGGTCTTTGACCATGCCCCTGCCACAATAAACGTTTGAACGGGAATCTTTCCTCCCAAAGCATGACAATGGAAAATAAATAAATCCCTCCTACAAGAGGGTATGTTATGTTTGGACTTGTCCTCCCTACTTTTGCAGTATTTCCCAGAAAACGATACTCTGGATTACTGGATCACTCTGGATCACTTTTATCCAATGGCAAAGCCATAAATGCATCATGAGGGGACACTTTATTAGAAAAGCCACAAATGCAAAAAAAAAACAGACTCAAACAGTTAAAAGCACAATTAGATGTGGTTTATTGCTTAAAACTAGCCCAATGAAAATCTCTGCCATGCTCCACAGTAGAGTTGGACAAACGGTTTGGGCTGAGCAAATGTTCTGCCTGAATATCACCTGTCCGGTGAACACCTTAATTTGTGGGGAGCTCGGTGGGATGTTCGCCCGCCAAGTGTCCCAAAATGCACTGCGTGCTCTACAGTGCATCCTAAGCCCTGATTGGACAAAGCTTTGCCCAATCAGGGCACAGTGAATAGCTGTTATTAAGGAGTGGGGCCAGGAAGCTAGCCACTGCGTCCTTAACAATGGATCAGCTGTCAAGAGGCTTCCCCACTGACAGCTGATCAGATGGCAAAAAGTTCAAGAGACCGCCCCCAGTATACCATATACCAAGTAAAATGAACAGCCTCATATGATACACAGGGATGAAACAAATCTCCCTACATAAGTTTTTCATGCATATCTGCTGTCTTCAGCACTAGGAGTAGATTCTTGGCAGACACCCCCTCCACATAGGCAGATACTTGCAGAGCTGTGACAAGGCAAGTTCTCTGCTAATCTATTTATGGAACCTCCCTCGACACAAATTTCAGACCGGTTTTATCTCGGTTGTCGGAGAACTTGTCAGAAGCAATGAAACAGTAGAAAAATACAGTGCTTTGGAGAGAGATAAGAAAATACTACAGATATATGTGCTTAGGTAATTGTTCATGAATCAGGTTGACATCTACTTTAAGTTTATTCTCAGACTGTATAGCATTAAGCCATAGGATCTCCTTATGATACCATTCAGAAAGAGATAGATTTGGGATAGCTAGAGTGCAGACAGCTAGTCGAATAGGCAAAGTGGTCACTCAATCAGTTCCCATAAGGAAATTACGTTCCTTCCAAGTATTTAGGGAGGCCAATATGGTAGGAGCTATAGAGGGCAAGGTATGTGGTTTTATGAGTTGTAAAAATAAATAATCAATCAAGTTTTTACCCGGCACCTGGTTTGATTCTATTTCAAACCAAAGATATATAGGAGGCTGTCAAACCAACCCTTTAACTGGGTTAATATGTGGGCTATATAGTAATCTTGCAAAATTAAGTGGCCCACGCCACCTGCTCTCCTATGCTAGATAAGTTTACCAAATACACAACGTGCTTTTTTTTGTCGCCACAGAAATGTATTTACAATTGATTGTACAGAGTGAAAAAATAAGAATCGGATACTGGAACAGGCATGGTCCTAAATAAGTATAATAGTTACGGCAGCACCATCATTTTAAAAGCTGTCAGTCTGCCAGACCATTGCAGTTCATGTTTAGAGATTTGAAGCAATGACGAATGTACTTTCTGTAAAAAGGGCAAATAATTTTAGTAGGGTCAACAAAGGAGTAGGAAGTTTGAAGCTGCTGTCTAACAAGTGGATCCACTTCCAGGCCTAAAATATAGGATTTAGAGGTGTTAACCTTATACTAAGAGATGGTGTTACATAAATGCTGGACATTTTGGACTGCTAACAGAGAAGTCTCAACATTTGTCAACATTAGGATTATGTCATCTGCAAAAAGACTTATAGTATGGTTACACCCACCGATCTGAAAACCACTAATATCCTGGTGGGATCTTATATATGAGGCAAGTAGCTCCATCAGGAGGTTGAAAATTAAGGAGAATAAAGTGCATCCCTGTCGGGTGCCTTTGGGGATATAAAAGGGTTGAGACATCATACCAGAGGTACTGTATATACCTGGGCTGAAGGACACCTATAAAGAGCCATGATTGTAGACAGTGTACTCCCTGAGATACCACATTTCTTACGAGATAGAATGCCTTCTCCACATCAAGAGCTAGACGCAGAGAAATTCAAAACTTACAAAAAAATCCCTGCAGGTCCCAAAACCACTCGGCTCCAAGATATGGCCGATCAATGTCAGTCTTGTACAGTTAGGAGCCCTATTGCAAGTAACCATGAAACATTTAAAAATAAAGAAACTAGTTATGGGCTCAATACCAACCTATCACAGAACTAGGTCTCTATAAAACTTACCCCAAAAATATAGACCAATAGATCATAAAAAACAACTTCATTGAACATGCAACACATTGACAATTATAAATTCAATCATAGACCCCAAACCACCCTGTCAATATTGTACAATTCTCATTCATCCTTGAACTTGTAAATTGTGTACAGATGGATCCCAGATACAGTAATATTGGCTTTGAGCAGAAACGATGTGCAGAAAGTCCCTTAATATGATTCTGGAAAACCAGGAATGATAATATACACTATATTACCAAAAGTATTGGGACACATGCCTTTACACGCACATGAACTTTAATGGCATCCCAGTCATAGTCTGTAGGGTTCAATATTGAGCTGGCCCACCCTTTGCAGCTATAACAGCTTTAACTCTTGTGGGAAGGCTGTCCACAAGGTTTAGGAGTGTGTCTATGGGAATGTTTGACCATTCTTTCAGAAGCGCATTTTTGAGGTCTGGCACTGATGTTGGACGAGAAGGCCTGGCTCGCATTCTCCACTCTAATTCATCCCAAAGGTGTTCTATGAGGACTCTGTTGGAAAAGGAAGGAGCCATCCCCAAACTGTTCCCACAAAGTTGGGAGCATGAAATTGTGAAAAATGTCTTGGTATGCTTATGCCCTAAGAGTTTCCTTTACTGGAACTAAGAGGTCAAGCCCAACTCCTGAAAAACAACCTCACACCATAATACCCCTCCACCAAATGATTTGGACCACATGAGGATCTTTTATTCACATTAGTTTTCTACAGCACTTTAGTTATTTATTATTTATGAGGTATTTTATTACATTTTTAAAAAGGTAGCGCCACATACCATTCTTTATCATATGGGAATGTTTGACCATTCTTCCAGAAGGGAATTTGTGAGATCAGGAGCTGATGTGGACGAGAAGGCCTGTATGCCGCCCTTAGTCACAATGAGAAGGCTAAGGTTCTTGTATCACTGATGTTTAATGTACATATCAAGTTCTTACACCGACACTTACATCAACACTGTAGAACTGAATAAAGAGAACAAATATGAAGGACAAATCATCAGACATAAAGTGAATTACATTTAACGCAAACATGACTTAAAACTAATAGATATACAGAAATAAATCTACATACCTCTTTTGCCTGCTTGTAAGCTAAGAGAGGGGGGTTTGTATCTTGAAGATTTTTGGTAGATGGCTTACTTTACACACAAAAAACACTTTAAACCTTTAGAGAAAGCACTGTTCTCCTTTCAGTTCAGCAAGAAGAAAAAACAGGAAGCTAGCATGTAATAATGCATGATGGGGAAATAAATGAACAAGTAAGCACACATGCGCCATCTAGAGGCAATTAACATAATAGTCACAAAAATAGTGTGTTTGCCAGTACACTCCCACCATCACACAACGTGTGATTCATAATGGAACCAAAGTTATCACAAATAACTCAATATGAATCTGTACCACTTTGAGTTCCGGGTCTCCATCATCAATCTCTCCCACCTTAATGTCTTGTTCTTCTTCAGAGAATTTTCTTTGCCAGAGGAAACTTGGCCCAGTTTGAATTTACAAGTTGCTCTACAGTGTGTCCACGAGAGGCGTAGTCAGCTGGGTTATGTTCTGAAGCAACATATTTCCATTGACTAAGATTAGCCTTTACTAAGACTCTGAAATGGAACTTGTCTGCAGTTATGCACCATTGGACCCATAGTGCTCTTTCTATTTTAGGTTCTTCTGGGGTCAAATCAAAGTCAGTTGCACCTTCAGCACATTCTTCCTTTGGGATTGTGGCCTTCACCTTCTTGCTGTTGGTGACAAATTTGTTCAAACAAAGTTTCCCGGTATTGCAGAGATCCCTAGCTTCCTTCACAAGTTGGATAGCATCTGCCTCTGTGTCTACACTTGTTAGACCATTGTCAACATAAAAATTGTGTTGCATAAACTTCACTGTAGCTTGATTAAACTTGTCTTCACCTTGTGCGGCAAGGTACTTGAGCCCAAAGTTCAGCTCCAAAGAGGTGAACTTTCATGCGATACACTGATAGTGGGGATTCCATGTTGCCATTCTTTCCACCAAAAAAAAAAAAGCGTGGGGCTCAAATTCAATTACCAGGCCCTTCAGATCTGGTATGCATATTAAGGGGAACCCCGCGTTAAATAAAAAAAAAATGACGCGGGGTTCCCCCAAAAATCCATACCAGACCCTTTATCCGAGCACGCAACTTGGCAGGCCACAGGAAAAGAGGGGGACGAGAGAGTGCCCCCCCTCCTGAACTGTACCAGGCCACATGCCCTCAACATTGGGAGGGTGATTTGGGGTCCCCCCAAAGCACCTTGGCCCCATGTTGATGAGGACAAGGGCCTCATCCCCACAACCCTGGCCGGTGGTTGTGGGGGTCTGCGGGCGGGGGGGCTTATCGGAATCTGGAAGCCCCCTTTAATAAGGGACCCCCAGATCCCGTCCCCCCTGTGTTAAATGGTAAGGGGGTACAAAACCCCTACCATTTCACCAAAAAAGTGACAAAAGTGTTAAAATTACAGGAGACGGTCTTTGACAATTCCTTTATTAAAGTCTTCTTTCATCTTCTTTCTTCTGGTCTTCTTCCTTCTTCCTTTCTTCATCCTTTGGTTTCTTCATCTTCTTCCTCCATCTTCTTCTTCCTTCGATCTGCTTCTTTTTGCTCCGGTGTTCTCGTCCGGCATCTTCCTCCACGGCGTCTCTTCTTCGTTCTCGGGCCGCTCTGCGCAATGCTGTGTGGCTCTTCTCTTCTTCTAACAGGTCTTATATAAGGGAGGGCGGGGCCACCTGGTGACCCCGCCCCCCTCTGACGCATGGGGACTTCCCTATGGCTTTCCCCATGACGTCAGAGGGTTTTTTGTTTTTTTTTATCAATGATTTTTAATGACTGTTCTTTGTATTACAGGGAGCCGACAATTCATTATTGCCACAAGTTCTTTTAAATAGCTTTTTTTTCCTGCAGAAATTACACTTTGTGCAGGGACAGTTCTAAGCACAGGAAACATGAGCCCCTTTACAGGCATACTATACACACACACCCCAGGTACGAAATTTAAAGGAATATTACACTTTTAGTGTTCCACTTTAAGCATTATTAACCACTTTCAGACTGGACCAATTTGCAGCCAAAGGACCAGGCCCCTTTTTGCGATTCGGCACTGCGTCGCTTTAACTGACAATTGCGCGGTCGTGCGACGTGGCTCCCAAACAAAATTGACGTCCTTTTTTTCCCACAAATAGAGCTTTCTTTTGGTGGTATTTGATTGCCCCTGCGGTTTTAATTTTTTGCGCTATAAAACAAAAATAGAGCGACAATTTTAAAAAAAATGCATTATTTTTTATTTTTTGCTATAATAAATATCCCCAAAAAATATATAAAAAACTTTTTTTTTTTCCTCAGTTTAGGCCGATACGTATTCTTCTACATATTTTTGGTAAAAAAAATCGCAATATGCGATTATTGATCGGTTTGCGCAGAAGTTATAGCGTTTACAAGATAGAGGATATTTTTATAGCATTTTTATTAATATT
This sequence comes from Lithobates sylvaticus, assembly GCA_028564925.1. Classification (NCBI taxonomy): domain Eukaryota; kingdom Metazoa; phylum Chordata; class Amphibia; order Anura; family Ranidae; genus Lithobates; species Lithobates sylvaticus. The sequence goes on along the minus strand of CM053029.1, from coordinate 467,211,051 downwards.
TTTTTTTTATTAGTAATGGCGGAGATCTGCGATTTTTTACAGCAATTAATGCATTTAAATGCATTGATTTCTGTATAAATGACACTGGCAGTGAAGGGGTTAACCACAAGGTGGCAGTGTAACAGTTAAGTATGCCTAGGGGTGTGTTTTTTACTGTGGGGGGGGCGTGGCTGTCAGCTAGTGAATGCTGATCTCTGCTCCAATCACAGGGAGCAGAGATCAGCGTCACTAGTTGCTAGGCAGAACGGGGAGATGCTGTTTATCTCGGCATCTCCCCGTTCAGCCGCTCCGTGAGACGATCGCGGGGGTCCCCGCGACGATCGAGTCCGTGGGGACCGCGATCGGACTCACGGGGGTCCCGACCGGCGCGGGAGCGCGCCGCTCCCAGCGCGCTCCCGATGGCACGGACAGGCTAAAGGAGGGACTTATATATACGCCCTCCTGCCTGTACGTGCCATTCTGTCGACGTATATCGTCGTGCGCCGGTCGGCAAGTGGTTAAAATCACTGCCCCCGAAAAACTGACGTTTTTAAAACTTTTTTTTGCATTAATACAGGTCCCCAAACACTTTTTATGACAATAACTTTTTAAAAATCAATGACTTTCAATGACTGTTCTCTGTATTACGGGGATCCGACAATTAATTATAGCCGCGAGTGCTTTTAAAAGACTTTTTTTCCTGCAGAAATTACACTTTGTGACAAACTGACAATAACTTTTTAAAAAGCGTCATTACATTGCCGAACACCGAACTCTAACCCGAACATACAGTAAATTGTTCAGGTTCGGGACCCAAAAACCCAAAAGTCCGGTACAAACCCGAACTTTACAGTTCGGGCTCGCTCAACCCTAGTAGTAAGGAGTGAAATCAAAAGATTACGCCCTTAGAAATCCTGAAGGCGGTACTTGGTTTTCGGGGACCCGTACGCGGCTAGGCTCCCAAACAAGTCCCACACATGTGGTATCCCTGTACTCAGGAGAAGCAGCTAATTTTATTTTGGGGTGCAATTCTACATATAACCATGGCATGTGTGAGCAATATATCATTTAGTGACAACTTTTTGTAATTTTTTTTATTTTTTATTATTCAATCACTTGGGACAAAAAATGTAATATTCAATGGGCTCAGCAAGCAATTTCCTTGGGGTGTCTACTTTCCAAAATGGGGTCATTTGGGGGGGTTTGTACTTCCCTGCCATTTTAGCACCTCAAGAAATGAGATAGGCAGTCATAAATTAAAAGCTGTGTAAATTCCAGAAAATGTACCCTAGTTTGTAGACGCTATAACTTTTGCGGAAACCAAAAAATATACGCTTATTGACATTTTTTTACCAAAGACATGTGGCTGAATACATTTTGGTCTAAATGTATGACTAAAATTGAGTTTATTGGATTTTTTTTATAACAAAAATTTGAAAATATCATTTTTTTTCAAAATTTTTGTTCTTTTTCTGTTTATAGCGCAAAAAATAAAAACCGCAAAGCTGGTCAAATACCATCAAAAGAAAACTCTATTTGTGGGAAAAAAAGGACGCAAATTTCGTTTGGGTACAGCATTGCATGACCACGTAATTAGCAGTTCAAGCGACACAGTGCCAAATTGTAAAAAGTGCTCTGGTCAGGAAGGAGGTAAAACCTTCCGGGGCTGAAGTGGTTAAAGCTTCTTCTGCAAAAATTTCCCATTCCTACCCCTCCAGGTACAAGTTGGCATAGGCCAGTGCACAATATGTGCCCATGGCCACTCCCTGTACCTGGAGGTAGTAGAAACCTTTAAACATGATCCAGTTGTGCATGAGAATGAAATAATAAGTTTTAGAATTAAAGTGGAGTTCCACCCACTTTTACAACTCTTCAGCATCCCTCACTAAACTGTGCACTGTAAACAAATTGGATATTTTTTTTATTTTTTTTTCAGCACAGACTGTATATCTGCTGTATTCATTTTTCACTTCCTCCTCCCTGGCCGCTGCCCATCGCATCATTTCCTGTTTGCAATGCCTCCTGGGAAGGGGCAGCAACTTCCTCTCAAACTGCCATTGCTATGGAAACCTGACCTGAAACCTATTACACTGCTTATGCCGCACTGAGCATGTACGAGATCTGCAAGGATGAGATCCAGGAAGAAATAGTCTGGCTTCAGATGCCCACACTTAAGATGGCCACGGACTGCTGCAAGTTTATAAAATAACAAACTACTGCTAAAAACTAACAAAACAGACCTTAGTTTACAGACTAACTTTACTAGAATACATTAAGCTTGTGTATTATAGGGGTACTTTTATTTAAAAAGTATAATTTCGGCCGGAACACCGCTTTAACTCATTGAATGACCGTTGAGTTGGTCCTGCTCCAAATAGGAAAATACGTACATTTCTGACACCTTGCTAGTGAGGGATGCCTCCACATTCAATGTCACGAGCAGGGCATGAGGTGGAACCGTATGCCCCTCAATATGTTTTAGGAGGTCCAAAGTGTCTGTAATGTAGAAGGGCAAGCTAGTTATATTGGGCAATAAGAAGAAATCAATTACTCTGCTTGCATTTTCCATTATGGTCTCTATACCTGACATTATGGGTCTACCTGGCGGTGACGGTGGATTCTTGTGTATTTACAGTAATGTGTAGATGGTAGCATCACAAGGTAACTGGATGTTTAAATAATCATAGATGTCTTTGTCTTTGAGTGTACCAAGAAAGGCAGAGTAGATCAATGATTTGTATTTACAATTAAATTGTGCTACCTAGGTAACATGGATGGGACAGTACGATTCCTTGTTTCTGTGCATATCAAATCACATTTGCTCATATTGATTTTGTGTCATAAGGACGATGTGACCTCCTTTGTCTGCAGGTTTAATTACTAAATCAGAATGGGGTTTTAAGTTGGTAATGGCTTGTTGTACAAAAGTAAGATTACTGCATCTTTCCACATGAAATTTGATGTCGCTAACTGTAGCTATCAAAAATGCCCAAATATCTGAGTTTGTCATAAGATCTTGGAACTTCTGAGATTTATTTTTAAAAGATTTGCTTTGAATAACATTGGGGACAGTTGGACAGTTCCCTAGGCTGCCCAAAGTATCATCCAGGTCATTGTTTTCTTCTAAGAGAAGTATTAAATCCTGGAGAGCACGGAAATCCTCCATAGTAAAATCTTTGATCTTTTCAATGAGTTCCATTTCTTGTTTAAGTCTAGCCCTATCTCTATCAAATAAGTATTCGTATGTAAGATTTATGGAATATAAATACTGATCCTTAATGGTTTTGTATTTGTTTAATTGGGTAGTAGGACAAAAGCTTAATCCTAGCTTAAGTACATCCAATTCCTCAGGTGAAATTAAATTAATCATGTTTAGTTCTGTATAAAAATAACAAAGAGAATGCAGCGCTGTGCAATAATAGCCTTAATGATAAAAAAAGTACTATTACAATATCATCAATACTTAAAAAGAGAATTGAATATAAAATGTGGTGCAACGAAAATTAGTAAATCAAGAAAGTTCACAATGAAAAAAATCCTTCCATTGAATAAAATGTGTCCAAAAAAAGAAGAAGCAATGGGGTTGATTTACTAAAGGCAAATCCACTTTGCACTACAAGTGCACTGCAAGTGTACTTGGAAGTGCAGTCGCTGTAGATCTGAGGGGAAGATCTGAAATGAGGGGAAGCTCTGCTGATTCTATCATCCAATCATGTGCAACCTAAAATGCTGTTTTTTATTTTCCTTACATGTCCCTCAGATCTACAGCGACTGCACTTCCAAGCGCACTTTCAGTGCACTGAAAGTGAGCTTCTAGTGCAAAGTGGATTTTCCTTTAGTAAATAACCCCAAATGTTTCTTCTCTTTTTTGACACATTTTATTCAATGGAAGGATTTATTTCACTGTGAACTTGCTTGATTAACCACTTGCCGCCCACCATATAGCAGAATGACGGTGGCAAAGTGGATTCAATATCCTGACTGGGCGTCATATGACATTGCGGCGATTGTTGTTGCGGTTTGTCAGTTTGACACCCTGTTTATCAGCGCAGCCCCCCCTCGGATCCCGCCCAGGACCACCATAATGCTGCCCAGGACCACCAGGGACACCACCACACTGTACCACCAGGTATGCCCCCCCTAGACCCCCAGGGAAATGCACATCTGTGTCCAGGCAGCTGCCAATCAATGCCCAGGCAGCTGCCAATCAGTGCTCACTGACAATGCCTACCAGTGCCACCAGGGATGCCCATCAGTGCCTCATATCAGTGCCGTGTATTAGTACCCATCCGTGCCCATCAGTGCCACGTATGAATGCCCAGCAGTGCTGACTATCAGTGCCCATCAGTGCCCAGCAGTGCCGCCTATCAGTGCAACCCATATGTACCCATCTTTTCATCCTTTCAGTGCCCATCAGTGTCGCCTATCAGTGTCCATCAATGCCCACCAGTGCCCACCTGTGCCACCCATTTGTGCCCACCAGTGGCGCCTGTCAATTCCCATCAGTGCTGCATATCAGTGCCACCCATCAGTGCCGCCTACCAGTGCCCATCAGTGCCGCATATCAGTGCCCATCGTTGGTGCCCGTCAGTGCCCGCTCATTCATGCCACCTAATCGGTGCCGCCTTATCAGTGCCCATCAGTGAAAGAGAAAACGTACATATTTACAAAATTTTATAACAGAAACAAAACCAAAACTTAATTTTTTTTCAAAATTTTTTCACTGTGAACTTACTTGATTTTCACAGTGAAATTGCTTGATTTTACAAATTTTCGTTGCACCATATTTTATAATCAATTCTCTTTTTTAGTACTGATGATATTGTAATAGTACTTTTTTATAAGTCTATTATTGCACAGCGCTGCATTCTCTTTGCTATTTTTATACAGGTTTTTTCACACATTATTCGACTATGATTGATGCATAGCAGCTGTCTATAGGCACTTGATTCACTTTCACACGGATTTTTTTAATCACACCTGAAGATAATTGTAGCTTAGGGCTTGTTTAGGGTAGCTTGCAGGATTTTTTATTATTTATAATGTTTAGTTCTGTATTTGAGGTGTCCCCGATGACAGAGGAAGCATCAGAGATTGTGGACCCATATGTGTGAGCTAAGGATCTAGCGTTCTTTGTCTTGTCAGTGCTTGAGGTTTTGTTGTGTGACTGGTGTATTTTGAAAGAATATAAGAGATGGAAGGGGCCTCTGTCTATTAGGGACAGACTGAGTGCTCTGCATTGTTATTTGTGTTCTTAACAGTTGTAGGGCCTGTACTGCCACAGGGCCTAAATAAGTGTTGTGTGAATTAACAGGTTTGTGAGCTCGGTGCTCGTAGTCCCACACCACACTATAAAAGGTTCCTTCCCACAGGAACCTTTTGCAGTGTGTTGTTGAGATAGATAGAGCAGCGAGGTAGAGTGTAATGCCCCAATCACACAATCCGAATATCGTATGACCAATCGTACAACCGTTTTCGGTTAATAATCGCAAGTACAAATTGAATAGCTAAATAAAGTCACAAAAATTCTCGTACGATAGAAGTGATGTCATGTGTTGTAATGTATTTGTATTGTATTTTTGGATGACAACTATACTGACTAAACGAAAATCGTACGATCTGGAATCGTCCGAGGAAAATTTCCATGCATGTCTGATCGAATAATATCAAATGAACGGTCGTGATCGGCTGTCGAAAGTAGTGTACACACGATCCGAAAATCGTACGATCCTTCCTCGGATGAATGTTTTCGTACGATATTCAGATCGTGAGTACGGGCCATTAGTGTAATGCTAGTGTAGTCTGAGTATAGTGTGAACATATTGTAGTGTCAGTGTAGTGTGAGTATAGTGTAGTGTGTCAGTATAGTTTGAATATAGTATCAGTATAGTGTGTCAGTATAGTGTGAGTATACAGTGCCGTGAAAAAGTATTCATACACCATGACATTTTCCACATTTTCTCATGTTACAACCAAAAACACAAATGTATTTTATTGGGATTTTATGTGATAGACCTACACAAAGTGGCACATAATTGTGAATTAGAAGGACAATGATAAATGGTTTTCAAATACATATGTGAAAAGTGTGGCGTGCATTTATATTCAGCCCCCTTTACTCTGATACCCCTAACTAAAATCTAATGGAACCAATTGCCTTCAGAAGTCACCTAATTAGTACATAGAGTCCACTTGTGTGTAATTTAAACTCAGTATAAATACAGCTGTTCTGTAAAGCCCTCAGAGGTTTGTTAGAGAACATTTGTGAACAAACAGCATCATGAAGGTCAAGGAACACATTAGGCTGGGCAAGGAGAGCATTAGAAGCAGCCAAGAAGGCCCATGGTAACTCTGGAGGAGCTGCAGATATCCACAGCTCAGGTGGGAGAATCTGTCCACAGGACAACTAATAGTCATGCACTCCACAAATCTGGCCTTTATGGAATAGTGGCAAGAAGAAAGCTATTGTTGAAAGAAACCATAAGAAGTCCTGTTTGCAGTTTGCGAGAAGCCATGTGGGGGACAAAGCAAACATGCAGAAGAAGGTGCTCTGGTCAGATGAGACCAAAATTTTACTTTTTAGCGTAAAAGCAAAACGCTATGTGTGGCGGCAAACTAACACTGCACATCACCCTGAACACACCATCCCCAGAGTGGAACATGGTGGTGACAGCATCAGATTACTCACTGTCAGGTCACCTGGGGCCAAGTGACAGATGCATTCCGAACGTGGTTACGTTCATTGTGTACGACGGAACTACGTAGAGGCTAGTAGCCAATAGCTTTGGTCTCGTAATTTGATCTGAGCATGCGTGGAACTTTGTCCATCGGAAATCTCGACACACGATCAGAAAAAGGCAGATCGGATTTTGTTACAATTGACACTGTTATACAAGCTGTACACTCACTACTTTACATTGTAGCAAAGTGTAATTTCTTCAGTGTTGTCACATGAAAAGATAAAATAAAATATTTACAAAATGTGAGGGGTGTACTCACTTTTGCGAGATACTGTATCTGTAGTGTTTACTTATCTCTCTCCAAAACCCTAGGTCCCGTGTCTTTCTGCTGCTCTGTTCCTCTGTTATCAGCATGATCATTTCTGACAAGCTCTCCAACACAGGAGATAAAAGCATCTGGAAATTTGCATTGGGGAGGGACCTTAGAGATAGATAAGCAGAGAGCTTATCTATTCACAGCACAGCTCTGCACATTTCTTCGTTCCTCTGCCTATGTGGCGTGGAGGGTGTATGCCTTTTCTTCAATTAGCTGTCACACAGTGTATGCCCAGACTCCCCTTCCACTGCTGAAACAGGAAGAACATTTTCTAACACAATGTGCACTTTCTAAAGAGTCTAGAAAGCTGAAGACAGCAGATATACAAGAAAAAACTATTTAGGGTGATTTATTTATTCTCTGTGCATCATCTGAGGCTGTTCACTTCACTAGGTATTAGGGTTGTCCCGATACCACTTTTTTAAGACCAAGTACAAGTACAGATACTTTTTTTTCAAGTACTCGCCGATACCGATTACCAATACTTTTTTTTTTTAATGCCATGTGACAGTTTTCAAAGCACAATACAGATTAGGTGGCACTGATGAGCACTGATAGGATTAGGTGGCACTGATGAGCACTGACAGATGGCAATGACAGGTGGCGGGCACTGATGGCTGGCACTGATAGATGGCATTGATAGGTGGCGCTGGCACTGACAGGTGGCTGGCACTGATGAGTGGCACTTATGGACATTGGGCACTGATAGGTGGCATTTATGAGCACTGATGGACTGCCTGCGACGGCCCCTCATGGTACTCCTTGCACTCGGCCGCATAAAAGCAGCAGCGGCCATCTTGTTACACCCAGCCCATATAGTTCAGGCAGGGTGTAACAAGATGTCCCCTGCTGACTTACTGCGGCCGAGTGCAGGGTGTACCAAGATGGGCGTCGGGATGTCCAACAGCCGACGTCGACACGGAGCGTCACTTCCGCTGTTCCGCCCGCTGACTTCCGGTTGCGCCGGGTCGCTTTCCCAGGTATCGGATCTGGCATCGGGAGCATTTGTGCGAGTACAAGTACTCGCACAAATGCTCAGTATTGGTCCCGATACCGATACTAGTATCGGTATCGGGACAACCCTACTGGGTATATGTGAGGGTTTACATACACTTTAAATTACATATCTGTCACAATACAATGAAAGATGTAAAGAAGGATAGCTTTGCCATTGCATGCCACACAATCTATAACAAATAAATAGGAATAGGTTTGGGTGTCTGAAGTGGTGTGTCTATACTAAAGCTTCTACTAATGACAAAAGAATCCCATATTTAGCATATGTCTGACTGAACAGCATACCATTTATCTGAGTGCATGTCTTCATAGAGATGAATTGACTAGTTTTAACATTTTTTGACACTTTTTAAACAAATATTTTGTTCCTTATATTCTACCAATAATTATTATGAAATAAAAATATAAAAGCCATATCTAAAAATAATCCTTCATTACAGAATAGTGTAGAATTCCATTCCTTTGTAAACAGATTAAACAGCTTTAATAAAACACTTTATAAAATAGCAATGAAGTTAGGCAGGATTTGTGCAATTTTACTTTCTGCACATATAAGGAAAAATTGCAGTGTCTGATTATTCAGAGCAGATAAAATGTGCAGAATTTATTGACATTTTTTGTTTGTTAGCACAAGAACACTTTACACTTTTCTAACTGATTCATTGTCTACATCATTAAACAATATGGCAAGCGAATGAAAAAATACAACTAGGCTGCCATAAAAAAAAAAGGAGTTTATAAAATTCTGTGCACATTAAACAGCACCACAATTTAATAACAAAGCCATAGTTTTAAATGTCAGTTATGAAAAGTGGTTTGCAGTGAGTGCTGATGTACTTGGGTTTGGCATTTTCTTTTAGCAATGTAATGATGCTGGTGTATGATTTGTTTATTTGAATATATTTTCCGTGTTATTTGCTTGATGCATTTTAATCTGTGTTGTGTGCAGCAGGCAGATAACAAGGCAGAAAAAAATAGATGCTCATTACTATTGCAATTACTATGATTGTATCTATCAATTTGCTGTATAGGTACAAACGACATTAAATGTAATATGGATAAGATGCTAAAAGCCATGACAAGCTTAAAAGCAGCCTATTTTAGTAAGTTATCATGATATATTTCAGAATAACAGAGATCTTTGTAAGGCAATACAATAGGCTCTATAATCTATCCCTGCTAAACATCATGGGCTTGATTTACAACATGCTGAAAAATTAAAGTGATTATTTATTCAGGATAGAACTAAACATTCCAACACATCACCATGAGTAAATAAAGACAGTTCATGCTTTCTTCTTTAGAAATGAACTAGAAAACATAAAATAAATATTGTAGATAAACAGTAGGGATGGGCCCGGTGTTCGATTCGAACCCATGTTCGAATCGAGCACCGGGCGTTCGCTTGCTCGGCGAGCTCGGCGAGCCCAGAACTATTGGGGCCGCTCGCATCAAATTCGCGTGATGCGAGCGGCCCCGCAATGCATTGCGCTAGTCGCAGTGCAATGCTGGCTGATGATTGGCCAAGCATGCACTGTGACCCCGCATGCTTGGCCAATCACAGCGCCGGCAGCGAGGAGAGCCATAATTGGCTACAGGCAGGATGCCTGTAGCCAATTATAGCTCAGGGGCTTTAGTACACGCCCCACGGTATAAGAGGCCGCCGCGCCGGCGGGCTCGCATATTATGTTTCAGTCAGTGTCAGCGTGTCAGTGTGCTGCTGACAATATGTGCTTTATTTCTGGGGATTTGTGTGTGCGTGCTGTTAGAACAGCATTGCAGTATCACATCTGGGGGGTGTCTATAGGTGGCCTGTGAAGGGGGGCAGGTTTCCTGTGCTTAGAACTTTCCCTGCAAAAAAGTGTCATTTTTGCAGGAAAAAAGCTATTTAAAAGCACTCGCGGCTAATGAATTGATGGCTCCTGTAACACAGAGAACTGTCATTCATTAATAAAAAACAAAAAAAAAGCGTAGGGGTCCACCCTAATTCAATAACCAGGCCCTTGAGGTCTGGTATGGATTTTAAGGGGAACCCTAGCCAAAAAAAATGGCATGGGGTCCCCCTCAAAATCCATACCAGACCCTGTATCCGAGCACGCAACCTGGCAGGCCGCAGGAAAAGGGGGGCGGGGTCACCAGGGGTTATAAAAGACCTGTCAGACGGAGCGGAGCCTCACACAGCAGGAGCCTCCCATTGCGCGGAGCGCCCAAGAAGAGACAGAGACACCGACGCCGACGGAAGAAGGACGAGAAGACCAGCGCAAGAAGAAGCGGATCGGAGGAAGAAGAAGATGGAAGAAGATGGAAGAAGATGACGGAAGGAGAAGATGAAGAAACCGAAGGATGAAGAAAGAAGAAAGAAGATTTTAATAAAGGAATTGTCAAAGACCGTCTCCTGTCATTTTTACCATTTTTGCCACTTTTTTGGTGAAATGGTAGGGGTACTTTTGTACCCCCTTACCATTTCACACAGGGGGGGGGGGCGGGATCTGGGGGTCCCCTTGTTAAAGGGGGCTTCCAGATTCCGATAAGCCCCCCGCCCGCAGACCCCCACAACCAATGGCTAGGGTTGTGGGGAAGAGGCCCTTGTCCTCATTAACATGGGGACAAGGTGCTTTAGGGGTCTTAGACCCCCAAAGCATCCTCCCAATGTTGAGGGCATGTGGCCTGGTACGGTTCAGGCGGGAGGGGGGGCCGCTCTCGTCCCCCCTCTTTTCCTGCGGCCTGCCAGGTTGTGTGCTCGGATAAGGGTCTGGTATGGATTTTGAGGGGGACCCCACGCCATTTTTTTTGGCTAGGGTTCCCCTTAAAATCCATACCAGACCTCAAGGGTCTGGTATAGATTTTGAGGGGGGCCCTACGCCATTTTTTTTTTGGCTGGGGTTCCCCTTAATATCCATCCCAGACCTGAAGGGCCTGGTTATTGAATTTGGGGGGACCCCTACGCTTTTTTTTTTCATTTTTTTTTTTTTTTATCAATGACTTTTTTTTTATGAATGAGTTTTAATGAATGACTGTTCTCTGTATTACGGGAGCCGTCAATTAACATTAGCCGCGAGTGATTTTAAATACCTTTTTTACTTTCAAAAATGACACTTTTTGCAGAGACAGTTCTAAACACGGGAAACATGCCCCCCTTCACAGGCATACTATAGACACCCCCCAGGTACAAAATTTAAAGGACTATTACACTTTTATTGTTTCAATTTAAGCAATATTAAAATCACTGCTCCTGAAAAAACGGCCGTTTTTAAAACTTCTTTTTGCATTGATAAATGTCCCCTGGGGCAGGACCCAGGTCCCCAAACACTTTTTATGACATTAAAATGCATATTAGCCTTTAAAATTAGCACTTTTAATTTCGAACGTTCGCATCCATTAAAACTAATAGGGTTCTAAAGCTCGCACGGACTTTAGGCCTGTTCGCGGGTTCTGGTGCGAGCCGAACGGGGGGGTGTTCGGCTCATCCCTAATAAACAGGTCTGAAAGCAAACATAGGTCAAAAACATGACAGCAGCCAGTGCAAACCTTGAACTTGGATGGGAACAGATTAACCCGTGTTTGCATATAATAACCATTTTTTCTCTATTTAACTAGCTTAGATCCGCGCTATAGCCAAATGACGGCTACAGCGCGGATCTGTTGTGCCGGGAGCATGTCATATGACGTCCTCCCCTTCTGTGCACTTCAGGGAGCGCGCGCGCGCGCCTCCGGGGGCGCGCGCGCTCTCGCCGTGTCACTGGGCACCCGATGCGCGTGCCCAGCGGCCGCGATGTCCGCTGGGCACCCGCGATTGCCCGGTAACACAGCGGGACCGTGGATCTGTGTGTGTAAACACACAGATCAACGGTCCTGTCAGAGGAGAGGAGCCGATGGTGTGTTCTCTGTACAGAGACACACCGATCGGTCTCCTCCCCTTGTGAGTCCCCTCCCCCCACAGTAAGAATCACTAACAGGGAACATAATTAACCCCTCCCCGCCCCCTAATGGTTAACCCCTTCACTGCCAGTGTCATTTATACAGCAATCAATGCATTTAAATAGCATTGATTGCTGTATAAATGACAATGGTGCCAAAAATGTGTCAAAAATGTCCGATGTGTCCGCCATAATGTCGCAGTCACAATAAAAAAATCGCTGATCGCTGCCATTACTAGTAAAAAAAAAATATTAATAAAAATGCTATAAAACTATCCCCTATTTTGTAAATGCTATAACTTTTGCGCAAACCAATCAATAATCGCTAATTGCGATTTTTTTTTTTACCAAAAATATGTAGAATACGTTTCGGCCTAAACTGAGGAAAAAAAGTTTTTTTATATATTTTTTGGGGATATTTATTATAGCAAAAAGTAAAAAATATATATTTTTTTTAAATTTGTCGCTCTTCTTTTGTTTATTGCACAAAAAATAAAAAACGCAGAGGTGATCAAATACCACCAAAAGAAAGCTCTATTTGTGGGGAAAAAATGATAACAATTTCATTTGGGTACAGTGTCGTATGACCGCGCAATTGTCATTCCAAGTGCGTCAGCGCCAAAAGCTGAAAATTGGTCTGGTCACGAGGGGGGTTTAAGTGCAAAGTAATCAGGTGGTTAATCATGTAAATGTTTTAAATTAGTTGAAATGGCTAATTTGTATGTATTTTGTGTTTCAATTTTACCACCTGAAGGCAAGGGCATTTTTCATACACATACAGTATCTCACAGAAGTGAGTACACCCCTCACATTTTTGTAAATATTTTATTAAAACTTTGTGACAACATTTTATTAAAAAATGTGACAACACTGAATTAGTGAGTGTACAGCTTGTATAACAGTGTAAATTTGCTGTCCCCTCAAAATAACTCAACACACAGCCATTAATGTCTAAACCGCTGGCAACAAAAGTGAGTACACCGCTAAGTGAAAATGTCTAAATTGGGCCCAAAGTATCAATATTTTGTGTGGCCACCATTATTTTCCAGCACAGTCTTAACCCTCTTGGGCATGGAGCTCACAGGTATCCACTGGAGTCCTCTTCCACTCCTCCATGACGACATCACAGAGCTGGTGAATGTTAGAGACCTTGCGCTCCTCCACCTTCCATTTGAGGATGCCCTCAATAGTGTTTAGGTCTGGAGACATGCTTGCCAGTTCATCAGCTTTACCCTCAGCTTCTTTAGCAAGGCAGTGATCATCTTGGAGGTGTGTCTGGGATCGTTTTCATGTTGAACTACTGCCATGTGGCAGTGGCGTTGGGAGGGGGGGGTTGAGTGGGGCTGGACCCCCGAGTAGGCCCCCAAAAAGCCCCAGGTCTCGGGCATTCACAATTGTATTGTTAGCCCCGAGGCTGAACAGCCGTATGCAAAGAGAGAGAGCAAAGAGTCAAACAGTCACTGATTGTCTCACTCAGTGCAGCCAGCGGGGATCGATCCGACTCCGAGCGTGGTCAGTGAGTGACATAAGTCCCGCCTCCTGGATCCTGCAGCACCTATGATGGATGTCACACTGGTCCAATTCCGGGACCGCGGGATGTGTGATGTCCATCATAGGCGCCGACAGGTCCAAGAGGCAGGAGCTACACTGCGGCTGCGACAAACACTATGAAATCCGGCACTCGCTCTGTGTAAATGGGCGGCGCATGGACGGCTCTCCTAACCTGGCTCTGGCTGACTGGAGCATGCAGCCTGCTGTCTGGTCATGAATGGGATGGGCACGCAACATACTACAGGTAAGGCTGAGCTGCAGAGGGTCAAGAGGTCACCTGAAGTCTGACATGTAAAAGTTAGGTAGGTCAGTGCATGTGTCAGTTATGTCAGTGCAGGTGTCAGGTAGGTCAGTGCAGGTGTCAGGTAAGTCAGTGCAGGTGTCAGGTAAGTCAGTGCAGGTGTCAGGTAGGTCAGTGCAGGGTCAGCATTGATGGGCACTGGTAAGTCAGGCAGCAACCAGCAAGTGAGCCTACCCACCCTCCCCCCGCCGAGCGCTTTGATGCAGTGGGCAGCATATGGTCTGAGCACTGACAGGCTGACCCCCCACCCCTTCAACCTCTGCAGCAATGCTGGCACCACTCATACATCTATTTCCCAAAGACAACCTCTGGATATGACGCTGAGCACGTGCAATCAACTTCTTTGGTTGACCATGGCAAGGCCTGTTCTGAGTGGAACCTGTCCTGTTAAGTCTAGGTCATCTTTATGTAGAGCAACAATTCTTTTTTTCAGATCCTCAGAGAGTTCTTTGCAATGAGGTGCCATGTTGAACTTCCAGTGACCAATATGAGAAATTGAAAGCGATAACACTAAATTTAACAGACCTGCTCCCCATTCACACCTGAGACCTTGTAACACACCTGAGACCTTGTAACCCAAACGAGTGACATGACACCGTGGAGGGAAAATGGCTAATTGGGCCCATTTTGGAAATTTTTACTTGGGTGTACTCACTTTTGTTGCCAGCAGTTTGGACATTAATAGCTGTGTGTTGAGTTATTTTGAGGGGACAGCAAAAGTACACTGTTATACAAGCTGTACTCATTGTAGCAAAGTGTAATTTCTTCAGTGTTTGTCACATGAAAAGATATAATAAAATATTTTCAAAAATGTGAGGGGTGTACTTTTGTGAGATACTGTATGTTAAAATCTGTTTGTTTTTTCTGTGGAAAAATGGTATCAGCTGAATTGTTTTTTTACATCAAACAAACTTTTTAAAACTGTTTATTAAATGCATATTTTAAGGAAAAAATACACTAAAATAATTTTTAGTACACATAAACACGATATATTACCCACTTTTTTTTGGTAAAATGTAAGATATGAGGTTGTGTCAAGTAAATAGATTCCAAATGTGTCAAGCTTTAAAATTGCATGTGCCCATAAAATGGTGTAGAACTATGGTACCCAAAATTGTCCATAGGCGATTTTCTTTGGAATTTACACACATTGAGGCTTGGTTCACACTGAAACTGACTGCGGATTGCACATGAATGCAGTGCATCCGCATTCTCTGGTTCAGGGATGAATCAGGGCTGAATCTTTGCCTGAATTTGGCCATGACATGGAGCCAAAAAAGCACAGCGTTTCTGTGCAGTGCGCTCCACAGCCGCCCGGAGATATGTGAGCCGTTCATATTCTCCTGCTATGCAAATTGGATGTGGGGAAACCCGCATCCAATTGCATAGGTGTGAACCCAGCCTTAATGAATCATAGGCGTGACTCATCTACCCATTTGACCCCCAGCCAGCTTGTCTGTTTAGAAGTAGCTATATGGAGTTTTATTCAGGCCTCAGGCACATTTTGCATCTGAAAAAGCCCATATGAATGCCAGAACTGCTTGCAGGAAAAAAAAGGCATGCAAATGTGCTTTTAGCTGCGTTTTTGCACAAAAACCTATGTGTGTTTATGCTTGTTAACAAGGGCTTTTTGTCCAAAGACTTCCATCTGCTAATTTTTCACTCCCAAATGACCACAATGCCTTGCAAAACCTTAGGTATTTTTTATAAGGAACCATTTTGACTGAGACCAGAGAGAGCACGGTGACAGCAGAGAGTTATCTGTGTTTCTTAATTGCATTCATCATGGATACGGTTATCGACATGATTCAGGAATCTTGCTGATTTTGTTGTGGAGGGAGAGAAGATGGAGACAACTGGGAGAGAAGTGAACCTGTCATTACTATTGGACACATCCTTTGTTGTCCCAGTGTCTTTTTTCAGGATACTTCACAAACATGTATAGGGAACCGCAAAAATACCTTGACACATTTTCCAATTTTCTGAGGATGTCCATTGGATGAATGTGTCTGAGGAACATCTCACACTAAAAAAAAGTGACTATATATATATATATATATATATATATATATATATATATATATATATATATAGTGTAACACAGTGAGGCTCTGTCCCTATGGAATTAGATAAAAAATGGACAAAGAGGGGGTTATACACGAAAGGCAAATCCACTTTGAACTGCAAGTGCACTTGAAAGTGCAGTCGCTGTAAATTTGAGGGGTAGATCTGAAATGAGGGGAAGCTCTGCTGATTTTATTTGTAGTACAAAGTGGATTTGCCTTTAATAAATAACCCCCAGAGTCTGTATATCAGTGGGCTGCAGAGCTACAGAGCATAGATTTTAAATGAAGAAAACTGCTCTGGCAGCTTTCTCTGGATAGGGCTCTGTAGTTTGGAGATGCCTAAGAGTCTTGGGTGGGATGGGCTCTCCGTCCCTGCTGTCCCTGCCAGCAGGGTGTGTGCCCAGGTGGACACAGCCAATATAACGAGGGGCTGGTGAGAGCAGTAGGTGGTGTAAGGTGGTGTGTGAGCAGCTCGCTACTGCTGTTGCTGTTTGAAGACAGACCTGTGTCTGGAAAGCCGTCTGCCCTGTGGGAGACTGCAGCCTGTGTAAGAGGGATTCTTTGCCCAGGGACTGGGTAAGGCTGCCCAGCCTTGTGAGTCAGAGAGACTAAGGAAGCCAGTGGGTCCAGGGGGCTGGAAATAATCGAGAAGTCTATTGGGAGCAAGCAGAGGAACTGCTGATAAGAGAGAGCCAGGTGGCTCGATATGTTTTTCATTTGAGTGCTGAATGAAGTTTGAACCACTGTGTTGGAATTCTGAATGTACTTTTGTTTTGTTTTTCCATTTAACAAACGTGGGCTACTAGACCTTTAATTATAATGCCTGCGTGACGTGGACTCACTGCACAAAAATGCATCTATCACCTGAGCTAAACAACCCCAATATCACTATATATATATATATATATATATATATATATATATATATTTATATTATTGTGGGGTGATTAGCTCGTGGGATTACCTTTTCTTGAAATGAAGGTCAGCGTACAGGCAGTTTCTTTAAAATCTGGCAGGTTGCCAGCTTTATTTACAGGTGGTTTGCAAAGTCATAAAAATAAACAAAACAGTAAAACAAATCCTTGCCGTCCAGCGCTAAATGAAACAGTACAGTGCTCTCTATACGATGTGGGGGCTGGTCCCCGTCACCCACAATACAAGGGGTAAAGCAAATCAAAAACAGGGTTCCTCTCTCAGATTCCCTTCTCAGGCCAGAGCACTGCTGTGCTCTCTTCCTGGTCATTTAAAGTCCACCTGAGCATGATCTCAAGTGGACCAGAAGACCCGGATCGGAACCTGCCACAGAGGCTGGAAAAATCCGGGCTGGATTCCGGTTCAGTCTCTGACAATAAAACACATGTGAGGTGAAATATACCGATAATCGATGACCTCACCTCGCATACCGTCACTAGTCAGAGTCTTCACTTGGAAATGCGATACCCTAACTACCAAGACCTGAGGTGTGCCTTTGCCGAGCTGGTCAGTATGCCTAAAAGAGGGCAAAAAAGACATGCAAGTAGGTGTGATAAGAAAGCTTAAAGAAGGGTAGGAAACAATCAGTCTAGTAAAGTAGCTAACGCTCAGATGGCTTCGGGATACGGATCCAGTATGTATCAGCTAAAACAAGAGGAATTCCAGCGTCCCATGAATTTGATGATATGTTTGATGACCCCTGTTTGGAACTTGCAAAACTGCCCAGATACCAAACAAAATGTCCCGTAATTATATGGACTGAGCCTAATTTCCGAGTAAACAGTCATGAGAACGAACTGCTTGTAGTGAGAGGATACGAGGGAGAAAGTGAGCAAGGGCTGACCCAAGGAGCCCCTGCAAAACAATTGTCCCAAACTTACAGTGTATGTGGGAGAGGGCATCTGCGTTGTTTCGGAGCTTGCCCGGCCTATGATCTGTAAATTTAAAAGGGCTATGAAGCCAGGAACCACCTTGTCACGCGGCCATTTTTCTCTCTGTTGTCACACATTCACTTTAGGGGGAGCATGGTCAGTGACCAGCTTAAATGACCTCCCCAACAAGTAATACTTCAGGGAGTCTAAGGCCCATTTAATAGCAAGTTTTTTTCATGCTTGTTCAGTTTCCCGGCTCAGGTATACAACCGAGTGTTCCTCACCATCTCTGTTCTGGGATAGTACAGACCCTAGTCCAACCTCAGAGGCATCCTTCTGTACCACAATCTCCTTTGTGAAGTCCGGGGTCACTACCACCGGTAGTACACAAAGGGCCTGCTTTAATTTCTGGAACGCCTCCTCGGCTTCAGTGTTCCATTTAACCATGACCGACCCTCTACCCTTCATCAGGTTGGTCAGTGGGGGGGCAATGCTGGCAATGTTGGGTATAAACCGTCCTTCAGGCCTATGGCACACTTTTTTGGGTTGGACGTGAGACCTGCTTTCCTAAGGGAATCTATCACTCAATCTGGGCTGTGGATGACGACATCATCCAAATTCCGTTGATAAAGTAACGTGTACGTGGCGCAGCGCGTCAGGAGAGTAGAGTCAGGTGACGCTGTGTGTGCGATCTTGGCCGGGATCGCACACTTCACAATACCACTGGTTTTATTCATCTTCACTGTAAGTGTTTTACTTTTTTTAATAAATCGCTTTTAAATACTGCACCATGGAGTCCTTCCCTCTTTCTGCCACCATGTCTATTGGTTGCCTGGAGAGGTGGTGAGACGCTGGTAAGGACATTACCATAGAGGAACAGCGTGTGGAGGAGATCTGTTTTTTCTCAGTGTAAGGCTGTTTACTCCTTACCTAGAGGTAAGAGGCTGGGGGAAACATCTAGGTTTGGCTCACTGAAAAATGCATGGATGAGATCACCTTTAACTGCTTGAGGACTGTACTGCTATACTTGGAGGATTCACTACACAGAGAAATTGATCCACATAGTGATGGCACTGTGTATGGGAGCTGGTTGTCGGCACTAGTAACTTGAAGTGCACAGGACATTTTATTTGAGCACGATTATTTTGGACTGCCACATTATTCATATATATATATATATACTGCTCTTTGCACATTTCCCGGCATATTTGCACAGGCTTAGTATCCACACTTGGCATCTGTTGCACAATTATTTTGCACTTTATATTCGTTTATCCACTGAATTGTTGCTTGGCTGTATTTATTTGCTATTTTGCACAAATTATTGTTTTCACTATATATGAATATTTTTTTGCACTGGTTTTAATTAATTTACCATTATTTGCTATTTGATGCACTTTATTGATATATTTTATATGTATATGATTATGCATTGTTTATTGACTTTATATTATTATTTTATGGAATATTTTTTATTGGTATAGCACCGTTTGATCACCTGCTGCTATAAGCTGACAGTTTTGATATTAATCTTCAGACGTTTCTTGGAGCCATCCTTGTTGGAGTCTCCCCTAGGAGTGGTATCCTAGCAAGCGCCACATTTTTACTATATTTTTATCATCCAAATAAGCAGCTGCATAAGGGCGATGTAGTCTCAAAGTTTTGTCCATCATTAGCTGGAATGATGCAGGGGCTCCATGCAGACCAAAAGGCATCCACCTGTACTGAAACAAGCCCTCAGGAGTGGAAAAGGCAGTCTTGGCCAATTCAGTTAGCAGTATTTGATAAAAGCCTTTCGTTAGGTCTAGGGTTGTTATGTAGCGAGCCTGTCCCAACCTGTCCATGAGTTTGTCGACCCGAGGCATCGAACTTAGACACACTGTTGATTTTCCTAAAGTCATTACAAAACCTGATAGTGCCATCAGGTTTTGGGATGAGCACTATGGGGCTCGACCACTCACTGTGGGACTCTATCATGTCCAACTCTAACATATTTTGATTTCCTTTGCGACTGCCTCCCGCCTGGCCTCTGGGATTCTATATGGCTTTACATTTATGCGAACCCCGTGTTACATCACCAGCTTTATTTACAGGTGGTTTGCAAAGTCATAAAAATAAACAAAAAACAGTAAAACAAATCCTTGCCGTCCGGCGCTAAACTAAACAGTACAGTGCTCTCTATACGGTGTGGGGCTGGTCCCCGTCACCCACAAAACAAGAGGTAAAGCAAACCTTCGTTTTCAATCCAAAACAGGGCTCCTCTCTCTCAGATTCCCTTCTCACTGCTGTGCTCTCTTCCTGGTCATTTAAAGTCCACCTGAGCATGAACTCAAGTGGACCAGAAGACCCGGACTGGAACCAAGCCTGCCACAGAGGCTGGCTGGAAAAATCGGTGCCGTAATCCGGTTCAGTCTCTGACAATAGAACAAATGCGAGGTGAAATATACCGATAATCGATGACCTCACCTCGCCTACCGTCACTATATATATATATATATATATATATATATATATATATATATATATTTGTAGTCAGAGTCAGAGCCTTGGCTAAGCTGCTCAGTATGCCTAATGCGGCGTACACACGAAGGGACTTTGTCCGCCGGACCTAGTCCAGCGGAAAAACCGCCAGACTTTCCAGCTGGGCTTCGCCGGACTTGGAAGCGAACGGACTTGACCACACACGATCATGCTAAAAGTCCGGCGGTTCACGCGATGACGTACAGCACGTATGACGGGACTATAAAAAGAAAAATACTAGAAAAATACTTGCTACTGAGCATGCGTCCTTTTTGGTCCGCCGGACCATACTATACGGCCGGTAGCACAACGCACAGCAATGAACCATCATCCACAGGCATATGCAGGCTCACAACTCACTGTGCAGACAGCATTCGGCCAGTTGCTGCTCCGTGAGAGCAGACGTGAGAGCAGATCCAGAGCAGATCCATCAGAGCTGACACTAACACTGTCAGCACTATCAGCAGCACCGTCCATCCAGCGCCGTCCATCCAGGCTACCGAGGACGCTTCCTCGGACCCCCCCCAGCAGCGTGGACCGGGAAGGGAACACGAAGCGGAACCCTCCCTGGACTCCACACTAGGGACCACAGCCCCCCCTTAGATCGCGACCCGCCGGCGGACGCAAACCGGAACGCCGCAAGCCGCCTAGGCAACACCGCGGCTTCGGCCTAGTACCGCGGCTCCGGCCTAGCGCCGGCCATCTGCCCCACCACTCTCCTCATCCCGCCCCCGGGAAGCATTGCAACCCCCACCAAACCCGGACTCACCCCCCCCCCCGGTATCCTTGACCCACACCCAGCACACGGGAACCCCCCCTAGTTCAGGACAGCCCGTGGATCGGGCCTAGCTCGGCGGCCATCTTGCTACACCCAGAGGCAGCCGCAGCACATCACAGGCTAAGCTACACTAGACCCCCAACGTAGTGTACAGTGCCCTGTCTCACCCAACACCCACCCAGCCTCTAGCTGAGCTGCATTGTCTAAAGGCGTGCGGTTCTCTACCCCTAGGCGTCAGCATCTTGGGCCTAGACCGGCAGCCATCTTGGTACACCTGGCTACCCTGCACCTACAGTACCCACCAGCAACAGTACCGTTACCCCCTACCCTGCCGGGCTCCCACTCAGCCCCCAGCTCAACAGAGCAACATCCATAACCGCCGACCGGGAACGCTTTTTCCCCAGGACACTCACAGCATAAGCTAAATATCAAGGAAAGGTAAGACCCCAGGGCACCACACACCAAAAAGTTGATCCAGGGTCCGCCGATCGCCTCCGGGGTCAGGAAGGAATTTTTTTCCCTCAGCTGTAGCAATTGGCCAGCTCAGCCAGGGTTTTTTGCCTTCCTCTGGATCAACAGGGAGGGCAGATGAGCAGGGTTCGCCTTCCTCTCCACTACCTGAACAAGTGTACGCTCATCAGGATCATCAGCATTAGCACCCCATCGTCAGCCACATTGTGCAGGACAATCATCTCTTCAGCAACCGCATCGCCACCTCACCTCGCAGGACCGCCATCAACCACATCTAGTTGGACCATCAGCTCCACTACAGCTGCATCGTCGCCACATCTCGCCGGACCTTCGCCAGCTACATCCCGCAGGACCATCATCTCTCAACAATTGCACCGTCGCCACATCAACAACCACATCTCACAGGACCGTCGTCAACCACATCTCTCAGGATCATCATCTCCGCATCGCCACGTCAACAGCCATATCT
This sequence comes from Lithobates sylvaticus, assembly GCA_028564925.1. Classification (NCBI taxonomy): domain Eukaryota; kingdom Metazoa; phylum Chordata; class Amphibia; order Anura; family Ranidae; genus Lithobates; species Lithobates sylvaticus. Next base: position 467,189,082 of record CM053029.1, on the reverse strand, counting down.
TACAAGACCGTTGTCAGCCACATATCGCAGGACCATCATCTCCTCAGCATCCACATCGTCGCCACATCAACAGCCGCATTTTGGAGGATCATCGTCAGTCAAATCTCGTAGAACCATCATCCCCTCAGCAACCACATCTCGCAGGAACATCATCTCTTCAGGAACCACACCGTCGCCACATCTCGCAGGACCTTCGTCAGTCACATCTCACAGGACCATCATCTCCTCAGCAACTACATCTCGCAGGACCATCCTCACCGCAGCCACCACACCGTCGCTACATCGACAGCCACATCTCGCAGGACCGTTCATCTACTCAGCATCCACATTGTCGCCACATCGACAGCTGCAGCTCGGAGGACCATCGTCAGCCACATCTCCTCAGCAACCACATCGTCGCCACATCTCACAGGACCATCATCCCCTCAGCAACCACATCGTCGCCATATCTCGCAGGAACATCATCTCCTCAGGAACCACACCGTCGCCCCATCTCGCAGGACCTTCGTCAGTCACATCTCGCAGGATCATCATCTCCTCAGCAACTACATCCCGCAGGACCTTCATCAGCCACATCCTGCAGGACCATCATCACCGCAGCCACCACACCGTCGCTACATCGACAGCCACATCTCGCAGGACCATCATCTCCTCAGCTTCCACATCGTCGCCACACTGACAGCCGCATCTCGGAGGACCATCGTCAGCCACATCTCGCAGGACCATCATCTCCTCAGCAACCACATCGTCGCCACATCTCGCAGGACCCTCATCTCCTTAGCATTCACACAGTCGTCACATCTCGCAGGACCCTCGTCAGTCACAGCTCGCAGGACCATCATCTCCTCAGCAACTACATCTCGCAGGACCCTCATCAGCCACATCTCGCAGGACCATCATCTCCTCAGCAACTACATCTTCAGGACCTTCATCAGCCACATCCCGCAGGACCATCATCTCCTCAGCATCCACATCGTCGCCACATCAACAGCCGCATCTTGAAGGATCATCGTCAGTCACATCTCGCAGGACCATCATCCCCTCAGCATCCACATCGTCGCCACATCTCGCAGGACCATCATCTCCTCAGCAACCACATCGTCGCCAAATAAATATTACCATCATCATACTTCTATTTTTTTTGCTCTCTCAGCATGTGCATCTACAAATACTCAGCGGAAACCCTTCGCAGGCTAAGAAACATCACCTCAACATTGCCAACGCCCATTCAAAAAATACTACAAAAAGAGCAAGTACTAAAGATCAACCCTCAATCAACCACCAATCAAAGGAAGATCCCAACTCAGCAGCAACACTTAACATGCGCCTTGATTAACACCAGATCGGCAGTCAAGCACAGACAAGAAGTCCACGACTTCATCACCCAAAACAACTTGGATTGTCTCTTCATCACAGAAAGCTGGCTAACACCCGACTGCAACACCATCCTAACCGAATTGGTCCCTGAAAAATACAGGATCCTAACGGAGCATAGAATAGGAAAAAAAGGAGGAGGCCTAGCAGTGATCTTCAAATCTCACCTTACGCTCGGCAAACCCACGCTACAGCACCCAGTGCCTTTTATGGAGACACTTTCTTTACAGCTGCAAACAACACCCCAAGACAGCATTCATATACTGCTATGCTACAGACCACCAGGACCAAAGACAAATCTCCTGATACCCTTCACCGAATTTATTTCAATGCACACCCTGAAAACCAAAAACGTTCTGGTACTTGGAGATTTCAATCTCTGGGCAAACAACACCAAAGACCCCATCGCCTCTGCCTGCATAAACCAACTGGAAGAACTAGGTCTTCAACAACTGATAAATGCTCCAACGCATGGTTCAGGACACACTCTGGACCTCATCTTCGAACAAAATATCAGCATCAACATACTCAACAACTCACCGCTACCATGGACTGACCATCACGCCATCAAATTCGAAATCACCACCAACAACACCATCCAGAAACCGAACCACTCAACGACATACTGGACCAGATCTCAGAAGAAACTACACTCGGAACTCTTCAAAACTACACTATCCAACAAAATAACAACTTTAAATTTAAACCACTCGACGGAAAAAACACTCAACTCCTTAAACAAAGCGTTACTACAAACAGCAGATGCAATCACTCCAAAACGCAGAACACTCATCCGCAATAAGAACTCTGGATGGTTTAATGGAACTCTTACTGTACTGAAGCAGGAACGCAGAAGAGCTGAAAGAGCCTGGAGAAGAAACTCTTCTAAAGAAAACCACACAAACTACAATACTCTCACAATGAAATATCACAAAGCTATCTTCAAAGCAAAAAAAGAACACTTCTCAAACACCATCACAAAAGCCCTAAACTGCCCTCGTGAACTATTCAAACTAGTCGCCCAGACTATGAACCCTACCTGCCTAGAGCCCCCTACCAACGAAACTCAAGAATTTTGCAATGAGTTATCGGATTTTTTTATCGACAAAATCGACAGCATTCGGGAAAATATCCAACAGAAAAATACAACCAACTGCATCCAAAAAGAGGAAGCCGATTCAAACATCGCACAACCACCGAAGTTTTCGCTGACCCCGATCGCCATAGAGACCACAAGAAACATCATCAGAAGCCTCCGAGACAGCACTTCACCCAACGATATCATCCCCACAAAACTTCTGAAAGAATGCTCTGACATCCTGGCACCCACTATAACGCTACTCATTAATCAGTCATTCAAAGAAGGAATTGTTCCTAACTCCCTCAAGCAAGGCATAGTCAAACCCCTCCTAAAGAAACCCAACTTGGATCCAAGAAACCCCAACCACCGAAGACCGATAACTAGCTTGAACACCATCTCCAAGATTATGGAGAAAGCAGTGGTACAACAGCTACAACTCCATCTGGACACACACAATCTCCTGGACCCTCTGCAATCAGGCTTCCGCCCAGGCCATGGCACAGAAACAGCTCTCCTCAAAATATGGGATGATGCCTTGGAAGCAGTAGATGATGGAGAATCATGTCTCCTGGTACTCCTGGACCTTAGTGCAGCATTTGACACATTGGATCACAACACTCTACTCACCCGCCTCAAAGAAGTAGCAGGAGTCACAGATTCAGACTTACCATGGTTCACTTCCTTCTTAGGAAATCGGTCACAGACAGTGAAACTTGGAGCCTTCACCTCTGAATCCCGTGCAGTCTCCTATGGAGTCCCTCAAGGATCACCTTTATCACCCGTGCTCTTCAACATTTACATCCGTCCACTCCTAAAAATCATCAGCAAATCAGACCTATGCTTCCATTCATACGCAGATGATACTCAACTCTACCTTCGGATCCCCGGACAAAAAGACCAATATCAGGAATTAGAAAAATGCCTCACATCGATAGACGACTGGATGTCCACAAGCTCACTCAAACTTAACGGAACCAAAACAGAACTCCTTCTCCTAAATGCAAACCGGAAAACTGAATCTACGATACCATGGACTCCGCCCACCATCCTTGGACAGACCATCCCCCTAAGCATAAAAGCCAAAAGTCTCGGAGTCATCTTCGATTCAGAAATGTCAATGAATGCACAAATAGGATCAGTAGTCAGCGGATCCTACCACCTTCTACGCCTGCTACGTAGACTCATCCCCTTCATTCCAGAAAAGGACAAAGCCATAGTGGTAGGAACAATCATCAACTCTCGACTCGACTACGCAAACTCCCTCTACATAGGACTACCAAAATTCCAGATTGCACGACTTCAAGTCGTTCAAAACACGGCAGCAAGACTAGTCACAGGAAAAAAAAAAAAACATGGGAATCCATCTCCCCATCCCTGAGGACCCTCCATTGGCTAACCGTAAAGAATCGGATCACATTCAAGACCCTCTGCTTGACCCACAAATGCGCTCAAGGAGATGCTCCTCAATACTTATGCGAAAAAATACAACACTACACTCCCAATTGCAACCTCCGATCTAACAACCAAAATCTCCTCCTCGTCCCCAAGTCCCGGTACAAGTCAAGGGGAGAACGAAGATTTGCAGTCCAAGGACCACGGCTATGGAACACTCTACCTACGAACATCCGCTTGGAAAAAGACCATCGGGCCTTCAGGAAAAAACTCAAGACCTACCTCTTCTAAGAAGGAATCAACGCAGGACGGATCAAGCGCCTCGAGGCGATTCAGTTCGCAGTTGCAGCGCTATACAAATCATTCATTCATTCATTCATTCATACTACAGATGGCCGTATTGTCCGCCGGACTGCCAAGTCAGCGGATAATTTTAAAACAAAACTTAAATCCTAGTCCGCCGGACTTTTGGGAAAAAAAGGCAGTCGAAGGCCCACACACGATCGGACAGTCCGGCGGACTCCAGTCCAGCGGACAATCCCGCGGGAAAGTCCCTTCGTGTGTACGAGGCATTAAAGAGGGCAAAAAAGACACGCAAGTAGGTATGATAAGAAAGCCTGATGAAGGGTAGGAAACAATCAGTCTAATAAAGTAGCGAACGCATGGATGGCTTCGGGATATGGATCCATGATATGGATCCGGTATGTATCAGCTAAAACATGGGATGCTGGAATTCCAGCATCCCATGAATTTTATGATAGAACCAGAACCAACTCTGAAAGTTTATGAAGCATTCAGAAATACTGAACCACCCACATGTCTGACTACTATCTTAAACCTATGGGCAATCGTAATCTAGAAAGACTGTTTAAAACTGTTCTGTAATTGGTTGGCACCCAATAATTTTTGTTGTACTTTGGTGGAATATTATCCCAAGATTTAACACCATATGCCAGATACCTAACCAACTAATTAGGAATAAGCCTGTTATGAAGAGCCATTGAAAATACTGGGCTGCAGTGAATCTACACAACAATCAAATTCACGTTTACATTTCAAAGGTTGCAACAGCTGTGAATGAGGAATGCACTACTTCTCTTGGGCTTGCTTTCAGAGTCAGCTGTAGCTAACTAAAGCTGCTTTTAAATTCTGAAACACTTTAATTTTCACAGGCAAAAATCTTATGTAAGTGTTGTGTACTAGCAGTAGTAGTGGAAGCATTTTATATTTATGTTCTGTGATGTTTTTTTTTTATAAAAAGGTTAATTAAATTTCATACGATACAGGGCATCATTTTCTAAAAACCTAATCTTTAAGGAGTGTACCAACAAGATCCTATACTTCCTAATGATCCTATCTTTGTCTTATGTTCAGTATAATAGGCATTATAATAAAAAAAATAAAAAAATAAACATATACAGTGCCTTGCGAAAGTATTCGGCCCCCTTGAACTTTTCAACCTTTTGCCACATTTCAGGCTTCAAGCGTAAAGATATAAAATTTAAATTTTTTGTGAACAATCACCAACAAGTGGGACACAATTGTGAAGTGGAACGAAATCTATTGGATATTTTAAACTTTTTTAGCAAATAAAAAACTGAAAAGTGGTGCGTGCAAAATTATTCGGCCCCTTTACTTTCAGTGCAGCAAACTCACTCCAGAAGTTCAGCGAGGATCTCTGAATGATCCAATGTTGTCCTAAATGACTGATGGTGATAAATAGAATCCACCTGTGTGTGATCAAGTCTCTGTATGAATGCACCTGCTCTGTGATAGTCTCAGGGTTCTGTTGAAAGCGCAGAGAGCATCATAAAGACCAAGGAACACACCAGGCAGGTCCGTAATACTGTTGTGGAGAAGTTTAAAGCCGGATTTGGATACAAAAAGATTTCCCAAGCTTTAAACATCCCAAGGAGCACTGTGCAAGCGATCATTTTGAAATGGAAGGAGTATCAGACCACTGCAAATCTACCAAGACCTGGCTGTCCCTCTAAACTTTCAGCTCAGACAAGGAGAAGACTGATCAGAGATGCAGCCAAGAGGCCCATGATCACTCTGGATGAACTGCAGAGAACTACAGCTGAGGTGGGAGAGTCTGTCCATAGGACAACAATCAGTCGTACACTGCACAAATCTGGACTTTATGGAAGAGTGGCAAGAAGAAAGCCATTTCTCAAAGATATCCATAAAAAGTCTCGTCTAAAGTTTGCCACAAGCCACCTGGGAGACACACCAAACATGTGGAAGAAGGTGCTCTGGTCCGATGAAACCAAAATCGAACTTTTTGCCCACAATGCAAAACGATATGCGTAAAAGCAACACAGCTCATCACCCTCAACACACCATCCCCACTGTCAAACATGGTGGTGGCAGCATCATGGTTTGGGCCTGCTTTTCTTCAGCAGGGACAGGGAAGATGGTTAAAATTGAGGGGAAGATGGATGCAGCCAAATACAGGACCATTCTGGATGAAAACCTGTTCCCAAACATACAGCAAAATCTACAAAGGAATGGTTCACAAATAAACGTATCCAGGTGTTAGAATGGCCAAGTCAAAGTCCAGACCTGAATCCAATCGAGAATCTGTGGAAAGAGCTGAAAACTGCTGTTCACAAACGCTCTCCATCCAACCTCACTGAGCTCGAGCTGTTTTGCAAGGAAGAATGGGCAAGAATTTCAGTCTCTCGATGTGCAAAACTGATAGAGACATACCCCAAGCGACTTGCAGCTGTAATCGCAGCAAAAGGTGGCTCTACAAAGTATTAACGCAAGGGGGCCGAATAATTTTGCACGCCCCACTTTTCATTTTTTTATTATTTAAAAAAGTTTAAAAAATCCAATAGATTTCGTTCCACTTCACAATTGTGTCCCACTTGTTGGTGATTCTTCACAAAAAATTTTAATTTTATATCTTTATGTTTGAAGCCTGAAATGTGGCAAAAGGTTGAAAAGTTCAAGGGGGCTGAATACTTTCGCAAGGCACTGTATATATATATATATATATATATATATATAAGTCTATACACTCCTGTATGTTCTGGTACAAACCGAACCGGAGGGTGTTCGGCTCATCCCTACTTTTGGGAAAATATTGCCAAGTCAAGATGTGCCATGCTGGTAGACTCCTACCCAAAAAGACTGAGTGCTGTAATAAAATCAAAAGGTGCTTTAACAAAGTATTATTTTAAGGGTGTGCACACTTATGCAAACATATTTTAGTTTTTTCATTTTACTTCCCTCCAACTAAAAGATTTCAATTTGTTGTTCAACTCAGTTGTACAGTTTATAGGTCACATTAAAGGATTTGAAATGATTTATCTTTGTCATTATTTTACATCACAGAAACCTGACATTTTAACAGGGGTGTGTAGACTTTTTATATTGTGTGTGTGTGTGTATATATGGTATCTCACAAAAGTGAGAGCACCCCTCGCGTTTTTGTAAATATTTTATTATATCTTTTCATGTGATAACACTGAAAAAATGACACTTTGCTACAATGTAAAGTAGTGAGTGTACAGCTTGTATAACAGTGTAAATTTGCTCTCCACTCAAAATAACTCAACACAGTCCTCTTCCACTCCTCCATTATGACATCACAGAGCTGGTGGATGTTAGAGACCTTGTGCTCCACCACCTTCCATTGCAGGATGCCCCACAGATGCCCAATAGGCTTTAGGTCTGGAGACATGCTTGGCCAGTCCATCACCTTTACCCTCAGCTTCTTTAGCAAGGCAGTGGTCATCTTGGTGGTGTGTTTGGGGTAGTTATCATGTTGGAATACTGCCCTGCGGCCCAGTCTACAAAGGTAGGGGATCATGCTCTGCTTCAGTATGTCACAGAACATGTTGGCATTTATGGTTCCCTCAATGAACTGTAGCTCCCCAGTGCCGGCATCACTCATGCAGCCCCAGACAATGACACTCCCACCACCATGCTTGAGTGTAGGCAAGACACACTTGTCTTTGTACTCCTCACCTGGTTGCCACCACACATGTTTGACACCCTCTGAACTAAGCTTATCTTGGTCTCATCAGACCAAGCATCCTCCGAGACTGTGACATCATATGGGGGCGGGGTCACCATGTGACATGAGATGGTGGCCCCACCCCTTGTCCCTATATAACTGGCAGCGCAACACATTGGAGCCATTAGAAGAGGAGACAGCGACGAGTCAACATCGGAAGAAGAAAGAAGAACAAGAAGCAGAAGAAGCAGAAGCAGAAGGCGACATTGACGGCGACAGCGCCAGAAGCCCGGGCCACCGCTAGTAAAAGAGCTGGAAGAAGAAAGCGGAGGCCAGACAAGAAGAACAGAAGAGCGGGACAAGACCCCCAAAGTCAGAACAAGACCCCCAGACGGCGGCGGCGACAAAGAAGAAAGCCGGGCTCCTCCGCTAGTAAAAGAGCTAGCAGAAGAAGTCCGAAGAGAAGACCCCCCAAGACGGAAGAAGACCCCTGGAGCTGTGCAATAAAGTATTTTAAAACAATGTGTTGTCCTTTTATTTAAACTTTTTTCCCTTAGGCGAATGGGTAGGGGTACATCGTACCCCATACTCATTCACATAGGGTGGGGGGCTGGTAAAAGGGGGCTCCCGAATTCCGATAAGCCCTCCGCCCGCAGACCCCGCCAACCAATGGCCAGGATTGTCGGGAAGAGGCCTAATCCTGCCGGAAAGTGTACTCACTTTTGTTGCCAGCAGTTTAGACATGAATGGCTTTGTGTTGAGTTATTTTGAGGGGAGAGCAAATTTACACTGTTATACAAGCTGTACACTCACTACTTTACATTGTAACAAAGTATAATTTATTCAGTATTGTCACATGAAAAGATATAATAAAATATTTGCAAAAATGTGAGGGGTATAATCACTTTTGTGAGATACTGTATATATGTAGCAAGGGACTGCTTGGAATTACCTGCTCATCTGCACTGCCATGACCTGGTGAACATCCCAACCCACCTAACACTCTGGGTTCCGATATCCTTGCACCAGCTTAAAATAATAAGTCAGACAACTTTGCGTATTCACGTTCTGATAATGTTTACTAGAACAGATTGAAAAGGATATTGACACAAAGAGGAATGAATAGATCTGCTGAGTTTTAGGCGACAGCGCCAACTAACACAAAGCAAGGTATTATCAAGTAGAACAATATATTACAGTATATACATTGGGTCAATGAAGTACTGCTAGCACCTGTAAGGATGGACATAGCTATCTTAATATACTGATGCACTTCTTAAGAGGGGGTTCTTGGCCCACCTATAACTGTTACCCTAATGAGAGGTCAGACTTAAAGCTGATAGTATAAGGGCCGTTATAGCAGTAATGACAGTAATGTCCCAGTTGCAGATCTGATGTTCTTCACCGGCATGTAGGAGCTCATTAACTGTGATCCAATAAGGTGTGGTAACAAGCAATAGGTTCGTTGTAAAGAAAAACTAAAGGTGTCTAGGGACAGTGTTCAAAGCAAGTTCAGTAAAGGATTCCTAAGGTAAAGATGTCTGTGCAAAGTGTCCCAGTGGAACCGTGATAAAGGATTTGTAGAGGCTGGCCAATTGCCTTCTCATCAACAACCAGGTTGATATGATGTCTTCTGGACAGTAACTCGTATTGCGACACTTGTGCAGCGAATCTGCCGTCTCGATCTCCCTGTCTGAAGCTTGGTACACCGACTGGCAGGCGACCAGAGTGGTGCTAGATGGACACCCGATGACAAACAGCAGAGCTAGGCCCTTCTGGTACGGGTTGGAAGATGGTATACAGCATGGTAGGCCGTGACACCTCTCTCCATGCACAGAGAGGTTGTCTTGCGTCAGGTCCGGGAGGAAGAGAGCCCTGCGCGGGATTTTGCTTCTTTTATAGCTAATCCCAGCAATCTTCTTGATGGTAGCAAAGATACCTGGGATATGTAGTCCAGGTACATAATCACGCGAAGCAATTATCAGTCGGGAGAACTACTCATCACACAATCCCTTGTGTTTGGCACACAAATATGATGTCACCTGTTATACTGATCACTAGAGGGACATGCGATGCATGGAAGTGCTGGAGGTTACTGTACTTTGCGATTGTAGTCCATATTGCTACATCCTCCCCCCACTTGAAAGTCTGGTCCCTTAAGACAGAACACAATGAAAGCTAAACAATTAACAATCTAACAAACTAGCAGTTGCACTAGAAGGGTCTTTCTATTAGCAAATTATATACATCATTAGGAGAAGTCACGTTAATTTTATGACAGGCCAATAACAAGTTAGTGGCCCACCCAGTAGTGTCATCAAGGAGGTGGATCAAGGTCATCCTTTACTAAAGGTTCAGTAAAGGAGGCGAGTGCTTGACTGGAACGTTGAGCAGTGGGTATGAGTTTGTCAGAATTTTCTCCAATTGTATCATATGTAAGTCTTTTTGGAGGGCATATCCTCTGTCTCAACCTGGAATGGATGTCTTCCAGCGACTTTGGTTCCTGTTCTGTTTCCCAAAAACTGCATCCAGCTTCAGGTTCAGGTTCCACTTCAGGGTCAGGTTCTACTTCAGGCTCAGGTTCTATCTCTCTCCATGTGAGGTTAGTAGGGGGAATGAGAGCATCAGCCACGCTAGACACTTCACTGGGTTCCAGCTTGACCTCTTCATCTCCTCTGGATGGCTGAAAATAATTACCATTAAAGTAGCTGTAAAGGCTGAAGGCTTGTTACTTTCATGCTCTCTAAGCATGAAGGTTAAAAACTTCCAGTATTCAGCCCCCCCCAATCAAGTCCAATCTCGATCCAGCGATGTGCATGAGAGCAGCTGCTGTCCCGCCTCTCAGATTCCTCATTGGCTCAGAGACAGCAGTGGGAGCTGGTTGTGTTCACTTTCCTTTTGAGACTTACTCCACTGGTAGAAGGGAAACGTACACTGCTTGTTTGCATTCACAATAATATAAGCATAGACACAAATGCTTACTTAGCACTGGTATTGGCACCAAATGTCCCATACAAACTGGTGTGTGACAAGGACAAATTGCTGAGGGCTATACAGTTAGTTCCTGATTTAACTGTGAGCTAACCCACTACCTTTGCCCTCCCTTGCCTGTGTTTCAGACTCTGCATCCTGCCTTTTGATTAGGTATCTTGCTCTCCAGCTGGTAACTGACCATGGCCTGTATCCTGACACTGTCTCTGTGTTATGCTCCTGTGTTGAAAACCTTTGACTTCTGTCCTGACTTTATTTTTGTCTGCTAATCCAGTGCTTCTGGATGTTTCTACATCTAGCTCTTACCTGGTTGTCCTCTGGCATCTGTCCCCACTTCCAGTGCCGAGACAAGGTCATCTAGAGCCCAGAGCCAACATGCCAAACTGTGCCCCCTCCCCATGAGAGGTATGAGCATTATGTGTCCACAAAAAACTCCCCACAAAAACACTAGGCACTAATATGCATGTTTACCCCTAAGCATAAATTCCCCCTCCTCCCAGTACAAATCCGCACCCCTGCTGAAATTCCTAATTTCAGCACAAATCTTTGCCCCCCCCAGCACAAATTCTCTACTTCTAAAAATTCCCCTCCTAGTACACATCTTCCCCCCCCCCCCAACTTCAAATTCTCCCCCAGCACAAATTGCCCCTGAATCCCCCCACCTAGCACAAATCTTCTTCCCCCATCTTCCGCCTAACACAAATCCCCCCTAAATAACCACTCTTAGCACCTTCCCCAAATTTCACTTCCTAGAAGAATACTTACCCCCTGCAGCCCCCCAAATTTCCCCTCCTAACACAAATCCCCCCCAATCTCCTCGTGGCACCCCCGCCCCACCTCCTATGATTCCACAGTGCCCAGGGCAGCCGTCCCTCCTGCCAACCCCTTGTTCTGGCCCTGTCTGTCCCTCACACCTGATAGCTGGTGCTGCTTGCAAAACTGGCTCTCATGCCACTTTGTGTCCTCACATTCCCTGTAACCACTACCAGAGGTGTTAGACAAGAGGTTCAAGAGAGATGCTCTTGTCAGCTCAATCTCCACCAGATACATGACACTTTGGTCATGACTTAGTCATTGAATTCTCCAATAACTAAGAAATACAAAAAGCCGGCAGTAACATTGTGTTTGTCTAAAACTGTAGCTGTTAGCTGTACACAACCCTTGCAGAGAAGAATTATAGCCTCTAACGGTTCAATATATACATGCCACAAGTGTTATAAACACTTGTGTTTTTTACATCATGCATGTTATAGGTTATTGTAGCTATATTAGAACACTATTGCAACAAAACCAATTAGTACTGCCTGTGATACATTTTCAGGACAAGTATTCAGGGGACCCTTATAATATCCAAGCAGTAGGGATTCACAAAGTTTACCAAATGTGAAAAATAAATCAGCAAAACAGCAGTCTGAAAAAAAAATTAACTGACACATGGTTACAAATTTAAAAAAGTTAAACAGATAAGGAATTAGAAGAGGGCTGTGGAATGAAATAGAGGGGGTAGAGTCCCAGAGGTGAAATGGTCATAAAAAAGAGGTCCACATTCAGTCTGTTATCTCTGTCAAATAGAATTATTACTAAAAGGTTCAAAGAATTTCATTTCTTGAGCATTTCTAAAATCCCCTTAAGAACCAAAACATTTTCATAAAATAGTCTGATTGTAAGAAATAATGTTCCTCAAGTGTGCATTAATCATCTTCTTTGTGCCTTTTTATGCCATAATAAAGAAAAAACTGCGCTACAAGAAAAACTTAAAAACCTTACAGGAAAGCTGCAACACAAAGTGGGATACACACAAATACAAATAAAAACAAAATGGTTGCGCTCTATACCTTACACCCCTAAACCTAGTGATAAATAATCAATAAAGAATAACTAGATTATAAGTAAAAGTCCCAAATGTAAACAGTATGAATAGTCAGTGATAATAGGTGAAAATTCCAATATCAATCAATCAGATTTCCAATGGAGCAGTCTTTATCAAATAGTGAGGATATCGACTTGTGATCAGTTTCAAAGAATTGTGACTTTTCTTGCAGACCCACCACCATAAGAAATGTCTGCTTACCACCTGCACAGACAAGTAATGCCTGTGGCTAACACCCAGCCAGGGCCTTTTCCTTAGTGGAGTTCCAATATCAGTCCAATCACCGCATCTGTGGGGGGATCCTCCGGACCGAACATCAACAGACCAAAACCTGCGCTGGAAGCTTGTATGCAACTCAATGCTCGGAGAAACTCAAACGTGGCTCGGAGAAAAATATCAATGGACAGCCATAGGTAAAACCTGCTGGGTTATTTATGTAAATGTTTAAATATACAAAGCGCCGAATTAGGTGTAAAAACAGCAAAGAATTAAATATATGTGGCCGGCTGCAATACACACGCCCGTGCTTACAAACAACAGGACGTAGCACGCTGTGGCATCAGTATGTTGTTCCTCCCGACACGTTTCATCACAGGTTTGACGTTGTCATGGGGCACCATGATGGCGTCAAACCTGTGATGAAACGCTTGTGTAATAGTTTCCTTCTTGCTTTTTGCTGGGAAAATGTAACATTCCCCAACATCTGGTTCTTAGAAAAAAAATAAGCTATAAGAACATTTAATCATCAGAATTATCATTGCCCAGTAGACACCCTGTCAGGTGTAAATCCAAGGAATAACCAATTGCTTTCTGGGGGACCAGGAAGGCATTTTTTTCCCCTGCTGGAGCAAAATGGATCATCAGCTGTGGGTATAGGATGGTGTATTTGGAGGTTTTCTATGTGCTTGGGTTTTTTTTTTTCTTTTTTCTATTGGTTGAACTAGATGGACTTGTGTCTTTTTTCAACTTGAATAACTATGTAGCTATATAATATGAGGGAGACTGTGCACTGCATATGGAGAATCTTGTGTGAACGGCTGAACAAATGGGTGACAAGGGCCTCTCCCCCACAACCCTGGCCCGGTCTGCAGGTGGGGGTGCCTATTGGAATCTGGAAGCCCCTTTTTAAAATAAGGGGGCCTCCAGATACTGCTCCCCCCTCCCCATGTGAATGAACATGGAATAAGTATGGTTATGGTTTGTATTCGGTAGGCAGTACACTTTGTGGCAACATATGTCTTTACACCACTATTCTTATGCCGCGTACACACGATTGGAATTTCCAACAACAAATGTGGGATGTGAGCTTGTTGTCGGAAATTCCGACTGTGTTTAGACTCCATGGGACATTTGCTGTTGGAATTTCCGACAACAGATGTTTGAGAGCTGGATCTCAAATTTTCCGACAACAACATCTGTTGTCGTAAATTCCGAGCGTGAGTAGACAATTCCGACGCACAAAATTCCACGCATGCTCGGAATCAAGCAGAAGAGCCACACTGACTATTGAACTTAATTTTTCTCGGCTCGTCGCAATTTCCGACAATATTTGTGTGACCGTGTGTATGCAAGACAAGTTTTGAGTCAACATCCGTCGGAAAAAAATCCAAGTTTTTTGTTGTCGGAAAATCCAATTGTCTGTACGCTGCATTAGACATTAAATAATAATATCTGTAGTTAGTGCAAAAACTATTGCAGGGAAGTGTTATGTTGTATTTCTACAATGCTTGCAGAAACTATTGCAGGAATATGCTATGGTGTACTATCCTCCTATTTATAATTATCTAGTATAATTGTAATAAAAATTGTTAAAACAGAAATGACTGCCATTATTCAAGTACAAAATCAAATAGCCTTCGGCCTTGGTCTCTTGGTCTGATAATGAAGTTAAAAATCTTCACAAAACAAATTGTGTGAATATTTATTTTAAGTATGGAGTCATCTAAAAAGCAAATCCATGTTCACTTTGATTATCCAATCAGGATTTGATAATTGAAGTAAATAGTCACACAATAATGCATTGCCTTGGAGGTGTCGCTGCCCCGGGCTCACAGTAGAATTTTGCAGGGAATGAAGCTCACATCATTATGTGGTGAAATTCTCTGCAACATTCAGGACCATCCACTGCAAGAAAATAAAAGGAAGAGAACCCGTGACATCACATAGCCATTCAGAAGACTGCAGGATCTAAGATATTTCCAGTATACAGTGACTTAAAATATAAATGCAGGGAGAGCTTCAGGAAAAAGCCACAAAAGCAATGTTTACTGTGTAAAGTGAACATCTCATTCTACTGAAAGTGCATCTGAACCCAAAAACAAAAATGTTATACAATGTAGCTTTCTAGTGTTTAGATGTGGTTGCTGCATTAGTTTCCTTTTTCCAGGATTTCTTGTCTTTACTTTTACTTGGTGGTCCAGCAAGTGTCACACATCTTGAAAACACTAACTACTGTATAAAATGAGAAGCAGCATTGTCCCTCTAGGACATAACTACCGAAAACCTCCCCCTCTCTATAACATCAGAAGTGGAGAGAGCAAAATGCACAGGATCTTGCAGACTTACTGGATTCCTGGCAGAATTACAAGGTGATTTTGGCACTTATTGTACATATACAACAAAATTATCCCAATGATTTATTTAACTGACCAAAAGGAACAAATCAGAGAAGAGTTAATTGATAATGTTTACATACATTTTAGAATAATTAATACTTCTGACAAGTGTTTTTTTACATTCAAAATAATCAGTGGAGCACAATCACCATGTAACAGTGGAAATGACTAAGCCCCCATACACACGGTCGAAAATTCCGACCACAAAATCCGTCGGAATTTTTCCGACGGATTTTGTCGACACTGGTGTTGCATACACACAGTCGGACAAAGTTGTTGGAAAATCCAATCATTCTGAACGTGGTGACGTTCGTTGCGTACGACGGAACTACGTAGAGGCTAGTAGCCAATAGCTTTAGTCTCATAATTTGATCTGAGCATGCGTGGCACTTTGTCTGTCGGAATTCTCTACACGATTGGAAAAAGTCTGATCGGATTTTGTTGTCGGAAAATTTGAGAGCAGGATCTCAAATTTTTTCTGTCGGAAATTACGATGGAAAAAAGTCTGATGGAGCCCACACACGGCTGGATTTTCCGACAACATAGTCCGATCGGACATTTTCCGTCGGAATTTCCGATCGTGTGTACGGGGCATTACAGTTTTCTGGAACTGCTAACATACTTTCTTTCACTAATACAAGAATATACTGCAAATGTCTTTTTTTTTTTTTAATAATAAGGAAGAACATATTACCTGGTGTTTCATAAACAAAACACCGAAATCCACCAAACAATGCAACTACTCAATTTAGCCCAGCCAGTCAGTATTATAAAGCTCCTTTATCAAATGCCTTACTAACTAGTGGATCCCAGGCAACATATTATCTTTAATGAAAAGTTTATATACATATGAATATAGATGTGTCCATTTTTGTTTTCTTTTTTTGCTGTTATGGTTTTTTATTATATTTTACAGTGTAAGTTAAAACATGTTTGAAAACCATACAAAGAGCTGATTAAATACACGATTTTTGATTTGTTCAAACAACTAACCATTGAGCCTTTTTTGTATTCCATAGAATGTCTTTTTGTTTCCATATGTGCCCTATTTAACCACTTCAGCCCGGACCATTTGGCAGCCAAAGGACCAGAGGTCTTTTTTCAATTTCGCACTGCACTGCTTTAACTGGTAATTGCGCGGTCATGCAATGTTGTACCCAAACGAAATTGGCGTCCTTTTCTTCCCACAAATAGAGCTTTATTTTGATGGTATTTGATTGCCTCTGTGATTTTTATTTTTTGCGCTATAAACGGAAAAAGACTGCAAATTTTGAAAAAAAAAGATATTTTCTACTTTTTGTTATAAGAAAAATCCAATAAACTCAATTTTAATCAAACATTTGGGCCAAAATGTATTTAGCCACATGTCTTTAGTAAAAAAAATGCCAATAAGCGTATATTTATTGGTTTGCGCAAAAGTTATAGCGTCTACAAACTAGAGTACATTTTCTGGAATTTACACCGCTTTTAATTTATGACTGCCTATCTCATTTCTTGAGGTGCTAAAATGGCAGGGAAGTACAAAAACCCCCCCAAATGACCCCATTTTGGAAAGTAGACACCCCAAGCTATTTGCTGAGAGGCATGTTGAGCCCATTGAATATTTTTTTTTTTAGTCCCAAGTGATTGAATAAAGACAAAAAAAAAAAATGTTTTCAAAAAGTTGTCACTAAATGATATATTGCTCACACATGCCATGGTTATATGTGGAATTGCACCCCAAAATACATTTAGCTGCTTCTCCTGAGTATGGGGATACCACATGTGTGGGACTTTTTGGGAGCCTAGCCGCGTACGGGGCCCCGAAACCCAAGCACCGCCTTCAGGATTTCTAAGGGTGCAAATTTTTGATTTCACTCCTCACTACCTATCACAGTTTCGAAGGCCATAAAATGCCAAAATAGCACAAAACCCCCCCAAATGACCCCATTTTGGAAAGTAGACACCCCAAGCTATTTGCTGAGAGGCATGTTGAGCCCATTGAATATTTTTTTTTTTAGTCCCAAGTGATTGAATAAAGACAAAAAATAAAAAATAAAAAAAAAATAAAAAAAAGTTGTCACTAAATGATATATTGCTCACACATGCCATAGTTATATGTGGAATTGCACCCCAAAATACATTTTGCTGCTTCTCCTGAGTATGGGGATACCACATATGTGGGACTTTTTGGGAGCCTAGCCGCGTACGGGGCCCCGAAACCCAAGCACCGTCTTCAGGATTTCTAAGGGTGCAAATTTTTGATTTCACTCCTCACTACCTATCACAGTTTCGAAGGCCATAAAATGCCAAAATAGCACAAAACCCCCCCAAATGACCCCATTTTGGAAAGTAGACACCCCAAGCTATTTGCTGAGAGGCATGGTGAGTATTTTACAGCTCTCATTTGTTTTTGAAAATGAAGAAAGTAAAGAAAAAAAACATTTTTTTTTTCTTTTTTCAATTTTCAAAACTTTGTGACAAAAAGCGAGATCTGCAAAATACTCACCATACCTCTCAGCAAATAGCTTGGGGTGTCTACTTTCCAAAATGGGGTCATTTTGGGGGGTTTTATGCCATCTGGGCATTCCATGGCCTCCGAAACTGTGATTGGCAGTGAGAAGTGAAATAAAAAAATTACACCATTAGAAAGCCTGAAGGCGGTGCTTGGTTTTTGGGGTGACGTACGCGGCTAGGCTCCCAAAAAGTCCCACACATGTGGTATCCCCGTACTCAGGAGAAGCAACAGAATGTATTTTGGGGTGTATTTCCACATATGCCCATGGCATGTTTGAGCAATATATCATTTAGTGACAACTTTTTGTAAAAAAAAAATATATATATATTTTTTTTTCATTATTCAATCTCTTGGGACAAAAAAAAAAAAAATTTAATGGGCTCAACATTGCTCTCAGCAAATAGCTTGGGGTGTCTACTTTCCAAAATGGGGTCATTTGGGGGGGGTTTGAACTGTCCTGGCATTTTATGCACAACATTTAGAAGCCTATGTCACACGTCACCCACTCTTCTAACCACTTGTAGACAAAGCCTTTTCTGACACTTTTTGTTTACATGAAAACATATTTTTTTTTTGCAAGAAAATTACGTTGAACCCCCAAACACTATATATATTGTTAAAGCAAAGGCCCTACAGATTAAAATGGTGGGTGTTGCATTTTTTTTTTTCCACACAGTATTTGCGCAGCGATTTTTCAAACGCATTTTTTGTGGAAAAAAATACACTTTTTTTTATTTTAATGCACTAAAACACACTACATTGCTCAAATTTTTGATGAAATAAAAAATATGATCTTAGGCCGAGTACATGGATACCAAACAGGACATGCTTTGAAATTGCGCACAAACACGCAGTGGCGACAAACTACATACATTTTTAAAAGCCTTTAAAAGCCTTTACATGATACCACATTAGATTCACGGAGGAGGTCTACTGCTAAAATTACTGCCCTCGATCTGACCTTCGCGGTGATACCTCACATGCATGGTGCAATTGCTGTTTACGTATGACGCCAGACCAACGATTGTGTTCGCCTTTGCGCAAGAGAAGGGGGGGCAGGGGTGCTTTTTTTTTTTTTTTTTTTAATTTTTTTTTATTTATTTAGCTTTTTTATTTTATTTTAAAACTGTTCCCTCCATTTTTTTCTTTTGTTATCATTTTTATTGTTATCTCACGGAATGTAAATATCCCCTATGATAGCAATAGGCAGTGACAGGTACTCTTTTTTTGAAAAAATTGGGGTCTGTTAGACCCTAGATCTTTCCTCTGCCCTCAAAGCATCTGACCACACCAAGATCGGTGTGATAAAACGCTTTCCCAATTTCCCAATGGCGCGGTTTATATCCGGGAGGGGGGACATTCCCTCCCACTGCTTGTAAAAGCAGTCTAGAGGCTAATTACCCGCTAGAATTGCTTTTACATGAAAGCCGATCACTGGCTGAAAAGAATGATACCAAGATGATACCTAAACCTGCAGGCATCATTCTGGTATAACCATTCAAAGTCCAGCAACATACTGGACATATATTGTAATCTTTATTTTTCATGCAGCCTCTTGGCTGAACGAAAAAAAGAGATTGATTGGTGGGTATGCCCACCATTAGAATACCTCCCTTCATCCACCCACTTCTAATGATGGGCATACATGCACCATTTATATATGCCGAAGCATGGGGGCATCCTCCCACAAAAGTTATGCCATGTACACACGGTTGCACTTTTCCACGGGGCAAGGCTCCGTCGGAATTTCGACCGTATGTACGCAGCATTAGGAGCCAATCGCTCCCCCCCCCTGCTGCCCCCATGCTTCGGCATATATGCTCTTTTTTTTAACTGTGGTGGTGAAATCACCTCCTACAGTGTTGGAGTCGCGTCTTTATGTATCGTGGGAGCAAACACTGTTGCTGTCAAGATAAATAAATCCGCGCTGCAACTGAATGGCGCACCTGAAAACAAAAAAATGGTTAACACTAAAACACAGTAAACAAAATTACATACCTGAAAAGCAAGCATGATAAAACATAATAAAACATTGCAGAATAGAATGGAGTAAAAAAAGAGCAACAATAGAGAGAGAACAATAAAACGACAACTATTTTTTTATTTTTTTGAGATTTACAGGTAAAAAAGCTCCTGACTGTTAGCGACTGAATCAAAACGCTACCACAAAAAAACTGTTAGCGATCGCAGGGATCAGGCCTGACTCTGCGAACGCTGCAGTTATGTGTGCTTAGTGTTTTCTAAATGACAGTGATCGATCAATACTGCACTTGGGTGGGCTGGGCTGGGCTGGGCGGAGGGGGAAAACGCAGGTGCTAGCAGGTATCTGGGCTGATGCCGCTAACAATGCGTTTTTTTGGAACCCTAAACTGCTGGGACGCTAGTATAGATCTGATCAGATCAGATATTGATCTGTTCAGATACTGTACCACTAAGGGAGGTGTATGCTTTGTGCGTGGGTGTTTGCGGTGCTGGCACTAACCTGGGGCGACGCAGACCTTATTTGACCCTAAAACCTAATTGATATCACCCGCCGGGCGATCAGGGGGTTAAACCGTTATTGGGTAATAAATGGCGGGTGCCCTGACAGTATAAAAAACAAACTATCTAACCAGCGTCACCCGTAACAGTTATACGGTGATCACTGGTGAAAGGGTTAACTAGGGGCAATCAGGGGTTAAAACCTTTATTAGGTATTATATGGGGGTACCTGACGCTATATAAAAACCTGACGGGGAACCTAAATAACTAACTGGCTAACCAGCGTCACCAGTGACAGTTATACTGTGATCACTGGTGAAAGAGTTAACTCTAGGGGCAATCAGGGGGTTAAAACCTTTATTTAGGTTGTAATATGGGGGTACCTGACCTATAAACCTATTTATGAACCTATATAAACCTGGCGGTTACCTAAAAAAAAAACTGGCTACCTAGCGGCACCAGTGACACTTATGCAGCGATTAGAAAAACGATCGCTTAGTGACACTGGCAAAAGGGGGTGAAAGGGTTAACTAGGGGCAATCAGGGGGCTAAAACCTTTATTTAGGTTGTAATATGGGGGTACCTGACCTATAAACCTATTTATGAACCTATATAAACATGGCGGTTAACCTAAAAAAAAACTGGTTACCTAGCGACACTAATGCAGCGATCAGAAAAACGATCGCTTAGTGACACTGGCAAAAGGGGGTGAAAGGGTTAACTAGGGGCAATCAGGGGGTTAAAACCTTTATTAGGTAATATATGGGGGTACCTGACACTATATAAAAACCTGACGGGGAACCTAAATAACGAAATAACTAACTGGCTAACCAGCGTCACCAGTGACAGTTATACTGTGATCACTGGTGAAAGGGTTAACTCTAGGGGCAATCAGGGGGTTAAAACCTTTATTTAGGTTGTAATATGGGGGTACCTGACCTATAAACCTATTTATGAACCTATATAAACATGGCGGTTACCTAAAAAAAAAAATGGTTACCTAGCGACAGCAGTGACACTAATACAGCGATCAGAAAAACGATCGCTTAGTGACACTGGCAAAAGGGGGTGAAAGGGTTACCTGGGGGGCAATCAAGGGGTTAAACCTTTATTAGGGGGGGGTGGGGGGCTACCTTGGACCTAAAACTAACTGCACTGACAGTTATTACAGTCACACTGACACTAAATGCAGTGATCAGTAAATAAATGATCACTGCAATTAGTGACACTGTGACTGGGGGGGGGGGAGGGGGTGATCTGGGGGTGATCTGGGGGTGACAGGGGGGTGTTTTGTGTGCCTATGTGTACTGGTGTCAGTGTACTGTTGGTGCACTAACCTGTGTGTGTTGACTCCTCGGCGTTCCGGTCACATAGACCGGCGCACCGAGTGTGACATCACTTCCTCTGCCTGTGTTTTGATTGACACAGACAGAGGAAGCATCTGATTCGCCAGGAGCGATCGCGAGGGGGTGGCCAGAAACCACTGGCCGTCCCCTCATCCCGGATCGCTCCTGAAGCGATCCCGACCGTCCCCGCCGGCCGGGGGGGGTCCGATCGGACCCCCCACGCGCCTGAAGAATGGCACGTACAGGTACGTGGTTCTGCCTGTACGTGCCATTCTGCCGACGTATATCTACATGGGGCGGTCGGGAAGTGGTTAATATACTACTTGAATCAAAGGTCATCTATTATTAACATACTATTAACCATATTTTCAATTATTTAGCATTGGCACAGATGGAGATAACAAAAAAACTGCAAAAAAAAATTTAAAGGCATTCAAGCAGCAATTTGTTATACCCAGACTTTATGATAATGGTGAATAATACAATCAATATCTACATTTGATGCACTTACCGTATATACTCGAGTATAAGCCGAGTTTTTCAGCAAATTTTTTTGTACTGAAAATGCCCCCCTCGGCTTATACTTGAGTCATGCACCTTTCTGCAGCAGAGAATTACATTTTCCGACCCGACTTTGGGGCGCCATATCTCGAGATACGGGCCCCGAAGTCGGTTTGGAAAATGTCATTCTCTGCTGCAGAAAAGTGCTTGACATTTTACGAAACGAATTTGGGGCCCTGTATCTCGGGGCCACTTGGTGCTAGGAGCCCCATATATTGGATATGTTGAAGTGCTAGATCCACTGGGTCTGCACACCAAATTTGGGGTTCCCCAAGATACGGGGCCCCAAATTTGGTCAACTGTGTCCATCTGCAGCAATGTCATTTCGGGACCCTTTGGGTCCAGAGACTCCAAATTTTGGCTGCAGTTAGGTGGCATCTAGGAACCCTTAACTACCAAGTTTGAAGTTCTGGAGCTATGGCTGCAAATTGGCACAGCGAGGCATGCAAATGGGCACAGTGAGGCTGCAAATGGGCATTGTTGACCCTCTTTTCCACTTACAGTAGCTGCGTATTTCTCACCCTAGGCTTATACTCAAGTCAATACGTTTTCCTTTTTATTTGAGGTAATTAGGTGCCTCTGCTTATATTCGGGTCGGCTTATACTCGAGTATATACGGTATTCCCATTTAAAAACATAACCTTAAAGCCAGACTCCAGGAAACTAAACACACAGTTGAAATTAAAGCCCAGAAGCACATTGGTGGTGCTCCATTCTCTTGTAAGAATTTGGTCGGTGTAATTACAGCACTGTTTAGTGGTAACCCTGGCTGTAACCCTGGCTGCAATATAAGCTCTAACCCAAAAATAAGCCCTAGTTAATGTCGTTACGTTATGTAAAATGTAATCCGTTTTGTAAAAAGATTATATAATGTGCAGTGTGTCTCCTCATGTAACTTCATTGTGTAAAATACCTTATTTACAGTGCCGCTGGGTGCTCATGTGACCCGCCAGAGATTTTCTACTCTCCTCCCGGCTGATGTCAGTGCCCCCCCTGCAGTGCTCAGAGCAGGGCTGCCGTCAGCCCGGATCTCAGCCCTTCATTCGGCAGTTCTCAGAGGGCGGAAGGAGAACTCCGGCAGGTCACGTGAGCAGCTAGCGGCGCTGTAACAATGGTATTTTCCACAACAAAATTACACAAGAGACACACTGCACATTATATAATCTTTTAACAGAACAGATTGCATAATTTAAAGTGGAGGGCCACTAATATTCTTAAAAAAAAAATTTAGAAAAAAAATTTTGTTTTACTTACCAGAAACCCGTATTGCTAGGCAGTCTTCTTAATTGGCCTCTTCCTACTCCGCGGTGATATTCAGTCTTCTCTCCTCCTCGCGTTGTCTTCTGGGGAATGGGGCACGGCGTGTTCTGGGAACTGTGTGTGTCTCAGAGCACAGCGCGCCCCATTCACAAAGTGCCGCGCGACTCGCGCATGCGCAGTAGGAAACGGGCAGTGAAGCCGCAGTGAGGATGGCGGCACTGGTACCCGAGAGCCGAGGGACGGGTCGGCCTCGAGCGGCCGACATCGCGGGCACCCTGGACAGGTAAGTGTCCTTATTAAAAGTCAGCAGCTACAGTGTTTGTAGCTGATGACTTTTAAAACATTTTTTTCCCCGCTGGAACACCCCTTTAACCAAGGTTTTGGGATTACAGAAT
Organism: Lithobates sylvaticus; assembly: GCA_028564925.1. Taxonomy (NCBI): domain Eukaryota; kingdom Metazoa; phylum Chordata; class Amphibia; order Anura; family Ranidae; genus Lithobates; species Lithobates sylvaticus. Next base: position 467,165,252 of record CM053029.1, on the reverse strand, counting down.
TTCATACTGCTAACTCCTGATCTGACAGGGGGGAGGGCATTATGAGAAGTCAGGGAACACAGGGACATTTTAATGTTTTATTCCAGGTGTAGCGATACCCCCAGTTAAGAGGGCCGCTGGTTTGTTTTGGGTCCCTGAGTACAGCTCCACCAACCCCCGGCAATTTGCTCTACCCGCTCTGGCACAGTTAATCAAGGGGTATGTATCTAGGCACATATAAATATCACTTATACTCTAAGTGTAATGGACTCAAACTCACAAGCAGACTGCTGAGATAAGAATAACTGGCTTTACTCTGGTAGTAAGAAAAAGGCAATGGTAACATGCATTTAAACATTTGACTTACAATACACTTGAACAGGTCCCTGCAGTATGTGCTATAAACATGTACACATATGTGGGCCTGGGCAGCAATGGGGAACGGAACGCCAGATGTAGCGACCGTCTGCTATGCACCTCTGAGGTGCAACAAATCTAACTGCGCCTACCTAACGGACCAGGCCTGATCCCTAGCAATAGAGCTCAGTCCTTGAGAAAGTACAGTATTCTTCATCGGCAAGAGAACTGTAGAGGTGGTGCACATGTAGCTTTAAATGGTGTGTTTGTAATCCACAGAAAGAAACATCTGCTGCTCTGAGGTAAACTGTGCCTTGGCAGTTCAATAGGCATAGAAGTGAATGTAACAGTGTAAGATGAGCCTTTTAGCTCGCTCACCACTCCTGGGGTACCGTCCTCAGCTCCGGGACCTCCAATGGCGGCGTCCGGCCTCCTCCGTCACAGCCCCTGCGCTCCGGTCCTCTCTCCGACCGACCGTCTGCAGGGAAAAGTCTCCGCTCCGCTGCTGCTGACACTGAGGGGTGAGAGTCTCTCTCTGCCTGCTGCAAGGCCCAGGCTTCAGGCCTTCAGCAGTCCCGGTCCGCACAGGTGTCTCCTCACTTGCAAGTCTCTGCGTCACCAGCCCAGTCAGAAGAGGAAGAGGCGGTCTCTCCTCTTCCCTTTTATCACCTCTCCCAGCAGCCTCTCGGGCGGAAACAAACAGCCTCCCGGGAGCCTGGGGAATTATGGGGAATGTAGTCTTCTCCCCTAAAAGGGGAACGACCCCGCTACACACTCCCCCCACTTTGAATCTTTGGTCCCCAAAGACATTGTTCAATCTACAAGCTTTCTTTGAGACAACACGTTCACATAATTCGGACAGGGGAGCTTCCCACCAATTAGCATAGGATGGGGAGCTGTCCTGTCTACAGGTCACTTCAGTGTGGGCGACCTGTCTAACTGTGCCAGAGAGTGAGCTGGGGTTGCCCTCCACCAAATGAACAGTGGATGGGTCAGGGCGTTCAGCACTTCTCCTTGCTGTGGTAACAGAGTCCTCTGAACTTTTTCCCATCTTGGGGGTAAGTTAACTTCTTGGGAGGCCTCACAACTCTGCGAGCTCTCTGTTCTCTTGGGACGTCTTCAGGAACACATTCTGGCAACATCTCTGGTTCTGGAACATCTACTTCTTCTTCTTCTGAGTAGAGACCAGGGATATCTTCCCAGCATTCAGGCACAACACTGAATGGAACAAACTCTGTAGCTTCTGGGTTCAATGTTCTATCTTCCACATCCTCAGTAGGTGGAAGATCTATGGCGGAATTTCCTGGAGTTGAGGAAGGCCATAGCCATTCAAGTTCTCCTCTTTCTTCTTCTGCTGATTGTGGGTCCTGTCCACCCCTAGCTCGGGAGGTCTGGGACCGAGTGTTAGGCCTGGGGGTATCCAGAATGGAAACAGATTCAGGTAAGTCTCTCGCTGGAGGTATTCTGACTGCTTCAGTGAGTGGGAGCAAGTGATTCCTATGCCAGGTCTTCAAAGGCCCCACTCTCCCTTCTGGCTTCAACTTGTAGACAGGCAATCCTGGAAGTTTTCTACATATGATATATGGTTCTGATCTCCATCTATCAGCAATCTTGTGTTTTCCAGGGATCCCTAGATTGCGTAACAGTACACGGTCCCCTGGCTGTAGGTCCTGTACTCGAACCTTCAAGTCAAAGTTCCGCTTGTTTCGGGCCCCCCTCTGGTCAGAGGCCGCTTGAGCTTTCTCATAAGCTATCTTCAAACTGTGCCTCAGTCTGTCCACATATCCTTTGTGGGAGGCAGCAGAGGCATGGTCTAAGGAAATGCCGAAGGCCAAATCCACTGGCAATCTTGCTTCTCTCCCAAACATAAGCCGGTAAGGGGAGAAACCCGTCACATCACTGGTTGTACAGTTGTAAGCATGCACCAGAGCTGAAATGTGTTGGCTCCAATGTTGCTTCTTCTCTGTTTCCAAAGTTCCCAACATGTTCAATAGGGTCCTGTTGAACCTTTTAGGCTGGGCATCACCTTGAGGGTGATATGGTGTGGTTCTAGTCTTCTCTACTCCCAGAGAATCTAGTAGCTTCCTGATCAGGCGACTCTCAAAGTCCCTTCCTTGGTCTGAATGGATTCTCTGTGGTAGTCCATAATGAACAAAGTACTTCTCCAAAAGTACCTTGGCTACTGTAGAGGCCTTTTGGTTCTTGGTTGGGAAAGCCTGAGCATAACGGGTGAAATGGTCGGTTACCACCAGAACATTTCCCAATCCACTCAAATCGGGTTCGAGGCAGAGAAAATCAATGCATACCAGATCCATTGGGCCTTGACTCTGTAGATGGCCCATTGGGGCAGCTTGATGGGGTAAAGTCTTCCTCTGAATGCATCTTGCACAGGAATGGCAATACTCCTCCACTTCGGCCCTCATGCAGGGCCAATAAAACCGGTCTCTGACAAGTTGGAAGGTTCTCTCTGCTCCCAAGTGACCATGCTGGTCATGTAAGGCAATCAGCACAGTCTCTCAATGCTTTTCAGGGAGAACCAGCTGCCACTTATCTTCTGGGCTATCAGAGGGGCCCCTTCGGTAGACCACTCCCTGATGCACCTGTAACTTGTCCAACTCTCTCCTCAGTAGGCGAGCTTCTTTGGAAGGGTGAAGTCGAAGTCCCTCTGGACTCTTGTTTTCCAGTGCCTCCAGGACCAATTTCCCCATGGGGTCTTCCAATTGGTCACACCTTAACCCCTTCTTGGACAGCTTCGGTAGGCACTCTTCTTCTAGTTGAGTTACCCCACAGTAACACCTTGGGACTCCCACTGTTGTAACTCCTATCTCTTCAGCTCTGGATCCTCCTCTGGCTTGGAGTTCAGCCCCCTGACAAAGGGCTCGCACTCCTTCTGGTGCCACTTGGGTCCAGTCTTCCCAATCATCGACCATGACATGGGATCTTCGGGACAGGGCATCTGCATCCCTATTTCCAGCCCCTGGCCTGTACTTGAGGCTGAAATTGAATCCAGACAACGCCGCCAACCATCTGTGTCCAGTTGCATCCAGCTTGGCGGTGGTGAATAGGTAGGTCAAAGGGTTGTTATCTGTCTTTACAGTGAATTCGGCCCCATAAAGATAGTCTTTCAACTTGTCAACTACTGCCCATTTGAGGGCTAAGAACTCCAACTTGTGGGTGGGTTAGTTCTTCTCGGAGGGGGTCAGGCTCCGGCTCACATAGGCCACTGGTCGTAGCTGGTCTTCATACTCCTGGTAGAGTACTCCACCTAGGCCCTCATGGCTGGCATCAACATGTAGCTCATATGGTCTAGTGGGGTCAGCATAGGCCAAAACTGGGGCTGTGGTGAGACTTCTCTTCAAGGTTCTGAAAGCCTCTTCACACCTTGAGTTCCATTGGTCTTGAACCGACTCACCGGGCCTCCTAGGCCCCAATCCATCTTCCTCTCCTTCTGTCTTGAGCAGCTCGTTGAGGGGTTTTGCGATGCGGGAAAACCCATCCACAAACCTGCGGTAGTAGGAGCAGAACCCCAAGAAAGATCGAAGTTCGGTGACTGTTGTGGGTCTTGGCCACGAAGTAACTGCCTCCAACTTCTCAGGGTCTGTAGCCACTCCTTTTTCAGACACTATGTGTCCCAGATAGTTCACAGAAGACTGATAGAACCAACACTTCTCGGGGGAAAGTTTGAGTCCCTCTTCACTGAGCCTCTTCAATACTTTCACCAATCTGGCTTCATGTTCTTCCAAAGTCTTTCCAAAGACAATGACATCGTCCAGGTACACAAGGACTTCTATGAGGTTCATGTCTCCAACTGTCCTTTCCATAAGGCGTTGAAATGTAGCAGGAGCTCCAGATAGGCCCTGAGGCATCCTGTTGAACTCAAAGAACCCTACTGGGGTTATGAAGGCAGTCTTTTCTCTATCTTCTGGATGCATGGGGATTTGGTAGTACCCACTCTTGAGGTCCATCACACTGAACCACTTAGCTCCAGATAAACTCTGTAAGGCATCTTCTATCCTTGGCGTGGTGTACTGGTCAGGAATGGTCCTCCTGTTGAAAGTTCTGTAGTCAATGCAGAGTCTCAATGACCCATTCTTCTTCCGGACCACCACTATGGGGGAGGCATAGGGGCTTCTGGACTCCCTAATTACTCCCGTTTTCTTCAGTTCCGCAAGCTGCTCTCTCAGATCCTCCAGATCTGCTAGCGGGACCCGCCTTACTCTTTCTCGGAATGGCTTGTCCTCTTGCATGCGGATTCGATGGGTGGCACTCCTCGCACACCCCACATCAAACTCATCTTTAGAGAAAATCTTCTCCCATCTGGTCAGCTGGGCCTTGGCTCTCTCTTTCCAAGTTCCAGGTAGGTTTGGGTTTTCCATGGAGAGTTTCTTCCAAACATCTTCTCCTTTACCCGTCCCCTTCACTTCTGACCAGCCAACTGGGACAGCTGGGCTCACCTGTCCCAGTAACATCCTGGCAGGGATCTCCACGGGCTGCTCCGTGGGGTTCCTCACACTGACAGGGACTCTTCCTCTAGCCTTCTTCAGGTCCTTCAATGAGATCACTTCTGGTATCACTTCCAGACCTGAGTGACCCTCCGATGGGTCAGGTTCCAACATTACAAAGGGGCCAGGCTTCTCCCAATTAAGTTTCACCGTGGCTCTCAGGCAGGTTACCTCTCCAGGCTGTAACACCGCTCCTTCTTTTCCAAGCCTCCATACCCTTCCTATCCCCTCACTTGGGGTCTTCTGCTCTAGGACCAACCGCTGGTAGGCTGCCTTCAGCATGGGATGGATCTTGGGGGCTGAAAGATTCTCTTTCTTCACCAGGGTGGTCAGAAGCCTTCTGACTAGGTCCGTGTTCGTCCCTATAATCAGGGAAGTCTTGCTGGTTCCAGGTGGACGAGGGCACACCACTGCTAGGGTGTCGAACACTTCAGTCTTCCCAGCTACGGATGGGTCAAAGGTCAATCTTATGGGTAAGTAGCCGTCGTAGGGGAAACTCTGAGTTCCCAGTCCCCTTATTTCCAACTCCTCTATCTTCTGTATGGGCAGATGACTCAGGTATCTGTCATAGAAGTCCCTGTACAATAGGGTCACTTGTGCTCCAGTGTCCAGGAGAGCCTTCGTGTATATTCCTTCCACCTGGATAGGTACAGTAGGAGATGGGCCAACCAGCTCTTCTGGATAGGGCCGAGTTAATGCTACCTTCTTCTGTGGACTCTTTTCTTTCCCACTTGATTTGCGCTTGATTCTTTCCTGAGCCTGGTATGCATTAATTTTCTCCCTCTTAGTGGGAGTGTGAACCCGTTGAGGGACATTGTTATCTCTCACTTTTAAGGGTTCTCGCTTGGGAGTGCTGTGTCTCTTCGGAGGGGTCTTGCCCACTTTCTCTGGGGTGTACCTTGGTTGGGGAACCCTGGGTTCCTTTTGAGGGGTTTGATCTCCTCGCTTTCTTTTCCAGTTATACTTCTTGGAGCTCACTGAAGGTGATGGGCACCCGGTTGACTCCTTCACCGGGGCCCTTTGGCGTTTCCCGCCGGCTGGCGGCTATCTGTTTTCTTCCTCTTGGGACTGGAACATACAGCTGCAATATGGCCAATTCCCCCACAATTAAAACAGATCATCTCTCTTTGGTCAGGTGGGGATGCTGGTGCTGAAACAGCTGGAAATAATTCCCTCCTGCTTGTTTCTTTCTTGGGACTGGGCGTCTCTTTCGCCACCAGAGATGTCAGTATCTCCATCATCTGGGACATCTGCAACTTCAGGGCATCTACCTCTGTCTCTCTTTCAGGGGTTAAGGCCGACCTGACCGTGGCCACTGGAAGTTTTGTAGACCCCATCACTTGCTTTTCCCGTTTCTCTTCCAACATGGCCTCTTCTTCTCTGACCATTCGAATGAGATCGGGGTAGTCCAGGCTCTTCCCATCCTGTCGGGTACGTAGTACTAGTGCGACAGGGTCTAGGGGTTGGACTCCCCTCATCACCTGCTGGGCACGGGCTTCATCTACCTTCCCCGGATCTATCCCCTTCTTCAGGATAATCCTATGCAGGATCTTGTCTATACGTCCCATATACTCCGACAGCTTCTCCCCTGTCTTCTGGTAACAGTGTTCCAGTTGATAGGTAAGTTCTGTGACTTTTTCTGTCCCACCAAACACACTTTCCAGGATGTCTAGGTAGTCCTGGGCAGTGCAATCCTTCTTACTCGTCTTCAGATTGCGTATGGCCTCTAAGGCAGGCCCTTTTAGGCTCTCAACAATCCTTTGCTTCTTTCTACCTTCTGGGACCTCCCATTCTTCTAAGGCCTGCGTGGCGCCATCTAGCCACTCTTCAAATCCTTCTTCCCCCGAGGGTACAGGTTTTCTCCCAGAGAACATCCGGAGTTTTCTGTATCCCGACATCGGGTAGTCCCCGGGGTCTCTTCTGCACTGAGTCACAATTTCCCCTAGGACCGCGCACAGTTCTGCACTAAGAGTGGTCTGTGCGGGTGCGGGACTTTCCGCCCCCTTCTGCTCTTCCTTCTTTGGGGATAGCATGGTTTTGGTTGGAGAACAGTCTCCCTTGCGCGGCAGCGCATGCAGCAATTGATAGGTCTGACCATCCAATGCTCGTATGCTTTGGCTCCTGAACTGCTCTGGAGTCTCACTTCTCCATTCTACTAGGGCGTATGTATACCCGGCATCAATTCTCATGTCCATTATCCGTGACTTGTGGCCTGGGGATAATGACATTATGAGCTGCTTGACTGCCTCTTCCTGCCATATCCCTGGCAGTTCAATGACTGCTGCTGCGGCTGGGTCAGTGCCCCATAGTGTGTACCACCGTCCCACTTCTATCGGGTCCATGCCGGTACCTTCTGGTGGCTTTTCCCGCTGACTCAGGATCCTGGACGAGCCCCCACGTGTAGCGATACCCCCAGTTAAGAGGGCCGCTGGTTTGTTTTGGGTCCCTGAGTACAGCTCCACCAACCCCCGGCAATTTGCTCTACCCGCTCTGGCACAGTTAATCAAGGGGTATGTATCTAGGCACATATAAATATCACTTATACTCTAAGTGTAATGGACTCAAACTCACAAGCAGACTGCTGAGATAAGAATAACTGGCTTTACTCTGGTAGTAAGAAAAAGGCAATGGTAACATGCATTTAAACATTTGACTTACAATACACTTGAACAGGTCCCTGCAGTATGTGCTATAAACATGTACACATATGTGGGCCTGGGCAGCAATGGGGAACGGAACGCCAGATGTAGCGACCGTCTGCTATGCACCTCTGAGGTGCAACAAATCTAACTGCGCCTACCTAACGGACCAGGCCTGATCCCTAGCAATAGAGCTCAGTCCTTGAGAAAGTACAGTATTCTTCACCGGCAAGAGAACTGTAGAGGTGGTGCACATGGTGTGTTTGTAATCCACAGAAAGAAACATCTGCTGCTCTGAGGTAAACTGTGCCTTGGCAGTTCAATAGGCATAGAAGTGAATGTAACAGTGTAAGATGAGCCTTTTAGCTCGCTCACCACTCCTGGGGTACCGTCCTCAGCTCCGGGACCTCCAATGGCGGCGTCCGGCCTCCTCCGTCACAGCCCCTGCGCTCCGGTCCTCTCTCCGACCGACCGTCTGCAGGGAAAAGTCTCCGCTCCGCTGCTGCTGACACTGAGGGGTGAGAGTCTCTCTCTGCCTGCTGCAAGGCCCAGGCTTCAGGCCTTCAGCAGTCCCGGTCCGCACAGGTGTCTCCTCACTTGCAAGTCTCTGCGTCACCAGCCCAGTCAGAAGAGGAAGAGGCGGTCTCTCCTCTTCCCTTTTATCACCTCCCCCAGCAGCCTCTCGGGCGGAAACAAACAGCCTCCCGGGAGCCTGGGGAATTATGGGGAATGTAGTCTTCTCCCCTAAAAGGGGAACGACCCCGCTACACAGGTTTTTTAGAACATAGCGGGGGATAAATGACACAGCACAAGCACTGTGCTTTCTATCATGCTTTAAAGGATTAGGATATTTTGTGTCCAAGAAGAAGATGACATGACTGTATTTGAAAAAATTTATATTATTGTACATATCCTAAATAAATAAGACATCCCCTGAAAATAATTCATGGTCCTGTACGCAGCTAGGCTTCCAAAAAGTCTCACACATGTGAGAGAAGCAGCAGAATGTATTTTGGGGTATAATTCCACATATACCCATGGCATGTGTGAGGAATATATCATTTAGTGACAACTTTGTGAGAAAAAAAACATTTATTTTACCTAAACTTGTGGCAAAATATAAAATATTCCACTCAACATACATGCCTATCAGCAAATAGCTTGGGGAGTCTACTTTCTAAAAAGGGGTAATTTGGGGGGAGGGGGTTTAAAGCAGAGCTCCACCCCAAAGTGGAACTTCGGCTTATCGGATTCCTCCCCCCCTCCGCTGCTACAATTGGCACCTTTCAGGGGGGAGATACCTGCACCCACTTCTGCACCCACTTCCGGGCTGAGATACCCGGAGCTGCCCCGCTCATATCCGAAGATGCCCCGTTGTGTCTTGGGAAACACAGTTCCCAGGACACAACGGGGACCAATAGCGACACGCAGCGTGACTCGCTCATGCACAGTAGGGAATCGGGCACTGAAGACGTTGCGTCTTCACTTCCTGATTCCCTGACAGAGGATGGCAGCGGGGCAGCCGAGAGACGAGCGGTTGCTCGTCACATTCTGCCGACACCGCTGGAACCTGGAACAGGTAAGTGTCCACTTATTAAAAGTCAGCAGCTGCAGTATTTGTAGCTGCTGACTTTTAATATTTTTGGTGCTCCGCTTTAATTATCTTCGCATTTTATGCACTACATTAGAAGCTTATGCTAAACGTCACCCACTCTTCTAAACGCTTGAAGACAAAGCCCTTTTTGCTAAAAAAATACTTTGAACCCCCAAACATTATATATTTTTTTTAAAGCAAAGGCCCTACAGATTAAAAGGGTGGTTGTTGCCATTTTTATTTCACACAGTATTTGCGCAGTGATTTTTCAAACGCGTATTTTTTTGGAAAAAAATTGAAAATTTCAAATACTTACCCTAATTTTCCTTTCCTGATTGACTCCATGGCAGCCTTCTTATGGGGTAATCCCACCTCGCATACCTCATAAGACCCTTCTCTCATAAATCTTTGCTCCTAGCCAGAGGCCGTGTTCCATAACTTAGCCTACTCCAGCAAATGAGAGGGAACTCCTGCTGCCATGGAGTGCATCAGGAAATGAAAATTAAGGTAAGTATTTGATAGAAAATTTTAATTTTTTTTGACAGACTTCATGGCAGCATACATATGGGAAATAACTCCCCCGGGTGGGCAATTGCTGGACAATTGCTGGTCAAAGAAAAAAAGGTTTAATTTGCACCGTCAACAGACAAAATGTGCAGACCAAAATTAACCGAAGACAAAGAGGCCGGTTCTACACAGCAGTGAGTCGTGAATGTATTAATTGAAGACCATAAGGCTGCTTTGCAAATCACTTCTGGGGCGACGTGTCGGGAAGCCGCCCACGATGTAGAAATGCTCCTGGTTGAATGAGCGGTCACCGCCTCCGAAGGTGCCAAACCCTTAGCCTTATAGGCCCACTGAATGACCTGAACAATCCATGCTGCAATAGATCTGGAAGAGGCACACAAGCCTTTGTTTTTCCCATGGAAGAGATCGAGCAGATGCTCAGACTGGTGAAAAGAAGCTGTGGCTTTTAAATACTGTTTCAGAGTTTCTCCAACATCTAGAGAGTGAACACTAAAGTACTCAGCTGACCTAAACATGAAAGACAGATGATACCTTGGGGTTTGAACCCAGCATAGAAATCAAAACTACCAGATCAGGGTAAATTTTTAGGAATGGCTCTTTGTATCCTAGCGAGCCAATTTCGGAGACCCTCTTGGCCAATGTTATGGCCACCAGGAAGGCAACTTTTAGAGAAAGTTCCTTGATAGAAAACTGATCAATGTGTTCCATCTCTCTCCCTGAGAAGAAGTTCAGGACAAGGGGAAGATCCCACTTGGAAAATCTCAGCTTTCTCTGAGGTCTGAGCCTTATTGCTCCTCTGAAGAATTGCCTAGGAAGAGGGTGTCTAGCCTTGGATATGCCCGTGAAGGCAGAAATTGCTGAGACTTTAACCCGTTAGGAGCTGACTGACAAGGAATCTTTGAGTTATACTTCAGCGGTGGAAACGTAGTCTGCAAATTTTTGACCAGATCCTATGGTAGACTCTGTTGGTACCTGCTCTTCTGGCATTCAGCAATGTAGAGATTGCCCTGCTTGGAAAACCTAGGGCCTCCAGCCTTCCCCTCTCAAAAACAAGCCATCAGGTGCAGATGGGCAGGGCAGGGGTGTAGAGTTGTCCCTTGCAACAGGGAACTGGGTCCCGGAAGCTGAGTTTCATCAGCAGAGGAAACCGTGGTCTGTTTGGCCAGTATGGGACTATTGCCACTATCTCCGCTGCTTTCCACCTGAGTCTTGTCAGGAACCGGAGAATAACAGGAACCAGAGGCCCGAAGACCTGGGGACAACGACACATCATGTAGTACCTCTTCAATTTGGAATTGCACGGGGAGGCAAACAGGTCTACCTCTGGGATGATTACCAGTTACAGGACCCAATTGAAGACCTCGGTGTGGAGAGCCCATTTGTTGTTGTCCAGAGATAGTCTTGAAAGAAAGTCTGCCTGGATGTTCTGATCTCCAGGGAGATAGACCGCTGTCAGATTTGCCAAGTTCACCTGGGCCCAGGTCATGATAGGCTCCACTTCCTTCAGCAGTGAGACACTGCGAGCACCTCCCTGCCTCTTGATGTATGAGACTGCTGTTGTGTTGTCCAGTCTCAGGAGGACCGAGGCTCCCGTGATCAAATAGTGAAATGCCTGTAGAGTGCAGAATGCTGCCCGGAGCTCCAGAATATTCAAGACTACCCCTCGGGAGGGAAAGCTCTATTTGCCTTGGGCTACTTCCGCCAGGTAGAGAGTCCCCCAGCCTCTGTTGCTGGCATCCGTTGTGACCGTAATCCAGGAAACGGGTACTATGGAGTGACAGTTGTGGAGATTCTTCCGCTGCAGCCACCAAGGAATGACAGAATGATCTCAGGACCCCGGATCCCACTGCTGGATGTAACCCTTCTGGAAGGGCCGCATCTTCCACTGTGCTCATTTCACCATAGGCGCTGTGGCCACCATGGTGCCAATGATCTTCAGACACTGTGAGGCCCTGAGATGAAAAGAGGACATTGTGAGACAAAAAATACTGTCTCGAATCACCGGAATTTTCTTCAGGGGCAATGAGATGGTGCTCTTCAGTGTGTTGAATTGAGCCCTTGAGGAATATCAGGGACTCTGTAGGTTCTAGATGGCTCTTTTGCCTGTTCAACAGCCAACCAAACTCGGTCAAAGTGGAGATGACCTGAGATCAATGGACTAACAGCTGCTCCATGTCTCAAGAAAGTAATGCTGTGTACACACGAGCGGATTTTCCATCAGGAAAAATCTTGGATGTTTTTTCCGACGGAATTCCGCTCAAGCTTGGCTTGCATACACACGGTCACACAAAAGTTTGCTGAACTTTCGACCGTCAAGAATGCGGTGACGTACAACACTACGACGAGACGAGAAAATTAAGTTCAATGCTTCCGAGCATGCGTCAAATTGTTTCCGAGCATGCGTAGGAATTTTGCACATCGGAATTGGTACAGACCATCGGAATTTCCGATTTTTCGACTGAAAAATTGAGAACCTGCTCTCAATCTTTTGCTGCCTGGAATTCCGCCAGCAAAAATTTGATGGAGCATACACATGATCGCATTTTCCAACAAAAGCTCTCATTGGACTTTTGCTGGCGGAATTTCCGATTGTGTGTACGTGGCATAACAGTAGGTCGTCCAGCTAGTGATGGAGCCGGATACCTCTGACCCTGATTAGTGCCACGACAGCCAATAAGAGCTTCGAAAAATTTTGTTCATGTCAAGTGATTTGATTTTTTTTCGGAATGAGGTAGCAGTTCTCAATTTTTCCACCGTGGGGTAAGCCAGGAGTTTTTTTCTGCGGAACGAAGCTGAGCAAGGAGGTCGGTTTTTATTTTTGCAGAGTCTCGCTTTAAGCGTGAGCCTGTGGATATACATTCGCCTCTAAAAAAGGCCTTGTGGGCTTCCCACAAAGTGGAAATCTCTAGGTGGGAATGGGACAATGGATTCTTCAGCATGGATTCATTAAGGCGCCAGTGACAGGATTTTGTGGTGGTAGACGATAACACTATATCAAGTTCAATGGGTGCATGGTCCGACCAGGTGATATGATTTATCTCAGATGAAATTACATAGGGGAGGAGGGGGGAAGTGACTAGAAAATGGTCCAGTCTGGAATATAATTTATGGTCATGAGAGTAGAAAGTATAGCTTTTTTGAGTGGGATGCTTAACCCTCCATGTATCAAAAAGGTTATGTGACCTCGTTAGTTGGCGGAAGGAAGCTGATAGCTTCTGGGAAGCAGGTTGCGGAGAGTTTCGAAATAAGGCTTGTCTATCTCTGGTCGGTGACATGCACACATTGAAATCGCCTCCTAATATCATAAAAGGTTGGGAAAAGGGTTGCAATTTTTCAAAAACTGAATTCAAAAAGGTAATTTGTCCCACATTGGGGGCGTAAATATTTGCCAAGGAAAAATGTGTATTCAGGTGACTACAATTCAGGAGAATAAAACGTCCATGAGGATCTAAGTAAGATGAAAGGATGCGTATAGGACAGGAACGTTTAATTAGGATTGCTACCCCTGCCTTACCGGAGGGGTCAGAGGCTGTATAGGCTGTTGGGAAATGTTTGGAAGAAAATTTGAAAGATCCTTCAGATTTAAAGTGCGTCTCCTGAATCATAATCACCTCTGCATTAGAGGCTCTAAACTCCTTGAGCTTGCCATCATTTCTTGATGGAGTTTAGACCTTTTACATTACATGAATATATCCTGAGAGCCATATTCTAGCAGGTTTAGATAGTGCCATGTGAAACATTCTACACAATAACTTTAGGTATGTGAACAATCATAAGTGATAACATTTCGGAGTAGAAGTAAACCGAAGTTGATATAAAAAATACCTTGTATTGGTCAAAAAAATACCTTGTATTGGTCAAAAAAAAGATGACCTATAAATTGTATTTTCAAAAAAATACATATATGTAGTTGCGAGGCCAGAGAAAAAAATAAAAAAATTGAAAAAACATAGGGAAAAAAATAAGAAAAAAACATGGAGAGGGGGGAAAAGAAAAATGGTGGAAAAAATAAAAAAGTCGAAACTTTTTGTTTGAAGAGCCTGAAAATAAAAAAATTTCAGGCTACCCAGGAAAAAGCCGTGGGTTATAGTGGAATGCATGACGACCTGCAGGAGTCACCAGGTGGTAAAAAAAAACAGGTAGGACTGCACGGGTTCAGGTAAGTAAGTAGTAGTGCAAACGTAGGCATGTAGAAAAGTTAAAGTAACGGAACCGAGAAGCAACAAAAGGAGATGAGTTTTACAGCAGCTGGTAGATGATGGAGTTCATCTCGTAGATGGAAGGTGTATTTCCCAAAGATTTTCAAGGGGATGACCGCCTTTCAGTAGGGCCGTATTCAAGGCCTAAGGGCATATTCTCTGGTCTTGGCGTGGAGAGTAAAAAGCAAAAAGCAAAAGCCGATCCTTGAGGAGAGAGACCCTCTTCAGGTCGGGAATTTGTGGGAGTTAGGCCTTTGTGGAGTAGAGAAGTTTTTCTGTGATCGTCGTTGGACCGGGGTCCAGATCTTGGCTGGTGTGGTAAGTGGTTTAGGGTTTGGAACTGGAGCCTGAAATTCCTCTTCAGGTAATGGGGGAGACCGAGGTTGCGGATAAAGGATTCTCCTTCATAGAGATCCCTCAGGGAGTATTGAACGCCATCTTTGGTTGCTGACAGGCGAAAGGGGAATCCCCAGCGATGTGGAATCTGATGGTTTTGTAGATGTGTGGTGATCGGACGAAAATTGCGTCTTTTAGCTAGGGTTATTGGAGATAAATCACTGAAAGTCTGGATTCTGGATTGCTTGAATTCAATACGTGACTTGTTGCGGGTGGCATTTGTCAATGCTTCTTTACTTTCGTAAAAGTGGAAACGGACTATGACGTCCCTTGGGTTTGCATTAGGCGTTGGTTTCCGAGCTAGGGACCTGTGCGCCCTGTCCAGACGCCAATCTATGTCTGGGATGTGAGGGGCTAGGGTAACAAATAGTGCTAGAAGATAGGGGCGAAGATCTTTGTCACTTAACGTTTCAGGGATCCCTTTGATTCGTAAGTTTTGGCGTCTTTCGCAGTTCTCCAAATCTTCTTGTTGTATTTTGAAGTTTTATTTTTGAAGTTGGGAGACAGTATGCTTCATGTTAGCATTGTCTTCTTCAAGTACATGTACATATTGGGTTAATTCGTCAAATTTGTTTTCGAGTGTGTCAGTGCGTTCCCCTAGCTGATCAATTTCTCCTCGTAGCTCATGTGCTATTTTACCCACTTCCCTAGCAATGCTGTGGGTCAGGTCATGTAAAAGTGAGTTTAGCCTTATGTCCAGCACTGCTACTGTCACTACATCTGTTGGTGTTTCAGATGTGTGTGGAGGATGGGGCTGTTGGGATTGCTGGGGTGGCTGGGAGTTGTTGTCCTCCGCGGCCAAGTTGTGCGGTGCCACGTGTGATCTGGAAGCGCTCGTCGGGCCTAGTGAGTCACTCGAAGCCGGGGATTGAAGTAGGCCGCAATGGCGGTGGCGGGATAAAGCCTCTGTAGATGCTTTTTTGGAAGCCAATCTTCCCCATACGGTGCCTGGGGGGTTTCCGGCAGTCAGTGGTGTCACTCCTGTGCTTAGGGATGCTCGTTTTGGCAGGTTCCCCAGTGAGACTGGAGGGATTTACTCTCAGGGGCCTGAGCCCCACATCTCCAGCAAAGACAGCTGGAATGGTGTTGAGAATGTTGCCCAGACATGTTTTTTTGCTCTTCTCTGTGACATCTGGAGGATGATCTAGGGCATCTGGAACTGCTTGTAAAAGCAATCTAGCAGCTAATTAGTCACTAGGATTGCTTTTACATGAAAGCCGACTGCCGGCTGAAAAGAATGATACCAAGATGATAACTAAACCTGCAGGCATCATTCTGGTAAATCCACTCAAAGTCCAGCAACATACCAGTACGTCGCTGGTCCTTGTTGGAAATATATATATATATATATATATATATATATAGAAAATAATGGTAACAATAAAACATTAACTCCATAAAACAACTTTTTTTTATTGCAATATGTGCCAAAAAAAGAGTAAAACATATATGACGAAGCATGGGGGCAATCCACCAATAATATTAGGGGAAAATCAGCCCTCCACCCCGAACCCCATGCTTCGGCATATACGCTCTTTTTTTTTTTAACTGTGGTGGTGAAATCACCTCTTACAGCGCTTGAGTCACGGCTTTACGTATCGCGAGAGCAAACACTGTTGCTGTCAAGATAAATAAATAGTGTACCTGCAAAGCAAATAATGGTTAACAATAAAACAAAGTAACATTACTGTATAACAGTAATGCCCCATACACACGGTCGGAAAATCCGACCACACAATCCATCGGATTTTTTTCCGATGGATTTAGTCCGACACTAATGTTGCATACACACGGTCGGACAAAGTTGTCGGAAAATCCGATCATTCTGAACGTGGTGACGTTTGTTGCCTACGACGGGACTACGTAGAGGCTAGTAGCCAATAGCTTTGGTCTTGTAATGTGATCTGAGCATGCGTGGCACTTTGTCCGTCGGAATTCGCTACACACGATCGGAAAAAGTCCGATAGGACTTTGTTGTCGGAAAATTTGAGAGCAGGAGATAAAACTTTGTCCGTCGGAAAATCCGATGGAAAATGTCCGATGGAGCCTACACACGGTCGGAATTTCCGACAACATTGTCCTATAGGACATTTTCCGTCGGAAAATCCGACCGTGTGTATGGGGCTTTAGACATATCATGCCCGCAAATCAAATACAATAAAACACAGTAAAAATATAACTTTACAGTTAAGAATAAAAGACAGCAACAATAGAGAGAGAACAATTGAGAGAGAAGAAAAAAAAATTACAACTATTTTTGGCTTTTTTTTTTTTTTTCCTTTTTTGTGTTTTTTTTTTGCACTTTTGTTTTAACTGTAAATGTTCCAGATTAGGGTCTCTCAAAAGTGATGGCCATCTCATTTTTCGAGACCCTGTGTTAGTGTGCCCTAGGACTGTGCAGTGCTGTACCATACGCTAATACTCCACTAGTGTGTGGTAGAGACTGAAGCATTCACCGATGCAGAGACCAGCTTGGTCAGGACAGGAGGGACAATAATAGCGGGTGTCCTGCCTATATCCGCATTTTCTACAGACAGGACATCTTCTTTAGGGTGCTCTTTGGGCAGAGGTATCACAAAGGACTTCTGGAAAGTGCCTCTCATGCAGCCGGCTCACTGCATTTGCATTGGGAAGTTGGGCCACAGCACCGACTGGAAACAGAAGTGCTGTGATGATCTCTTCCTGGAATTTAGGAAAGATCCAGTTCATCCTGATGCTTTGCATAGCACATAAGCGTTCAGCAGAGCCAATTGGAATAAATTAACAAACACTTTTTTATACCAGCATCTGACCTTATGGGCAATTAAGTATGGCCCCATCATCTGGTCATTAAAGTTCACCCCTCCCATGGTAAGGTTGTATTCGTGGACACAAAGGGGCTTCAAAACAACACCAGTCGCTGTTGGAATTGGTATCTGCGTGAAGGGAGGACAGAACGAAAACATTCTGTGTGTCCCTCCACTTCACTGCGAGCAAATTATTACATCTCAAGAAGGCTCTCTTCCCCATCTAAGTTGGGAATCTAGAGGGAAGCCCCAGCGATTAGATCGCACAGTGCCACATTTCACAATCAAAAAGTTGACTAAAAAGTGACAAATAATTGACGATGTACAAGTGGTACCCCCTTCCGAATAAGGGTGACACCAAGTCCCAAACAATCTTGCCAGTGTTCCCTATGTAGTCTAGGGAGTTGAGGGGCTCCACAGTGCTGTCTTTTTCTTCGTAAACCCTAAAACTATATGTATAGCCTGTTTCCCTGTCACAGAGCTTATACAACTTGACCCCATATCTGGCACGCTTGCTGGGGAGATACTGTTTGAAAGACAACTGGTCAGAAAATTTAATCAGGGACTCATAAACGCAGACAACTTGATTGGGAATAAACAAGGCTGCGAATTGTTGGTTGACGTATTTAGAGGAGCCAGATTTTGTTGAGCCAATCGTATCCAGGGTTACCCGAGGACGACAGAGTTCATTGTCATTGATATGCATGAACCGTAAGATCTGCTGGTATCGTCTCCTGGTCATGGAGGCAGAGAACACGGGCATATGGTGAATTGGTTCAGTGGACCAATATGACCGCAACTCACTTTTTTTTTAGTTATGCCCATGAGGAGGGATAGGCCCAGGAAGGTCTTAAATTCGGAGACCGTATAAGGTCTCCAATCTCTGGCAAGGGGCAACTGGGGATTAGCGGCAATGAATTCACCAGCATACAAATTGATTTGGTCCACAACAGATCTATAGAGATATTCTGTGAAAAACAGCGAATAAAAATCAAGTGACCTAAAATCAACTGTTTCCACCTGAATTCCAGGTTGGCCAGTAAATGGGGAAGTACGGGTGCTGCAGAAGTGGTGGGCTCCCAATTAGGATTGGCAAATGCAGCAGGAAGGGCACTATGGGCTTGACAGGCCTGTCTTTGTCTTCTTGGTGGCTGCGGGACACTAGTTGTGCTAGTCACCTCACCAGCTTGAACTGCACTTATGGGACTCGCCACATCACCAAGTGTTACTACAGTGCTGGATGTACGACCAGGATGTACTAGGCCGCTGCTGCTTGCCAGTTCACCAGAAGAATAAGTGGCACTAGTACTGGCTCTCTGCTCCATACGAGAACCATGTGGTTCTTGCACCTCAACAATAAAAGAGTGGGCTCAGGTACGCCTGACCTTAGCAGGGACCACTACTCCATCATCAGTGCTATCTGTCAGGGTGCTGCTGCTCTCTACTGATTCATATACCTAGCCTGAATCTGACAGTGAGGCTTCCTCTTCACTCTCATCTGTTAAGCTCAGCAACGTGTAGGCCTCTTCACTAGTGTACCTCTGTTTGGACATTTTGGCCTCTAAATTTACAGGTACAACTAGTGTGACTCACAGGCAAAAGAGCACCTGGTTGTTAGCGACTGCTTTAATCGCTACCAAAAAATTAACCGTTAGCGTTCGCAGGGATCAGGCGTGACTCTGCTAATTCTGCAGTTTTTGTGTGTTGTGTTCTGTAAGTGACAGCAATCTATTGATACTGCACTTGGGTGGGCTGGGCTGGACGGAGGGGCTAAGCATGGGTGCTAGCAGGTATCTGGGCTGATCCTGCTAACGCCGCATTTTTGGTAACACTAAACTATTGTGGACGCTATTATAGATCTGATCAGATCAAAGATATTGATCCGTTCAAACACTATACTAGTATACTAGTAGGGGAGTTGTATGGTGTGTGCGTGGGTGTTAGCGCTTCTGGCACTAACCTGGCGCTGCCTGGGATTTATGCTGACCCTAACTGATACTAAAACCTGTCCTGGGGGGCAATCAGATGGTTAATCCTTTATTAGGTAATGTATGGCGGGTACCCTGATGCTATAAAAAACTGACAGTGACAGTAACCAGCTAACTGGCTTACTAGCGTAACCCATGACACTAAATACAGTGAACAGAAAAGAGATCTGTACACTATATTAGTGACACTGGTGATAGGGGATGAAAGGATTAACTGGGGGTGATCAGAGGGTTAAACCTTTATTAGGGGGTTAATGGGGAGTATCCTAAACCTACCTGGGCCTACTACCAACTGCCCTAACACTGTTTAGTGTCACAAGTGACACCAGTACAGTGATCAGTGAAAAATCTGAAAACTGCACTTGGTGACACAGTGACAGGGAGTGAAAGGGTTAACTGGGGGCGATCAGGGGGTGACAAGTGTGCCTATGTGTACTGGTGTTAGTGTAGTGTTGGTTCAACTCATGGTTAGATGTCCTCTCTCTGGAACCAAAAAGGGCTCCACAAGGGGAGGTGACATCACTTCCTCAGCCTGTGTTTACATTACACAGGCAGAGGACAGTCTCTCATTTGCCAGAATCGATCACCAGGCCCAGGCCAGAAATCATTGGCCTGGGCCTAGAGACTGATCGGTTCTGGAACGAATACGACCACCGCGATTCGCCCAGGAGAGCCAACCTGCCGCAATCCAACTTTTTTTTTAAATTGATTAAAAGCTGTTATGTGAAAAATAATAAATGCCTTTTTATATATTTGTTCATATGTCAATTGGTAATAAAATACACAAATACTTTATTTATTAAAACAGTGTACCAAATAAAATGTTAAAATCATTGGCAAATTAGCCATAGATATATTTTAAGGTTGACTGATGCATACTGATATTGTTAAATTGGACATCTAGGCTCAGAGTGATTGTAAAGTTTTGTTTAAAAAAAACAAACAAAAACAAACATGTGCTTACCTCCTCTGTGCAGACGGTTTTGTACAGAGCAGCCTGGATCCTCCGCTTCTCATGTCCCTCTTCGTTGCTCCTGGCCCCTTCCTCCTGATGAGTGCCCCCACAGCCAGCAACTTGCTATGGGGGCACCTGAGCTGAGTCACAGCTCTGTGTGTCCATTCAGACACAGACCCCCGACCCACCCCCCTCCTCTGATTGGCTAACTGACTTTGATTGACAGTCGTGAGAGCCAATGTCACCCCTGCTGTGTCTCAGCCAATCAGGAGGAGTGTCCCGGATGGCTAAGACACTTGTGGACATTGCTGGAGAGAGATGGGGCTCAGGTAAGCAATTCGGAGGGCTGGGAAGGCTACTACACTCAGAAGGTTTTTTATATTAATGCACAGAACGCATTAAGATAAAAAAAACTTCTGCCTTTACAACGCCTTTAAATCAACCCCTGGTTATGAAGGGGTTAATTTACTAAATTTTTACTCCAAATTTTGCCATTTGGTTTACTTACATATGTGGGGGGAGGCCAATACGTTCTTACCCTCACCATGATTTAGATGTGCTAGGGATCTGATTTTTTTCAGGTTTATAGATGGATATCTTAGTAATAATAAATAGCATTGTTGTGTGTGATAGTGAGTTTTATCGGAAATCCCCATTGGTAGACAATATTGTGGTTGTGCATTGCCTTACTGATTGGCAAAAGTGACTTACGCTTTTGTAGTGTGTGTTGTGAAAGATCTGCAAAGAGTTGTAGACCTTTCAGGAAGTTGATTTGCCTTGCAGAAGGCTGACATCAGCTGATCTTTTACATGATAGAAATGCACACACATGATAACATCACACGAGATTCTATCAGGGAGATGGGATGGTTTTGGCAAGCAGTGTATTCTGTCTATCACAACTTCAGAGACTGGGATAGATGGCAGTATTGTGGGAATCAGCTCATATGCAAAATGATTTAGCATGGGCAGATTGAACAGACTCAGGGACTCCTCTTATTTTTACATTGTTCAGCATTGAGCAGTCTTCAAATTCTGCAACCTTTGTGCATCAATGAGGGTTTTATGTGAGGATGCAAATTCACCCTTTTTTTTTTCAATGTGGTCAACTCTGCCCCCAAGTTTCTGCACTTCAGCTTTAAAGTTCTGCACACATTCCACCATGTCAGTTAGGCACATAGGGAGACCAGCATGTCTTTTAAAGTTGTGTCTGAGATCAGCTAGTTTTTGTAGGTCGTGGTGAATTATAGTTAGAGCCAAGAGAAATGGAGTAGGTGTCATGCCGGACAAAGTTGAATACCGACCTGTGATTTGGTTCCTCCATCTTCAAGAGATATCTGCCCAAATAATCCATGAAGACATGTCAGCTGTCAGCTGTGTATGGAGAGCATTGTCCATCATATGGGACTGTTAAATGATGGAAGACAGAATTCAAGTGGGGTCGCATAAATATACAGTATGACCCAAGGGAAGGTCGTCCGTCAACTGCCACAGAACCAAGTGTGGTGAAAGTTGAGCAGCTAGTGCTTAAAAACAGATGTGTGCATATTCATTTCTTAGCTAGGGAGGTGAACATTAGTAGGGGTCAGTTTAAAACATATTACATAACATCTTGCATATGAGCAAAGTGGCTGCATGTTGGGTTCCCAGGTTACTGACACCTTTCCAAAAACAGCAATGAGTGGAATGTGGATAAAATATTTTGGACCTGTACCACAAAGATGATTGTGGCTATGAATCTCTGCCCCACCCACCTTACTCACCTGACCTTGCACCTTCGGACTCCTGTTTCCAAATCTGAAGAAACATTTAGACATTTCCACAATGATGAGGCAGTCATTACTGAAGTTGATAGCAGGTTTTCCTCCAAATCAGCATACTTCTACGCAGATGGTATTAAAGGTCTGTTCCACAGATGTGAGAAGTGTGTAACCATAGGAGGTGGATATGAAGAGAAGGAAGAGTCAGTGGACTAAATTTCAGATCCCTAGCACATCTGGATCTTGGTGAGGGTAAGAACTTATTGGCCTCCCCGCGTATGATATGACTCATAAGTGACCTATTTATAAAAGATTTGATAGTCAAAGCTCATGGCTATCACTTATAATTCTTGGGTGAACAGTCACTCTATGTGGTTGATTTACTAAAGGCAAATAAGCAGTTAACTTTATGAGGTTATTTGCACTTTGCAAGGGATTTTCTCTTAGCTAATGAATGTGTCATTTACTTTTCAAAGAATACCCAATCTCAGCCAAGGAAAAAAAAAACAACTGTATTTTCATTTGCATATGATTGGATGATGCAAATCATCAAAGCTTAATCTCATTCACTAAAGCAAGTAAAAATTCTCCTGAGAAGTGTAAATCTCCTAGGAAAGGGAAAGCCTATTTGTTTTTAGTAGATTAACCTCTATATATCTAGTCAAAGTAGGGGAAGATTCGCCCAATAAAAATTACATTCCCTGAAATTTAGCCTTATAGGTTCTTTATTAGGAAAAGGTCTATACAGTACCATTCACTCAATGTAGAAAAGGGTGAATGTTACCTTCCCTGCACTTTCACCTGACATTCCTTAAACTTGTTTTTGATTAAAAGTTGTCTGATTAAAGTATAAAATCATTGCAAGCTATACTGAAAAGGAAAGGTGTTGAAAACGAGGGAGCTTATGTACCTCTGTGGGGGTGTACATGTAAGGTGTCACCCCCTCTTTAGTTAACTGTTTTCCCTCAGTTTCCCAACCAGTTTACTGCAAGTGCATATATAGATGTAAAATGTAAATAACACACTAGACATATTTTGTAAAATCGAATTTACTAATATTTTCCTTGCCGGTGTCCAATGGCACCTTAACTTTACCATTAATCTGTGCTTACAAATATAGCATTATAATGTATATAATCTATCATATGTCTAATTACAATGCCAGTAGCACTGAACATCTTGTGTAGCCACAATTACTAAAAATAATTTCAAAATGCCCATAGTAAAATATTTTATTGCACCATAAATCAACGAAAGGCAGCCAGAAATATACAGTAAGAATAGAAAAGGCTGCAAATGAATTTCACCTTAACTAAGAGATGTTGATAGATGTAAGTAATTTCTTTAGACATTTATTACACTTTTTTTTTTTAATTTCTTTCCCTTACGTAATTAATTGCAGAGATATTTGAGTATATTACTTTGATGATGCCTATTAATAAATTCCTGTAGCTAGAGATTAGAAAAAAAGAGGATAAAATAAGTTTCAAATAAATTGTTTTTACAAAATAAATGTTTAGACATGTCCTTATATTTGTTTGCCTGATAACTTTCTTTGTTTTGTGGTGTAAAATGCCATAAATCACACGTTTTTTTTCAAAAACATGCACATATAGGTTCTTTCTTGTGGACAGTCATAAAAACAGTCCCAGCTTTTATTGGCACACTCAGAATAGTATCTAAACAACAATAGAGTAAATAGTGTCTTGAACTGGACATGGAGGTCAACAACAACACTGAGAAAAAAGAGGGTATTTTTTTTCCTCTTGGTGTGTTAGGTACATAGTACATGATCACAGCCATCTACATGTGAACAAAAAAGAGAGGCTGAAAATTACTGTGATGAAAAAATTATGTCAGAGTGTGTCAGCAATAGGGATGAGCTTGATGTTCGGGTCAAACATACGCTCGACTTGAACATCGGGTGTTCGCCCATTTGCCCAAGAGCGAACATTATTGCACATTTGCGACAAATTTGAGCACCGCAGAATGTCCCATAATGCACTGCGAGATCGCAGTGCATGGCTGTATGATGATTGGCAGCCTCTGTGTCTACAGTCAACGGTGCTGGTCATGGACATGGTGCATCCTCTGCAGGTGTCCGTGGGGCACTTGTCCTTTTTTTCTGCTGCTGGCTGTGTTATTTAGCCAGAACATGCAGAAGAGTTGGTGGAGTGGGTAACAAAGCTGCCCTCATCCTCTGTCACTCAGGCTCAGAGTAGTTTGCCTTCCAATGCAGCTGCCAAAGCGGCCTATTCCTCCAGGTCCTTGTCCACAGTCACACCTTCCGTAGCACTAAGGAGTCCCCAGAACTATTCGACCACAGTGTCGGGTACATGCTGCTGTAGGATGCGCAGTGATTTGAAGACTCCGATGTTGGTTCACAGGTTGAGGAAGGGAGTAACATGAGCCTAGAGAGTGGGCGTGCCCAAGAAGGACAAGAAACTGGCAGTCATGTTCCCCCGGCTTCAGCATACTGCCAAGTTTTCTACAGTGAGGAGGAGGGAGGGGATGATGAGGTCACTGACTCTACTTGGGTGCCTGAGAGAAGATAGAAGGAGGAGGAGGAGGCACAACTCCAACGAGGCAGGATGTTCTCTAGGGGGCAGCTTAAGGGCAGTCACCCTATTGCATCACACCACAGAGCCCCACAGGTGCAGGGCGCTGCTGACTCTCCACTGACTTTTAAAAGTTCCTTGGTGTGGGCCTTTTTTGACACGTGTGCCACAGATCACACCATTGCTGTTTGCAACCTATGTCTGAAGCAGATCAAGCATGGCTAGAACAGCAGCCCCTTGGGCACCACATGCTTGACCAGACATATGACGACCCTCCATGCAGTCCGTTGGCAACAGCACTTGAAAGATCCACATCAAAGAAAAAGGCGGACTTCTCCTTTCCCCTCATCTGGGATCTCCAACCCCACTATACCTCCAGTCCTCTCAAAAACCTGCACTGAGAGGAATGAAGGTATAGCAATAGGTGTGCCAAGCACTTGCAGCCAATCTCCTAGCAGTACACCACTATCTGATTTTAGCAGGCAAATTTCCCTACCCCAGTTGCTGAATTGTAAAAAGAAATCCAGCCATCCACATGCTCAGCGTCTAAATGCTAGCTTGGCCAAATTGCTAGCCCTGCAACTGCTGCCTTTCAGCTGGTAGACTCTGCCTCCTTTTCCTGAATTTGTGGAATGTGCTGTACTTCAGTGGCAGGTTCCAAAATGCCATTTCTTTTTACGGAAGGACATTCACTCTCTACCGGCATGTGGAAGGCAATGTTTTGGCCTCGTAGGACAGGGGCATGTAATTACAATTTTTGATCTAATATTTCACATCAGGGCCCGTTCCTGCTCCTCAATACTTATGCGAAAAAATACAACACTACACCCCAATCGCAACCTCCGATCTAATGACCAAAACCTCCTCCTTGTCCCCAAATCCCGGTACAAGTCAAGGGGAGAACGAAGATTTGCAGTCCAAGGACCACGGCTATGGAACGCTCTACCTACGAACATCCGCTTGGAAAAAGACCATCGGGCCTTCAGGAAAAAACTCAAGACCTACCTCTTCTAAGAAGGAATCAACGCAGGTCGGATCAAGCGCCTCGAGGCGATTCAGTTCGCAGTTGCAGTGCTATACAAATCATTCATTCATTCAACAAGAGTATCTGTAAGGGGTTACCATGTTGTGGCACCACCACCACCCAAGGCCCAATTTTTCTGCCCCTGTTTAACAGGGACATGTAATTAAAATGTTTGATCTAATATTTCATAACAGGGCCCATTCCTGAGCCTAACAAGAGTATATGTGAGGGGTTACAGTGCTGTGGCATCAAAACCACTTCCCAAGGCCCAATTTTTCTGCCCCTGTTTAACAGGGGCATGTAATTACAATTTTTAAAAATATATTTCATAGCAGGGCCCGTTCCGGGACAGGCAATACATCAATACATTACAGCCATGAGCAGGTTTAAATTACTTTTTTTCTCCTTAGAAATGTCATTTGATGCGGTATTGTTCTAAGCACGGGAAAACTGCGCCACTTTACAGGCATACTATAGACACCCCCAAGGCACAATATTTAAAGTAATATTTCATTTTTATTGTTTCACTTTAACCATATTAAAATCACTGCTCCTGAAAAAACTGCAGTTTTAAAACTTTTTTTTGCATTGATACATGTCCCCTGGGGCAGGACCCAGGTCCCCAAACACTTTTTATGGAAATATCCTGCATATAAGCCTTTAAAATTAGCACTTTTCATGTTTGTGTCCCACAGATTTTAATGGTGTTCGCGTGTTCGAACAAATGTTTTGTCTGTTCGCATGTTTTGCTGCGAACTTAACCAGGGGGTGTTCGGATCATCCCTAGTCAGCAACACTGGGAATTGGAGTTCAACTCTTATGACCTAAAAGCTTTCACCTATGGTATGTTGTAGTCTAATGCACACGGTCGGACATTCCGACCACAAAATTCATCAGGTTTTTTCCGACGGATTTTGTCCGACACTTGTGTTGCACACACATGGTCGGACAAAGTTGTCGGAAAATCAGATCCACCCGAACGAGGTGACGTACAAAACGTACAACGGGACTACCTAGAGGCCAGTAGCTAATAGCTTTTGTCTCCAAATTTCTTCTGAGCATGCGTGGCACTTTGTGCGTCGGAATTCTCTACACATGATCGGAAAAAGTCTGATCTAATTTTGTTGTCGGAAAATTTTAGATCCTGCTCTCAAATCTTTTCCTTCTCAAATTTCGACGGAAAAAGCCTGCTAGAGCCCACACGATCGGATTTTCCGACAACATATCTAGGAAAAATATGCCTAACGCTACCATTGGAAGTAGAAACCAAAATAAAACAATAAAGTTTTCTTTTATTTAAAATTGGCCAGTGGCATAACAGTTTATAGTTCAGTACCAGTGATACTACGGTAACTTGTCAAAGGTTTAATATAATTAAAAACACTACAAAACCACTATCCCACAAAAGTGTATTTAAAAGTAAACCAGACATGACAAGATTGCAAATGTGTTTCAGCCTGGGCAGCCTTAATCATAGCCAATGGCTATGATGATTAAGGCTGCTCAGGCTGAAATGTGTTAGTGATTTTGTCTTGCCTGGATTTATGTGTCCTTTTAATTAATACACTTTTGCTGAGGATCATGTGTCGGCTTTAAGGATGAGCCCGGTGTTCGATTCGAACCCATGTTCGAATCGAGCACCGGGTGTTCGCTCGCTCGGCGAGCCCAGAACTATTGGGGCCGCTCGCATCAAATTCGTGTGATGCGAGCGGCCCCGCAATGCATTGCGGCCCGCGCAGTGCAATGCTGGCTGATGATTGGCCAAGCATGCACTGTGACCCCGCATGCTTGGCTAATCACAGCGCCGGCAGCGAGGAGAGCCATAATTGGCTACAGGCAGGATGCCTGTAGCCAATTATAGCTCAGGGGCTTTAGTACACGCCCCACGGTATAAGAGGCCGCCGCGCCGGCGGCCTCGCATATTATGTTTCAGACAGTGTCAGCGTGTCAGTGTGCTGCTGACTGCTGACAACAATATGTGCTTTATTTCTGGGGATATGTGTGTGCATGCTGTTAGAACAGCATTGCAGTATCACATCTGGGGGGTGTCTATAGGTGGCCTGTGAAGGGGGGCAGTTTTCCTGTGCTTAGAACTTTCCCTGCAAAAAAGTGTCATTTTTGCAGGAAGAAAGCTATTTAAATCACTCGCGGCTAATGAATTGATGGCTCCTGTAACACAGAGAGCTGTCATTCATTAATAAAAAAAAAAAAAAAAAGCGTAGGGGTCCCCCCAAATTCAATAACCAGGCCCTTCAGGTCTGGGATGGATATTAAGGGGGATCCCAGCCAAAAAAAAAATGGCGTAGGGTCCCCCTCAAAATCCATACCAGACCCTTGAGGTCTGGTATGGATTTTAAGGGGAACCCTAGCCCAAAAAAATGGCGTGGGGTCCCCCTCAAAATCCATACCAGACCCTTATCCGAGCACGCAACCTGGCAGGCCGCAGGAAAAGAGGGGGGGACGAGAGCGGCCCCCCCTCTCGCCTGAACCGTACCAGGCCACATGCCCTCAACATTGGGAGGATGCTTTGGGGGTCTAAGACCCCTAAAGCACCTTGTCCCCATGTTGATGAGGACAAGGGCCTCTTCCCCACAACCCTGGCCGGTGGTTGTGGGGGTCTGCGGGCGGGGGGCTTATCAGAATCTGGAAGCCCCCTTTAACAAGGGGACCCCCAGATCCCGCCCCCCCCCCTGTGTGAAATGGTAAGGGGGTACAAAAGTACCCCTACCATTTCACCAAAAAAGTGGCAAAAATGGTAAAAATGACAGGAGACAGTCTTTGACAATTCCTTTATTAAAATCTTCTTTCTTCTTTCTTCATCCTTTGGTTTCTTCATCTTCTCCTTCCTTCATCTTCTTCCATCTTCTTCTTCCATTTTCTTCTTCCTCCGATCCGCTTCTTCTTGCGCTGGTCTTCTCGTCCTTCTCGTCCGGCATCTTCTTCCGTCGGCGTCGGTGTCGGTGTCTCTGTCTCTTCTTGGGCCGCTCCGCGCAATGGGAGGCTCCCGCTGTGTGAGGCTCCGCTCCGTCTGACAGGTCTTTTATAATGGAGGGCACCTGGTGACCCCGCCCCCTCTGACGCACAGGGACGTCATGGGGAATTCCATGATGGCTTTCCCCATGACGTCAGAGGGGGGCGGGGTCACCAGGTGCCCTCCGTTTTAAAAGACCTGTCAGATGGAGCGGAGCCTCACACAGCGGGAGCCTCCCATTGCGCGGAGCGGCCCAAGAAGACACCGACGCCGACGCCGACGGAAGAAGATGCCGGACGAGAAGGACGAGAAGACCAGCGTAAGAAGAAGCGGATCGGAGGAAGAAGAAAATGGAAGAAGAAGATGGAAGAAGATGAAGGAAGGAGAAGATGAAGAATCCGAAGGATGAAGAAAGAAGAAAGAAGATTTTAATAAAGGAATTGTCAAAGACTGTCTCCTGTCATTTTTACCATTTTTGCCACTTTTTTGGTGAAATGGTAGGGGTACTTTTGTACCCCCTTACCATTTCACACAGGGGGGGGGGCGGGATCTGGGGGTCCCCTTGTTAAAGGGGGCTTCCAGATTCTGATAAGCCCCCCGCCCGCAGACCCCCACAACCACCGGCCAGGGTTGTGGGGAAGAGGCCCTTGTCCTCATCAACATGGGGACAAGGTGCTTTAGGGGTCTTAGACCCCCAAAGCATCCTCCCAATGTTGAGGGCATGTGGCCTGGTACGGTTCAGGCGAGAGGGGGGGCCGCTCTCGTCCCCCCCTCTTTTCCTGCGGCCTGCCAGGTTGCGTGCTCGGATAAGGGTCTGGTATGGATTTTGAGGGGGACCCCACGCCATTTTTTTGGGCTAGGGTTCCCCTTAAAATCCATACCAGACCTCAAGGGTCTGGTATGGATTTTGTGGGGGACCCTACGCAATTTTTTTTTTTTTTTTTTGGCTGGGATCCCCCTTAATATCCATCCCAGACCTGAAGGGCCTGGTTATTGAATTTGGGGGGACCCCTACGCTTTTTTTTTTTCATTTTTTTTATTTTTTATCAATGACTTTTTTTTATGAATGAGTTTCAATGAATCACTGTTCTCTGTGTTACGGGAGCCGTGAATTAACATTAGCCGCGAGTGATTTTAAATAGCTTTTTTACTTTCAAAAATGACACTTTGCGCAGAGACAGTTCTAAACACGGGAAACATGCGCCCCTTTACAGGCATACTATAGACACCCCCCAGGTACGAAATTTAAAGGAATATTACACTTTTATTGTTTCAATTTAAGCATTATTAAAATCACTGCTCCTGAAAAAACGGCGGTTTTTAAAACATTTTTTTGCATTGATACATGTCCCCTGGGGCAGGACCCAGGTCCCCAAACACTTTTTATGACATTAACATGCATATTAGCCTTTAAAATGAGCACTTTTAATTTTGAACGTTCGCATCCATTATAACTAATAGGGTTCTAAAGCTCGCACGGACTTTAGGTCCGTTCGCGGGTTCTGGTGCGAGCCGAACGGGGGGGTGTTCGGCTCATCCCTGGTCGGCTTCATGTCTTTGAACAATAAACACATAGTGTACAGTGACTGGACAATATGTCAGGAGCTTGGTTGGGTTCCATTTGAAGAGGGAGAGATGAGGTTGATTTTATCTTAAAATAAACATTTGTGTGTACTATCGGAGACAAAATAGTCACACATATTGTACAGTGGCCGGACAGTAAGTACTGTAAGCAGCTTGGTTGGACTGCATGATTAGAGGGAGAGACAAGACAGGTTTTATCTTGAGATAAACATTAGAAGATATTTTCTGAAAGGCAGTAGCCTCATATGTTTTAGAAAGCTGTAGCACAAAAGTAGGCTGCAAACTTTGCGACACAAAATAGGATTTACTTTGCAGCAAACATTATTAGATTAAGCTGCATAAACAGTGTGAGGCACCTTCAAAGTCCTGGAGCATCCAAAAAGGCCACAAACCCTGAGCCACATGGCAAGATTTACACTGCAGCAAAAATTTTGAATTTTTCATCTGAGGTTGAGCTGTGGAAATATTGTGTGGTACTTTGGCAATACCTGGGCACCAGAAGAGGCCATGAATTTTGAGACAAAATGCAGGATTTACCTTTTGGCAAACATTAAAACCTTTTCAGCTGAGGTTGCGCTGTGGAAACATTGTGCAACACCTTTACAGTGTGGGAGCATCAGAATAGGCTACTGACTTTGAGAAGCAAAGCAGGATTTGCCTTACAACAAACACTGCTCTGCAGAAAACAATTTTCAGTAGAGGTTGAGCTGAGGAAACATTGTACAAAGCACTGGAACAAGCCACAAACTTTGAGGCACAATGTTGGATTTGTGTGGCACCTTTAAAGTACTAGAGATCCAGAATAGGCTGGGCAAGGTGGCAGGATTTTTTATTTTTTGTCCAAATGACATTGCCAAACAGACAACTAGATAATGATTGGTTATGTTTCTTTCTTTCTTTCTTTCTTTCTTTCTTTCTTTCTTTCTTTCTTTCTTTCTTTCTTTCTTTCTTTCTTTTTTCTTTCTTTCTTTCTTTCTTTTACTGGTGTTTCATCAGTGTGGTTTGTTTTTAGTGTCTAGAAATCTGTATGGATACCACACTGTTTATCTTAATTTACACAGGTAAAAAAAGTGTAACACCTTAAAACACAGGTAATTTTAATTGCTAACCAACAATATAGCTTAAAGGAGTGTTCCGGGCACAATTTCTTTTTTTAAAAGTCAGCAGCTACAAACACTCCGTCCATCGGATGAATGCAGGGAAACTGGCAGTAGAGCCTTGCGGCTTCACTGCCCGTTTCCTACTGCGCATGCGCGCGGTGCTTTGTGAATGGCCCTGTTGTTTTCTGGGACACACACATGTCCCAGAACACAACGGGGCAGCTCGCCGAAGAGGAGGAAGCGCCGCGGAATAGGAAGAGGCAGATTAGGAAGACCCTCCGCTTTAACCTTTTTTCTTAATTTTTTTTTTTCATTCATCATTAAACAACTGGTGAAAATGTTTACAGTGGGAATGCACTTTAACCACTTGCCGACCGGCGCACGACGATATACGTCGACAGAATGGCACGTACAGGCAGGAGGGCGTATATATACGTCCCTCCTTTAGCCTGTCCGTGCCATCGGGAGCGCGCGGGGTGGGGCGCGCTCCCGCGCCGGTCGGGACCCCCGTGAGTCCGGCCGCGGTCCCCGCGGACTCGATCGCCGCGGGGACTCCCGCGATCGTCTCACGGAGCGGCTAAACGGGGAGATGCCGAGATAAACAGCATCTCCCCGTTCTGCCTAGCAACTAGTGACGCCGATCTCTGCTCCCTGTGATTGGAGCAGAGATCAGCATTCACTAGCTGACAGCCACGCCCCCCCCACAGTAAAAAAAAACACCCCTAGGCCTACTTAACCCCTACACTGCCACCTTGTGGTTAACTCCTAAACTGCCAGTGTCATTTTATACAGAAATCAATGCATTTAAATGCATTAATTGCTGTAAAAATGACAATGGTCCCAAAAATGTGTCAAAAATGTCCGATGTGTCCGCCATAATGTCGCAGTCACAAAAAAAAAAATCGCAGATCTCCGCCATTAATAATAAAAAAAAATTATTAATAAAAATGCTATAAAACTATCCCCTATCTTGTAAACGCTATAACTTCTGCGCAAAACCGATCAATAATCGCTTATTGCGATTTTTTTTACCAAAAATATGTAGAAGAATACGTATCGGCCTAAACTGAGGAAAAAAAAATGTTTTTTTATATATTTTTGGGGGATATTTATTATAGCAAAAAATAAAAAATAATGCATTTTTTTCAAAATTGTCGCTCTATTTTTGTTTATAGCGCAAAAAATAAAAACCGCAGGGGCGATCAAATACCACCAAAAGAAAGCTCTATTTGTGGGAAAAAAAGGACGTCAATTTTGTTTGGGAGCCACGTCGCACGACCGCGCAATTGTCAGTTAAAGCGATGCAGTGCCGAATCGCAAAAAGGGGCCTGGTCCTTTGGCTGCAAATTGGTCCGGTCTGAAAGTGGTTAACATGATTAAAAGAAAGAAAACTAGAAAACACATTATAAAGTCTAGAATACTCTAACATGACAACAACCTTCTGTAGCGATACCCCCAGTTAAGAGGGCCGCTGGTTTGTTTTGGGTCCCTGAGTGCAGCTCCACCAACCCCCGGCAATTTGCTCTACCCGCTCTGGCACAGTTAGTAAAGGGGTATGTATCTATGCACATAAAAATATCACTTATACTCTAAGTGTAATGGGTATGAACTCACAAGCAGACTGCTGAGATAAGAATAACTGGCTTTACTTTGGCAGTAAGGAAAAGAAATAGTAACATGCATTTAAACGTATGACTTACAATACTTTAGCAGGTCCCTGCAATATGCACTTTAACATGTACACATATATGTATCAAACTAGCAATGGGGAAACGGAGCGCCAAGTGTAGCGACCGTCTGCTATGCACCCCTGAGGTGCAATAAATCTATCTGCGCCTACCTAACGGACCAGGCCTGATCCCTAGCAATAGAGCTCAGTCCTTGAATAAGTACAGTATTCTTCACCGGCAATAGATCTGTAGAGGTGGTGCACATGTAGCTTTAAATGGTGTATTTGTAATCCACAGAAAGTAACATTTGCTGCTCTGAGGTAAATTGTGCCTGGCAGTTCAATAGGCATGAAAGTGTGTGTATCAATGCAGGATGAGCCTTTCAGCTCTCTCACCAATCCTGGGGTACCGTCCTCAGCTCCGGTCCCTCCAATGGCGGCGTCCGGTCTCCTCAGTCACAGCCCCTGCGTTCCGGTCCCTCCAACCGACCGACTGTAGGGAAAAGTCTCCGCTCCGCTGCTGCTGACTCTGAGGGATGAGAGTCTCACTCTGTCTGCTGCAAGGCCCAGGCTTCAGGCCTTCAGCAGTCCCGGTCCGCACAGGTGTCCCCTCAGGAACAAGTCTCCGCGTCACCAGCTCAGTCAGAAGAGGCGTCCCAGTCAGAAGAGGCATCAGAAGAGGAAGAGGCGGTCTCTCCTCCTCCTTTTTATCACCTCCCCCAGCAGCCTCTCGGGCGGAAACAAGCAGCCCGGGAGCCTGGGGAATTATGGGGAATGTAGTCTTTTCCCCTAAAAGGGGTACGACCCCGCTACACACTCCCCCCACTTTGAATCTTTGGTCCCCAAAGACAGTGTTCAAATTACAAGCTTTCTCGGAAACAACACGTTCACATAATTTAGACAGGGGAGCTTCCCACCAACTAGCATAAGATGGGGAGCTGTCCTGTCTACAGGTCACTTTAGTGTGGGCGACCTGTTTAACTGTGCCAGAGAGTGAGCTGGGGTTGCCCTCCACCAAATGAACAGTGGATGGGCCAGGGCCTTCAACACTTCTCCTTGCTGTGGTAACAGAGTCCTCTGAACTTTCTCCCATTTTGGGGTAAGTTAACTTCTTGGGAGGCTTCACAACTCTGCGAGCTCTCTGTTCTCTTGGGACTTCTTCAGGAACACATTCTGACAACATCTCTGGTTCTGGAACATCTACTTCTTCTTCCTCTGAGTAGAGACCAGGGATATCTTCCCAGCACTCAGGCACAACACTGAATGGCACAAACTCTGTAGCTTCTGGGTTCAATGTTCCGTCTTCCACATCTTCAGTAGGTGGAAGATCTATGGCAGAATTTCCTGGGGTTGAGGAAGGCCATAGCCATTCAAGTTCTCCTCATTCTTCTTCTGGTTGGGGGTCCTGTCCACCCCTAGCTCGGGATGTCTGAGACCTAGTATTAGGCCTGGGGGTATCCAGAATGGAAACAGACTCAGGTACGTCTCTTGCTGGAGGTATTCTGACTGCTTCAGTGAGTGGGAGCAAGTGATTCCTATGCCAGGTCTTCAAAGGCCCCACTCTTCCTTCTGGCTTTAACTTGTAGACAGGCAATCCTGGAAGCTTTCTACAAATGATATATGGCTCTGATCTCCATCTATCAGCAATCTTGTGTTTTCCAGGGATCCCTAGATTGCGTAACAGTACACAGTCCCCAGGCTGTAGGTCCTGTACTCGAACTTTCAAATCAAAGTTCCTCTTATTTCGGGCCCCCCTCTGGTCAGAGGCTGCTTGAGCTTTCTCGTAAGCTATCTTCAGACTGTGCCTCAGTCTGTCCACATATCCTTTATGGGAGGCAGCAGAGGCATGGTCTAAGGATATGCCGAAGGCCAAATCCACTGGCAATCTTGCTTCTCTCCCAAACATAAGTCGGTAAGGAGAGAAACCTGTCACATCACTTGTGGTGCAATTGTAGGCATGCACCAGAGCTGAAATGTGTTGACTCCAATGTTGCTTCTTCTCTGTTTCTAGAGTTCCCAACATGTTCAATAGGGTCCAGTTGAACCTTTCAGGCTGGGCATCACCTTGAGGGTGATATGGTGTAGTTCTAGTCTTCTCTACTCCCAGAGAATCTAGTAGCTTCCTGATCAGGCGACTCTCAAAGTCCCTTCCTTGATCTGAATGGATTCTTTGTGGTAGTCCATAATGAACAAAGTACTTCTCCAAAAGTACCTTGGCTACTGTAGAGGCCTTCTGGTCCTTGGTTGGGAAAGCCTGAGCATAACGGGTGAAATGGTCGGTTACCACCAGAACATTTCCCAATCCACTCAAATCGGGTTTGAGGCAGAGAAAATCAATGCATACCAGATCCATTGGGCCTTGACTCTGTAGATGGCCCATTGGGGCAGCTTGATGGGTAAAGTCTTTCTCTGAATGCATCTTGCACAGGAATGGCAATACTCCTCCACTTCGGCCCTCATGCAGGGCCAATAAAAACGGTCTCTGACAAGTTGGAAGGTTCTCTCTGCTCCCAAGTGACCATGCTGGTCATGTAAGGCAATCAGCACAGTCTCTCGATGCTTCTCTGGGAGAAACAACTGCCACTTATCTTCTGGGCCATCAGAGGGGCCCCTTCGGTAGACTACCCCCTGATGCACCTGTAACTTGTCCAATTCTCTCCTCAGTAGGCGAGCTTCTTTAGAAGGGTGAAGGCGAAGTCCCTCGGGACTCTTGTCTTCCAGGACTTCCAGGACCAACTTCCCCATGGGGTCTTCCAATTGGTCACACCTTAACTCTTTCTTGGACAGCTTCGGTAGGCACTCTTCTGCTAGCTGAGTTACCCTACAGTAACACTTTGGGACTCCCACTGTGGTAACTCCTATCTCTTCCACTCTGGATCCTCCTCTGGCTTGGAGTTCAGCCCCCTGACAAAGGGCTTGCACTCCATCTGGTGCCACTTGGGTCCAGTCTTCCCAGTCATCGACCATGACATGGGATCTTCGGGACAGGGCATCTGCATCTCTATTTCCAGCCCCTGGCCTGTACTTGAGGCTGAAATTGAATCCGGACAACGCCGCCAACCATCTGTGTCCAGTTGCATCCAGCTTGGCGGTGGTGAATAGATAGGTCAAGGGGTTGTTATCTGTCTTTACAGTAAACTCGGCCCCATACAGATAGTCTCTCAGTTTGTCAACAACTGCCCATTTGAGGGCTAAGAACTCCAACTTGTGGGTGGGATAGTTCTTCTCGGAGGGGGTCAGGCTCCGGCTCACATAGGCCACTGGTCGTAGCTGGTCTTCATACTCCTGGTAGAGTACTCCACCTAGGCCCTCATGGCTGGCATCAACATGTAGCTCATATGGTCTAGTGGGATCAGCGTAGGCCAAAACTGGGGCTGTGGTGAGACTTCTCTTCAAGGTTCTGAAAGCCTCTTCACACCTTGAGTTCCACTGGTCTTTGACCGACTCACCAGGCCTCCTAGGCCCCAATCCATCTTCCTCTCCTTCTGTCTTGAGCAGCTCGTTGAGGGGTTTGGCAATGCGGGCAAACCCATCCACAAACCTGCGGTAGTAGGAGCAGAACCCCAAGAAAGACCGAAGTTCTGTAACTGTTGTGGGCCTTGGCCACGAAGTAACTGCCTCTAACTTCTCAGGGTCTGTAGCCACTCCTTTTTCAGACACTATGTGTCCCAGATAGTTCACAGAAGACTGATAGAACCGACACTTCTCGGGAGAAAGTTTGAGTCCCTCTTCACTGAGCCTCTTCAGTACTTTCTCCAATCTGGCTTCATGTTCTTCCAAGGTCTTTCCAAAGACAATGACATCGTCCAGGTACACAAGGACTTCTATGAGGTTCATGTCTCCAACTGTCCTTTCCATAAGGCATTGAAATGTAGCAGGCGCTCCAGATAGGCCCTGAGGCATCCTGTTGAACTCAAAGAATCCCACTGGGGTTATGAAGGCAGTCTTTTCTCTATCTTCTGGATGCATGGGGATTTGATAGTACCCACTCTTGAGGTCCATCACACTGAACCACTTAGCTCCAGATAAACTCTGTAAAGCATCTTCTATCCTTGGCGTGGTGTACTGGTCAGGAATGGTCCTCCTGTTGAGAGTTCTGTAGTCAATGCAGAGCCTCAAGGATCCATTCTTCTTCCTGACTACCACAATTGGGGAGGCATAGGGGCTTCTGGACTCCCGAATCACCCCCGTCTTCTTCAGTTCCGCAAGCTGCTCCCTCAGATCCTCCAGATCTGCTAGCGGGACTCGCCTGACTCTCTCTCTGAATGGCTTGTCCTCTTGCATGCGGATTCGATGGGTGGCACTCCTCGCACACCCCACATCAAACTCATCTTTAGAGAAAATCTTCTCCCATCTGGTCAGCTGGGCCTTGGCTCTCTCTTTCCAAGCTCCAGGTAGGTTTGGGTTTTCCATGGAGAGTTTCTTCCAAACATCTTCTCCTTTACCCGTCCCCTTCACTTCTGACCAGCCAACTGGGACAGCAGGACTCACCTGTCCCAGAAGCATCCTGGCAGGGATCTCCACGGGCCGCTCCGTGGGGTTCCTCACACTGACAGGGACTCTCCCTCTTGCCTTCTTCAGGTCCTTCAAGGAGATCACTTCTGGTATCACTTCCAGACCTGAGTGACCCTCCATTGGGTCGGGTTCCAACATTACAAAGGGGCCAGGCTGCTCCCAAGTAAGTTTCACCGTGGCTCTCATGCAGGTCACCTCTCCAGGCTGTAACACTGCTCCTTCTTTTCCAAGCCTCCATACCCTTCCTATCCCCTCACTTGGGTCTTCTGCTCTAGGACCAACCGCTGGTAGGCCGCCTTCAGCATGGGATGGATCTTGGGGGCTGAAAGATTCTCTTTCTTCACCAGGGGGGTCAGAAGCCTTCTGACTAGGTCCGTGTTCGTCCCTATGATCAGGGACGTCTTGCTGGTTCCTGGTGGGCGGGGACACACCACTGCTAAGGTGTCAAACACTTCAGTCTTCCCAGCTACGGATGGGTCAAAGGTCAACCGTATGGGTAAGTATCCATCATAGGGGAAACTCTGAGTTCCCAGTCCCCTTATTTCCAAATCCTCTATCTTCTGTATTGGCAGATGACTCAGGTATCTGTCATAGAAGTCCCTGTACAATAGGGTCACTTGTGCTCCAGTGTCTAGGAGAGCCTTCGTGTATATTCCTTCCACCTGGATAGGTACAGTAGGAGATGGACCAACTAGCTCCTCTGGGTAGGGCCGAGTTGATGCTGTCTTCTTCTTTGGGCTCTTTTCTTTCCCACTTGATTTGCTCTTGATCCTTTCCTGAGCCTGGTATGCATTAATTTTCTCCCTCTTAGTGGGAGTGTGAACCCGTTGAGGGACATTGTTATCTCTCATTTTGAAGGGTTCACGCTTGGGGGTGCTGTGTCTCTTCGGAGGGGTCTTGCCCCCTTTCTCTGGAGTGTACTTGGTTGAGGATCCCTGGGTTCCTTCCGAGGGGTCTGATCTCCTCTTCTCTTTCCGTTATTCTTCTTGGAGCTCACTGAAGGTGATGGGCACCCGGTTGACTCCTTCACCGGGGCCCTTTGGCGTTTCCCGCCGGCTGGCGGCTATCTGTTTTCTTCTTCTTGGGACTGGCACATACAGCTGCAATATGGCCCACTCCCCTGCAGTTAAAACAGATCATCTCACCGTAGTCAGGTGGGGATGCTGGTGCTGAAACAGCTGGAAACAATTCCCTCCTGCTTGTTTCTTTCTTGGGACTGGGCGTCTCTTTCGCCACTAGAGATGTCAGTATCTCCATCATCTGGGACATCTGCAACTTCAGGGCATCTACCTCTGTCTCTCTCTCAGGGGTTAAGGCCGACCTGACCGTGGCCACTGGAAGCTTTGTAGACCCCATTACTTGCTTTTCCCTTTTCTCTTCCAACATGGCCTCTTCTTCTCTGACCATTCGAATGAGATCAGGGTAGTCCAGGCTCTTCCCATCCTGCCGGGTGCGTAGTACTAGTGCGACAGGGTCCAGGGGTTGGGCTCCCCTCATCACCTGCTGGGCACGGGCTTCATCTACCTTCCCCGGATCTATCCCCTTCTTCAGGATAATCCTATGCAGGATCTTGTCTATGCGTCCCATGTACTCCGACAGCTTCTCCCCTGTCTTCTGGTAACAATGTTCCAGTTGATAGGTAAGTTCTGTGACTTTTTCTGTCCCACCAAACACACTTTCCAGGATGTCTATGTAGTCCTGGGCAGTGCAATCCTTTTTGCTTGTCTTCAGATTGCGTATGGCCTCTAAGGCAGGCCCTTTTAGGCTCTCAACAATCCGTTGCTTCTTTCTACCTTCTGAGACCTCCCATTCTTCTAAGGCCTGCGTGGCACCATCTAACCACTCTTCAAATCCCTCTTCTCCCGAGGGTACAGGTGTCCTCCCTGAAAACATCCGGAGTTTTCTGTATCCCGACATCGGGTAGTCCCCGGGGTCTCTTCTGCACTGAGTCACAATCTCCCCTAGGACAGCACACAGTTCTGCACTAAGAGTAGGTTGTGCGGGTGCGGGACTTTCCGCGCCCTTCTGCTCTTCCTGCTTTGGGGATAGCATAGTTTTCACAGGAGAATAGTCTCCCTTACGCGGCAGCGTATGCAGCAATTGATAGGTCTGACCATCCGGTGCCCGTATGCTTTGGCTCCTGAACTGCTCTGGAGTCTCTTCCTTCCA
Organism: Lithobates sylvaticus; assembly: GCA_028564925.1. Taxonomy (NCBI): domain Eukaryota; kingdom Metazoa; phylum Chordata; class Amphibia; order Anura; family Ranidae; genus Lithobates; species Lithobates sylvaticus. Next base: position 467,125,980 of record CM053029.1, on the reverse strand, counting down.
TTCTATTAAGGCGTATGTATACCCAGCATCCTTTCTCATGTCCATTATCCATGACTTGTGGCATGGGGATAGGGACATTATGAGCTGCTTGACTGCCTCTCTCTGCCATATCCCTGGCAGTTCAATGACTGCTGCTGCGGCTGGATCAGTGGCCCATGTTGCGGACCACCGTCCCACTTCTATCGGGTCCATGCCGGTACCTTCTGGCGGCTTTTTCCCGCTGACTCAGGATCCCGGATTACAAGCCCCCACGTGTAGCGATACCCCCAGTTAAGAGGGCCGCTGGTTTGTTTTGGGTCCCTGAGTGCAGCTCCACCAACCCCCGGCAATTTGCTCTACCCGCTCTGGCACAGTTAGTAAAGGGGTATGTATCTATGCACATAAAAATATCACTTATACTCTAAGTGTAATGGGTATGAACTCACAAGCAGACTGCTGAGATAAGAATAACTGGCTTTACTTTGGCAGTAAGGAAAAGAAATAGTAACATGCATTTAAACGTATGACTTACAATACTTTAGCAGGTCCCTGCAATATGCACTTTAACATGTACACATATATGTATCAAACTAGCAATGGGGAAACGGAGCGCCAAGTGTAGCGACCGTCTGCTATGCACCCCTGAGGTGCAATAAATCTATCTGCGCCTACCTAACGGACCAGGCCTGATCCCTAGCAATAGAGCTCAGTCCTTGAATAAGTACAGTATTCTTCACCGGCAATAGATCTGTAGAGGTGGTGCACATGTAGCTTTAAATGGTGTATTTGTAATCCACAGAAAGTAACATTTGCTGCTCTGAGGTAAATTGTGCCTGGCAGTTCAATAGGCATGAAAGTGTGTGTATCAATGCAGGATGAGCCTTTCAGCTCTCTCACCAATCCTGGGGTACCGTCCTCAGCTCCGGTCCCTCCAATGGCGGCGTCCGGTCTCCTCAGTCACAGCCCCTGCGTTCCGGTCCCTCCAACCGACCGACTGTAGGGAAAAGTCTCCGCTCCGCTGCTGCTGACTCTGTGGGATGAGAGTCTCACTCTGTCTGCTGCAAGGCCCAGGCTTCAGGCCTTCAGCAGTCCCGGTCCGCACAGGTGTCCCCTCAGGAACAAGTCTCCGCGTCACCAGCTCAGTCAGAAGAGACGTCCCAGTCAGAAGAGGCATCAGTTCAGCCTTCTCAGAAATAAATTGTACTAACAATAACAAGTTGGAGGATCATATAGGATCTAGCAATGAGGGTTCATTTTCAAGATTTCTAGAGACAGAGGTAGCAGAAGAAGAACTGGCTCAGTTAAAGCTTAAAAAGCAATGGGCTCTATTGGTATTCATCCACGAGTTCTAAAAGAACTTTGAGGTATAGTTGTTGGACCATTAATTAATCTTTTTAATCAATCTCTTCTAACAGAAGACATTTCCCATGACTGTCGGAAAGCTAATATTACACTAAACCCAAGAAGGGTTGCAAGGTAGAAGGTGGAAATTACAGGGCAGTGAGTTTAACATCAGCTGTAGTTAAGATAATGGAACTGCTCAAAAAAAAAAAAGGATCATTAATCACTTAAAAACACAAAACTGGCTGGACCCAAAGAAGCATGGCTTTACTGACAGCAGATCATGTCAGACTAATCTGATTGAATTTATTTTACTGTATCACTAATGCTTTGGACCAGGGTGGTGCTGTGGGTATAGAAAATCTTGGAGGAAAGCATTTGATACAGTTCCACATATTGACTCAATAAAAAGTTGTACAAGCTAGGACTTAGCCATTGGGTGGTTCAGTGGATATGCAGTTGGCTAAAGGATAGATAACAGAGTGTGGTTGTAAATGGGGTTCATTCAAAACAGAAACCAGTCCCTAGTGGTGTGCCACAAGGCTCTGTACTAGGTCCCTTTCCTTTTAATCTATGTGTAAGATGAATAAATAAAGGGTTGATGGGTAAGGTATGACTTTTGTTGATTACACAAAGGTGTCTAATAGAGATGACAGTCTTGGAGGCATCCATAACATGGAACTGTCAGGACTGGGCTCAGCCCTTCTTTCTCTGAGCTGGCCACTCATTGCCAGCTCTTATCTCTCCACAGTTACTCAGCTGTTGATGATATCCTGCTCATCAGTCCTGCCTACTTAAGCAATCCAGCCCAGAGGATCTCTATCTTCGCCTTAGTCAACATCACAGAGACGCTTTCCTGCATTCCTGTTAAAAGACTTGCTTGGCTGACATTCCTTCTGGCTCCAGATCCTGCTTGTGTTTTACTACGATCATCTCCTGCTCCCTGATGTTTGGCTTGTCTGACTATCCACTCCGGTTCCTGAACTCTGGCTATGTTTTGACTAAGTCTGTTTTATTTACTTTTATTATTAAACAAGTGTGATTTACTGTACTTCTGTCTCGGTCTGATTTCATGGTTTCTGACAGTAGGCGAATGCCATGAATTCAGAAGATACAGTCAATTCACTTGTTGGTAATATTTTTTCCAGATTGGATGAGCAAGATCACTGCATATATCAGTTTGCCATGGTGTTACAAATGCTCCTAAATCACACGGCTCACCTGGAATCTCCCACTGTGGCTGCTCTGGTACAACCTGTGTTGCAGGCCGTCCCTGCTGCTGTGCCAGTCTCTGTGCAGGCACCCGCCTTGAGTATTACCTCTATAAGAGGTATGTCTGGTTTAGCTCTGCTTCCCCAGCGATTTGGGGGTGATCCAGTCCAATGCAGAGGGTTTCTCAACCAGGTTGGGATATACTTTGAGATGCTGCCCCAGGCGTTTCCCACGGACAGAAGTAAAGTAGGTTTTGTGATATCTTTACTTTCTGAGAGAGCCTTGGCCTGGGCAAACCCTCTATGGGAGATGCAAAAACCTGTTGTCTTGAGTTACCCTGAGTTTGAGGCCTCCTTTAAAGGGGTATTTGACGTTCCCGCATGCTGTTGCCAAGTGCCTCATGTCCATCAAACAGAGTATGAGAACTGTTGCCGACTACGTCATTAAATTCTGTACTCTGGCAGCAGAGGTTGCTTGGAACAGTGAGGCCCTCGTGGCTGCTTTTTCTCATGGTCTCTCGGATTCCATCAAAGATGAGATAGCAGCCCGAGATGTACCCACTGAGCTGGAGAAGTTGATCATGTTTGCCATCCTCATTGACTCCAGACTCAGCGAAAGACTCTCTTTTAAAGAGGAAGTAAACCCTAGGGTCATTTAGCCCTAATTTTAGCCCTGAAAGAATGGAGATTTCTCCTCGAAGGTGCGTACAGGGGGGTGACCAAATGCGCAAACCACTCGGGGAAAAATAAAATAAATAAGCTCATAAATATTAATAAATACCAACAAATGCCACAGCCACCATTAAAGTGTTCCCACACCAATCAAGATATATAAACAGATCTGTTGCTATATGTTGTTAGATAAGAAATTAACATCTAGACGCTGCTTGGAGCCGTCCTTGTGGAGTTTCCCTAAGGATTTGTATTCATTTTTTACTAACTAGCAAGCGCCACATTTCTCCTCGAAGGTACCACTGTGCCAGTTCTCATTCTTACTGACCATAAGAATCTCACATTCTTGTCTAGACATGTGCACACTGAAATATTTTGTTTCGGAATTTCGTTTTCGTACGAAAAATAAATTTATTTAGTTACTCCCGAAATTAGTTTTTATTTATTTTGTTTCGTTAAAAAATGCATTCGTCTGAAAATTCAAAATAATTAAGGTTGAATCTGTCATTGAAGGCTTATGGTGTCTGTCAAATGTTCTAAGAATATTCGACGGAGCAGTAAACTGTACGATGGCCCAATCGCACACTTCCGGTCGAATATTCCACTTACAAGCTATAGTAGAATTCTAATGTTGTATGACACTAGTAATAATTATATTTATTAATTATTAATACTAGTCAACCAACATTAGAATTCTTCTATAGCCTATGGGCAGAGCATTTGAACATAAATGTCCGCTCGCGCCGACTCGTCGAATCTTCATGTCAAATCTTTTCTCTCTATGTCGAATAATCTTGGACTAATAGAGTTAGGTTTGGCACATTCAACCTTTTTTGCTATTGTCTCTATTATGTTGAATCTTTTCTCTCTAGGTCAAATCTTTTCTCTCTATGTAGAATAATCTTGAACTAATAGAGCTAAGGTTAGGCACATTCGACCACCGGTTCGATGGACACAGATCGCTATTGTCAGCGTCATGTCGAATCTCCTATCTATATCAAACTGTTGCAACGAATAAAGCATTTGTTTATGTCGGATCTTTCGGTTTTCGAATTCTGCACATTCGTTATGGTTTGTTAAAACGATAACAAAAATACCCAAAATTCGGATGAAAATGCATTCGGACGAAAACGAATGCACATGTCTATTCTTGTCTGAGGCTAAATGCCTCTCTCCCAAAATGGCGCAATGGGCTCTTTTCTTGTCCAGTTTCAATTACATTGGGGGTTATTTACAAAAGGCTAATCCACTTTGAACTGCAAGTGCACTGAAAGTGCACTTGGAAGTACATTCTCTCTAAATCTAAGGGGTAGATCTGAAATGAGTGGAAGCTCTGCTGATTTTATCATCCAATCGTGTGCAAGCTAAAATGCTGTTTTTTATTTGCCTTGCATGTCCCCCCTCAGATCTACAGTAACTTTACTTCCAAGTGTACTTTCAGTGCACTTTCAAGTGCACTTGCAGTGTAAAGGGGATTCGCCTTTAGTAAATAACCCCCATTGTCTCATTCTTACCCGGTACTAAGAATGTAAAGGCTGATGCCTTGTCACAACAATTTTCCTCCACTTCCAAGTTGGAGTCGGTTCCGGTTCCTGTAATTCTTCCTGATCATATTCTGGGTATGGTTCGCACCAGTCTGACTTCTCCTTTGGATGACAAAGTTCTTGCTGCTCAGGTCCATGCTCCTCCTGAGAAACCTTGTGACCGCTGCTTTGTCCCAGAGAGTCTCCATACTGCTGTGCTCCAGACTTACCATTCTCCCAAGGGTGCTGGCCACCCTGGGAAGAATCAACTTTTTTGGGCCATTTACCAACAATTCTGGTGGCCTAGTCTATGTGCTGATACAACCGTCTTCGTAGCTGCCTGTTCCGTGTGTTCTCAGAGTAAGACTCCATGACACCTTCCAGTGGGCCTCCTACAACCCATACCCAATAGAGAGAGGCCCTACCTGTCTATGGATTTCATTGTGGAGTTACCTAATTCCCAGGGCAACACAGTAATCCTTATGGTGGTTGACCGGTTCTTAAAGATGTGTCATTGTATTCCACTAAAGAAGTTGTCCACTTCTAAGGAACTGGCTTCCATTTTTGGTCAGGAGATCTTTCGCTTACATAGGCTACCCAAGGTGATTGTCTCGGACAGGGGTAGTCAATTTGTGTCCCAGTTCTGGCGAGCCTTTTGTGCACAGCTGGGAGTTCAGCTAGCTTTCTCCTCTGCGTATTACCCACAGTCTAATGGGGCTGCATAATGAGCCAATCAGTCCTTGGAGCAATTCCTACATTGCTATATTTCTGACCATCATAACAACTGGTCAAACCTATTACCATGGGCAGAGTTTGCTCACAGCAGTGCCTTGAATTCTGCTTCCCGATCGTCCCCGTTTATGGCAAATTATGGTTTCCAACCTGCCATGTTGCCTGACTTCCGCAGAGTATTCCTGTGTTAGAGGAGCATCTTCGTAGTCTTTTGTTCCACTTGGGCACAAGTCCAGGAGGCTTTGCGACATGCTAATGATAGGTAAAGACTCCATGCTGACCGCAGAAGCCTGCCTGCACCTTCCTACCAGGTTAGGGACAGGGTCTGGCTGTCATCTCGCAACCTCTGACTTCGTGTTCCCTCACTGAAGTTCGCAGCTTGGTTTATTGGGCCTTTCTGTATTCTTCGCAGGATTATCCCAGTGGCTTATGCATTAGACCTGCCTTCTAATATGCGTATTTCAAATGTATTTCATGTCTCCTTATTAAAACCTTTGGTCTGCAACTGCTTTACTACCTTGGTGCCACATCCTACAGGTTGAGAAACTTAAGGAGTATGAAGTGCAGTCCATTGTTGACTCCCGTAGGTTCTGTGGGATACCTGGTGCATTGTAAAAGGTACCTGGTGCATTGGAAAGGGTACAGGCCGGAGGAACGCTCTTGGGTCTCATCCTCGTATGTACATGCCCCTGTCCTCCTCCGTGATTTCCATAGGCATTTTCCCCTCAAGCCTGGTGGTCCTATGAGGAGGAGGGGTCGTTGAGAAGGGGGTACTGTCAGGGTTGGGCTCAGCCCTTCCTTATCTGAGCTGGCCGCTCAGCTGTCGGCTAATTGCAGACTCTTATCTCTCCCCAGTTACTCTCCGCAGTTACTCTCCGCAGTTACTCTGGCTGTTACTCTAGCTGTTGATGATATCCTGCTCGTCAGTCCTGCCTACTTAAGCCATCCAGCCCAGAGGATCTCTGCCTTCACCTTAGTCAACATCACAGAGACGCTCTCCAGCATTCCCCAATAAAAGACTTGCTTGGCTGACATTCCTACTGGCTCCAGATCCTACTTGCTGTTTTACTACGCTCATCTCCGGCTCCCTGACGTTTAGTAGAAGATTTTCACCTTCAGCTACAGACATGCTAAAATCTACATACACATTCAACCAATTTCAGTTAGATAAATTCTTATCCAACATTAGTTTTCCTCCACTTACAAAATCACTAATGATGTAACATGTGCTATGGCTTTGGACCAAGTTATGTACCTTTTTGTCTACAATGGAGTCAGTTAACTTGATGTGTTCTATCTATGTATGTATATATATATATATATATATATATATATATATATATATATATATTGTGTTCTATGTACATATAATTGTGTTCTATGTACATATTATTTATGCAATAAATGCATTTATACCTTTTTACTCTTTTGTAGATACTTGCCTCATTGTTGGCCCTACTAGCCTCCACTTCCACATTCACTAATGGAGACCACCTATTCAGGAAACAGAAGTTTAGGCTGCAATAAAGTAACATACATTTAATTAACACCCTGGACTGGATGGTTTCACAGCAGTGCACTACAAAAAAAATAGCAATAAATGTATGCCCTAACTGATCCATTTCTTTAACTTTCTGTTAGATAGTGGTAAATATGATTCTGATGCTTTGACTGCCAGTATCAGTATGATACTGAAGCCAAATGATACTAAAGCCACAAGTCTTGGGCAAACTATAGACCAATTTCATTATTAAATGTTGATGGGAAACCTTTAGCAAAAATACTTGCAACAAAACTAAATAAAGGGATTCTGAGAGTGCTGGGAAAAGATCAGGTTGGGTTTATGGCCAGAAATCAAGCTGCTGATAATGTTAGATGAGCCATCTATTTAGGTATAAGTTCAAAAATAGTAGTCAGAACAGTAGTAGATAAATAATCATACACTCAATGAACTACATCTAAATGTGAGTAAGGCCCCTTTCACACTGGGGCGGTTTGCAAGCGCTATTGCGCTAAGAATAGCGCCTGCAAACCGACCCGAAACAGCTGTTGCTGTTCCTTCAGTGTGAAAGCCCGAGGGCTTTCACACTGAAGCGGTGCGCTTGCAGGACGCTCAAAAATGTCCTGCAAGCCGCATCTTTGGCTCGCTATAGGAGCGGTATATTTACCGCTCCTATAGCGCCTGGTCCCATTGAAAACAATGGGGGAGCGCGCCAAACCCGCCCGCAAAACGCCGCTACAGCGGCGGTTTGCGGGCGGTTTTGACCCTTTTTCGGCCGCTCGCGGGGGGTAAAAACACCCCGCGAGCGGCCGCAATGCGCCGCTAAAACGCCGGTAAAGCGGCGCTAAATATAGCGCCGCTTTACCGCCAGCGCCCCCACCGCTCCAGTGTGAAAGTAGCCTTATACAATACATTAGGAGCAAAAAAAAAAGGCTCTTAGCGTTCAAGGTTGATGCATACGTCCTTTTTATATTAGGAATATAAATATCTTAAGTTCAAGAGAATATACACAGCATAAAGACTCAATCAACAATAAAACTTTCCCTGTGTCTCATACCGTTGTTCCCATGGTTGCCATAAATTAGATATACAGACATAAAAAACCTTTAGCAGAAGCAAACATTATTTTGATTATTTTGTAAGTAAAATGTAAGTGAGTTGTACTTATCACTTCAGACATAGTGGAAAGATTGTTCCATTTCCAATGTCTCAATATTGTCAGTCTAGCTGACAGTAAAATGCGGGTCAGCACTACTCTTAAAGAAGAAAGAATAAGGTCAATTTACAAATTTAAAACATCTAAACCTGGAGATGGGGAAACTGGATGGCTGCAATTACGGATATTGTCTGAAAAATGAAAGTCAAAATTTGTTGAGACTTTTGCAAAACCACAGTTGTTGAAACAAAGTGCCCACCTGCCCATACCCTCTCCACCATAAATTAGAGATTTGGGGGCTAAATTTAAATATGCATTTGGGGTGTTAACTACAACACAGGCTAATCTTTTGCATACATTTCCAAAGGTTGACATTCCTATTAGCTATATAAGTGGCTTGGAACACCCGTTCCCATTGATGAAAAGTGAGTCCCCACATCCAATTCCGATTCTGATATAGGAGGAGATTTAACAAAGATATGTTTGTTCTGCAGTAATGAGTTGAAAACAGATATTCCTCCCTTCATCTTATGGCCTTTCTGGTAGTACTTTGCAATTATGCACAAGAGTTGACAAGAGATGATTGGATTGCAAGAAAAATAGGATGCTATTAATACTAATAAGCACTCCTTACTAATAAATGAGATTCCGCTTGGAGAGTTGGGAAAGGTTTCAGTGAGTTACAGACAAACAAGTCAGGAAGGCAAAGAATACCCTTAAGTGTCCAACTAACCAAGAATATTTATTGGATAGCTATGGCACAAATAGATAGTGGGATGGGCAGAGTGATCAATATGTTAATCTTAGGTAAGGCAGTGTGAATTTTCCAAGACTATAAGGAGGCTAACATAGTAGGTGACATATTTGTGCTGCAGTTTAAGTGATTGTAACAACAAAAAAGTCAATACAAATTCTTGATGAGGCCACAGCAGAGTTGAATATCAATTCCAAGTGCGGAACTAAAATAGTTTTAAACGTTTTATAGAACTCTCCTCCAAAACCATCTGATCCTAGTGATTTATTGTCAGGAAGTGTGTTTATGGCTTTAAGAATATCCAACTTGAGTAAATTGGGATTCATTCAATTTGGGCAGATTTATGGAAGTCAAACATTTTTCTATGTCCTGCAAGGATGGCTGTGATACGTCAGTATTGACATTATAGAGAAAGCAAGAATAACAGCTAAATGCATCTCTAATTTCTTGTGGAGTAAACTTTATGTCCATGCATAGGATGGTGTAAAGAGGGAATTTTAGACTTGCTACAATATCCATGTAGGCGTCTAGCTAAGGATTTCCAAACTCTATTGCCAGTTGCATATTGCATCATTATTAAATGCCTAGAACATTTCTCAAAGCCTTCAAGAAAAAAAAAGACTTATGCCTAAGTGTAGTGAGTTTCGAATGCAGGGAAGGGTCTGGTTTACATTTGTTGTGCATCTAAGTTTGTCTGATTTCCAAAATGAAATGGTCTAATTGCTGCTGCCTTCTCTACTTAGCAACAGCACTAATTTTAATAAAAAAGGGCAAGAATAAAAGGTTTATGGGTACTCCACAGGACAAATAGGTCCTGTACAGTACTCACATTAAAGAGGAAGTAAACCCTCAGCAAAAAAACAGAAAAAAAAAAAAAAAAACCCCTGCAAGACAAAGGCATAATTAGCTAGTATGCATAGCATACTAGCTAATTATGTATCACTTACCTCAGATCGAAGCCCCCGCATAGGTCCATGCCTCCCCCTCCGACCGACGACATGTTGTCCCAGAGTGACTTCCGGGTATCGCGGCTCCGGCGCTGTGATTAACCAGAGGCGCGATGCCATCACTCCGCGCATGCGCACGAGAGTGGCACAGTACAACTGAAGCATCGGCATATAGCGCCATTGCTTCAGTTGTCTTAAATGCGCATGTGCCGCATGACATCAGCACATGCAAATAGAGGGATATCTCCTAAACCATGCAGGTTTAGGAGATATCCTAGTTAGCTACAGGTAAGCCTTAATATAGGCTTACCTGTAACATAAAGTTTACAAGAGTTTACAACCACTTTAAGCTGAAAGTACTAATTTAACTGAGTTTCCAAAAAGTTCTTGTTATCCAAAGACTGCAGAGCTATTTGTTGACTAAGAATAAGTCTATTAGTGAATATGGATCATGGCTAGTAGAAAAGAAAGTATAGTCTTTCTATGAAGTCGTGAGTGCAACCCTATGCTTCACAGAGTATACATTAAAGACTGTAAGGAAGCTGAAATAGAATCAGGGACTATTTTGAAGTCCTCACAGATTATGAGAGATTCCTGTTTGATTTTGTTCACCTTGCGCATCAGTTTGTTCAGTCTTTGATTCCTTCAATTAAGTGAAAGGCCACAGTATCTCTAAATGTGAGTAACACCCCCCCCTTTTTTTTTTGCAAGCATGGAAGCTGAGAATATATGTGAGAAATTGCGGTGAGAGAATTTAGGGGGGCATATTTTGGTGGAAATTAGTTTCCTGTGCACATAATATAGTATATCACACTGAAACGTAAGGGCCTTCTTCCAGAGTAGAGGTGTTTTTGCAAGGTGAAAAAGGTCTCTAGAGTTGATAGACAGGAACTTAAGAGACGTGGCAAGTGTGAATTCTATTGGAATTTTGTCACAGGGTGCTCATAGGAGCTGGAGCTTATGTTGTGATGATGGATACAGTCTGTGTAGATTAGCAGGGGTAGATAGATGATGCTGCCATTAGTATATTGCTCCAAAAGAGACCAAAGGAAAGATGAAAAAAATATGTATGACTGCTCGAATTACCAGGGGAGAGAGTTTTCTAGCAAAAGGCTCCAAATAATCAGACCAGGAGGATGGCAATTGAGAAGTAAAAATTGCTCATCCAGGACTTTCAGAATTCAGAGATACAGGTGTGCAGGTAAATTTATCCTTGCGAGCTGAAGTGGAGGCATGACAATCTTAGTTGGTAGGGGAGGAAAAATTGGTCATGATGCCCAAGACCTGTAGAAGCTGTAGCCTCTTCTCTAAAGAAAAATGGTTTGGGTATCCCTGTTTCTGTAAACCAAGCGCTTGGACAGGTTAACCCATCTATAATTTATTGTATGATTTCTCAGGGCTTCAGTAATTGTGTTTAGCTTCTTCTTGAGTTGTAAGGTTTATTGGGTCAGATCAGCATAGGATTTCTAAACGCCGCCATTACTATTAATTAAATAAAGCAAATAAAAAGTCCATAAATCTATCCCATAGTTTGTAGGCACTAAAACTTTTGCCCTAACCAATCAATATATGCTTATTAGACATGTGCATTTGTTTTAGTCTGAATGCATTTTCGTTAAATTTTGGGGATTTTCGTGTTAGTTTTAACAAAAAGATAACGAATGCGCAGAATCCGAAATCCGAAAGACCCAATATAAAAAAAATGCTTTATTTTCATGTCCATTATATTTTTGCATTGTTGTGACAACAGTTCGATATTGATGATAGATAGAAGATTCAACATGATGATGACAAACAATAGCAATCTGTGTCTATCGAACCTGTGGTCAAATGTGCCTCACCTAACTCTATTAGTCCAAGATTATTCTACATAGACAGAAAAGATTTAACATTATAGAGACAATAGTAAAAAAAGAGCTGTTAGTGGTTGCTGCTGGAATGGGTGGGGGAAGTAAAATGATGATGATGATGAATGTTATTGGCTCATTGTAACCAAAGAGGAGGAGCAGTAAAATAGCTAGAACTAAATACACACGTGCAGCCAACTTACATTCACTTACGATTGCTAGCAGAGAGAGACACACACTGAATCATTTCAGACAGTCAATCTTAGCTGGTCCGTTTGTTTGTTAACAGAGAAACTGAATTATTAAGCAATTAAGCATAAGCACAGCAGAAGAACAGATAGTGGAGCAAGCTATAGTTCAACTTAGCTTTTTTATTTCATCTGCTATTATTCTGCTATTGTGTTTGTGTTGTGTTGAACTTGATACTGATACTAGTGTTGTTAGTTTTGTGATAGCCTCAGAGGCTGTCCGTGTTGTGGGGGGGATTTACTATTTATTATAGATTCTATAATATAGATTCTATATAGATCCTATATACCCTAAATTGTTACCTGCGTGCAGGTATTTTTGCCAACTCTGGCATATTTGTTGTTTTTGTTCTATTTCTTGTATCTATTTTTCATTTGATTTTACATCATTACCTGCTTGCAGGTCTGATAACTATCACCAGTCTATTTTCTGTCTGAACTAAATATACAGCAATGTACCATTCTAACGGAAAAGTGAAGGCAGGTAGAGGTCGTGTTTGTGGTTGTGGTCGTGGTGGATGCCTTGCTAAAAAAAAGTGGCAAGGTCTCTGCTACTAATTCTTCCTTAGGTACTGCTGACACTTCTGCCGCCTTCATGTCATCCACAACAGTGGGTGTCACCACCACTGCCCCCAGCAAAGCTAGTTCCTCCACCACCAATTCTACTAGTTTTCCTGCCAGACCACCAACATCTACTGCCGCTTCAACTGCCAGTGCAGCTCCTTCTACTTCTACAGGTGTCATGGCTTCTTATTTTTATGGCATAGGCAAGAAAACTAGTATTAAACAAGTGGAGGTTCCTTCACACTCACCACCATCAATGACACTGCCGGAGCCACTGCCAAGCCCCCCAAAGAAGAAATTGAGGGAGACAGCAGAAAAGACAGAGAGTGAGACTTTTTTTAGGACTTTAGGACTTTTAGGACTTTAGGACTTAGGACTTTCCGGTGGGATTGTCCTCCAAAATTGGCTCCAAAAGTCCGGCTGACCTAGTTTGAAGTTTTGACTTAAAATTGTCCGCCAGACTCGGCAGTCCGGAGGACAATCCCGCCGTCTGTGTGCTAGTCTGCGGGACTTTTGAAATGAACCGACTTGCCTCACACACAGAGGAAAGTCCGTTCATTTAGAACGTGTCTCCAGGTAGACGGGACTAGACGGGACTAGACGGGACTAGCGAAGGAAGTCAATGTCGCCACGCTAGCCCTGTCACCTGGTATGGATTTAATGGGGAATCCCTATGCTGGAAAAATGGCGTGGAGGTCCCCCCTGATCCATATCAGACCCTTATCCGAGCACGCAGCCCGGCCGGTCAGGAAAGGGGGTGGGTACGAGCACAGCTCGGGGGGTCTTCTTCCATCTTGGGGGGTCTTCTCGCCGGACTCCTCTGCTATCTTCTGCTCTTTTACTATCTCTTTCACTAGCGGAGGAGCCCGGCTTTCTCCTTCGTCGCCGTCTGGGGGTCTTGTTCTGACTTCGGGGGTCTTGTCCCGCTCTTCTGTTCTTCTTGCCGGGCCTCCGCTTTCTTCTTCCAGCTCTTTTACTAGCGGTGGCCCGGGCTTCTGTCACCGTTGCCTTCTGCTTCTTCTGCTTCTTGTTCTTCTTTCTTCTTCCGATGTTGACTCGGCGCTGTCTCCTCTTCTAATGGCTCAGACGTGTTGCGCTGCCAGTTATATAGGGACAAGGGGCGGGTCACAGGCTCATGTCACATGGTATCTGGGGCTCCCGGATTCCGATAAGCCCCCCGCCCGCAGACCCTGACAACCAACGGCCAGGGTTGTCAGGAAGAGGCCCTTGTCCACAGGGCCCCCCTTTCCCCAGGGCACCCCCCATGTTGAGGGCACGCGGCCTGGTACAGCTCAGGAGGGGGGGGGGCGCTTGCTCGTTCCCACTACCTTTCCTGACCGGCCGGGCTGCGTGCTCGGATAAGGGTCTGATATGGTTTTGGGGGGGACCCCCACGCCATTTTTTTGGTGTAGGGATTCCCCTTTAAATCCATACCAGGTGACGGGGCTAGCGAGGTGTCAATGTCGCCGATCGAGGCGGCGGCATTCACTTCCTTCGCTAGTCCTGTCTACCTGGAGTCACGTTCTAAATGAACGGACTTTCCTTCATGTGTGGGCAAGTCCACACGTTCGGAAAGTCCAGTGGACCTCCTCTGGAAAATCCGGCCGAAAAGTCAGATCGTGTGTACGGGGCATGAGATAGACGACTCTATGCAACAAGTTTCAGCAATAACTGGTTTTGGTAGTGATGATGATTTTGAATGTGATGCTCCTCTTTCCCCAACCACTGCATTATACACTCTTACCCCACAAGACTTACAGTATGGCCTAGAGGAAGTGCAAGAGGGATATTCTGTGAGGAGTAGGACAGGTAGCGGTTCACTTTTCATCTGCTGCTAACTCCTCTTCTCAAGCTATTATTATGGAGGAAGAATCCTGTGATAACACTGACCTCCCCAGCGCCCCTGCCATTAGCACTCGTTTACCAAGTGGAACTGTAGTGGCAACAGCTTCCACCACTGGGGTGCTACCTTCTGCAGCTACATCAGCCTTAAATAATACTATAGATAAACAGGGTCAAGGGGCTGCATCGTACTGCAGAAACATTTGGAAATACTTTCACAGATTGGAAGATGGGTTCTTTGGAAAGTGCAAATTGTGTGGAAAGCAAGTGAGTAGGGGGAAAAAGTTGGGACATTTAACCAATACTGGTATGAACCCCCACCTTTAAAATGACTACCACTCTCCTTTACTGTAGGCAGAGACAGAAAAAGAAGATGGTAGCGCAGGAAGCAGCATTACAGACTCTGACTGTACTGGTGGTACCTCCTCAACCACACCACTTACTCAGAGCACAGCCAATAGAGAGGGTTCAAGTAAGACAAACCGTCCACATGCAGTAGATCCACTGCAGACCCAATCAGGCTCCTCATCCTTTCAAGGACATCATTAGCTTACCCTAGATAGCTTTGTTGGCTTTAGTTCCAAGGGCATGTCAAAACAGCAGGCCAACAAGATCAACCCGCCTCATTGGCAAATTCATTGCTGTTGGAGGACCCTCTCTTCGCATGATTGAAGGGGAGCCATTTAAACAGCTCATGCATGCCCTTGCGCCACAATATTTTGTTCCTGCATGAACAACTTTCAGCAGAAAGATTGTTCCAGCACTATAACATTCATACATTGCAGTATTGAAGGAAAAAATGGCCAAAGCCGAGGGTCGGACAATTCATTTGACCACTGATTTGTGGACAGCTCCCAGCAGTCAACACACTTTCTTTTCTTTGACTGCACACTGGTGGCAGGCCACTGTGTCTGTTGGCGGTGGCACTAGTGTAAGAGGTCAGACTTCATCAGGAAGCAGGTCTGCAGCGCAAGACCAGCAGGGTTATCAAGCTTTCCTGCTCCACACAGAAGTCCATGATGAGAAACACACTCCTGCCAACATATTGCGGGCAATTAGATCGATGTTGGTCAATTGTTTTGGAGAGTGGGCAGTCACCAATGTTTCAGTTGAGTTCATAGTGACAGACAGAGGTTCAAACATGGTGAAAGCGCTCCAAGATGGATCTTTTGTTGGTGTGTGCTGTTCTGCACACATACTACATTTAGTGGTCAAGGGTGCAATCCCAGTGGAGAAAAACAACAAGATTGCTCAAATCTTGGAACTTTTCAGGAAGATTGCAGGGCATTTCCACCATAGTGTTGGGGTTAGTCAACTGTTGAGGGAGGAGCAAGAACAATCAGGGGTCTCCACACATCGCCTGAAACAAGATGTCAGCACGCAGTGGAACTATACCCTGGAAATGCTTGAACGCATTTTGGAGCAAAAGACGGACATCCACAATCCATCATCCGGCCACAGCATTGAGATTGATTCCACACTGGGACATGATGACTAGTGTATAATTGGGCAACTCGTTTCTGTCTTAAAACCCTTTCGGGATGTGATGGAAAACTTGAGTCAGAGCAATACCAGCCTAGGACAGGTCATACCCTTGTTCACCTATCTCATGGAGAAGATGGGATCGTAGCAAGAAAACAGGAGCCTCTTTATGGCAGCCCACTTCATGCGGATGTAGCCTCTTTCATCACAAAGCTACAAGACAATTTAAAAGATCGGCTAAATGACCGTGTCTGCAAAAGCCCTGATCTCATGCTGGCTTCTCAGTGTGATCCCAGGATCAAAGGTAAACTGGCACTCAAAAGCCCCATACATACGGTCGGACAATCCGCGGACCAGGTCGGTCGGATCCTGTCCGTCGTACTTTGTCCGATGTTGGTGTTGCGTACACACGGTCGGACTACGTTGTCGGAATATCCGGTCTGCAAGAACGTCGTGACGTAAGTCGTCGTCCACGAGATTAGAAAAGGGAAGTTCAGCACCACGTCAGGCACCCGTTGGACTCCTTCTGCTGATCCTGTGTTTATCGAGAGTTAGTCGAAGTTTGGTGACTTAAGATTCGCGCTTCTCAGTTTTCTGACTCAGATCGTTACTGCTCTTCAGTTTGTGCTTGTCGTGCGTATCTGTTTATTAGTGCGTGTAGTCAGTTCGCATTTGTTGGTCATTGCGGCCTATATCTTGATATAGGACGCTTTGATTTGCACTGCTTATTGTCTGCTCATTTCTGGTATTCATTTCGTTCTTTCAGGCCTTGCTGTTTATCGGTGCTTTCTGTTTGTCCGTTCCGACCAGCCGACTTTTGTGACCTTGTGAGCGATGTTTCCCGTGCGTACTCGTCGCCGAGTTCGTGCTGTACGCGGAATTGGTGTCGGGCTTTTAGCTTTGAGCCAAGACCCGTCCATGAACAGAGTGACGAGGAGTATGTGGACCAAGAATTGGTTGCTTCAGTGTGACCAATTCTCGCACATGCCTTTGCTTCGTGAGATCCGGGAGAATAATCCTGATGATTTCAGGAACTTTCTCCGGATGACGGACCCCGATTTTCACCGTCTTTTGGCTTTGCTGACCCCCTTTATCAGCCGGCAGGATACCTGCATGAGACAAGCCATTACTCCGGAGCAGAGGCTTGTTGCCACGTTGAGGTACTTGGCGACAGGGAGAAGTCTTCAGGATTTGAAGTTCTCTTCAGGTATCTCTCCCCAGGCCCTGGGAATCATTATTCCAGAGACCTGTTCTGCCATCATCCAGGTCCTGCAGGAGGACTATATTAAGGTAACATTTATACTTTACTATTCCCTTCTATGTATGCTCTGTTTGCTAATGTCTTATATTTTTGACCTCCTTCCCTAATTACCATGATTGCAATATGTTCTAATATGCTGTGCCCCTTTTCTCCTTCATGCATTTTTCCCTTCACTTACCTCACCAGCATGCTCTTCTGCCCCAATAGACACCTATGGCCTAGTCACTTAAGCAATGTCTTTTGTCTGCTGCATAGTATTGTTTGCCCCCAAACACCCCCTAAAATATGCACAAATGTTTGCTGTGTGGTTTACTTCATGTAGAGCCCCTTTTTTATTTGTTTTTGGTGGGGGGGGGGGGCAAACTCATTAGGAACCCCCTCCCCCAACTGCTCTGTCAGGTGGTACCAATCCTCTATCTGCTGGCTTTCCCAAGGTCAATACACACTATATACCTACCTCTTTATAGTGGGCATCTTTAGGGATGAATTCTGCAAAGCATGTAGTGCAAGGGGTTGCCTCCATACTTTCCATTTCCTATTTTTTGGGTTCTTTCCCTCCTATTAGCTTGCTTGGTAATTTCATAATGTCACAATGTGCTTTCCTTTTTTTTTGGGGGGGGGGTTGAAATGTTAGTTTAGCTTTCCTGGGGGCTGCCAATAGTGTTAAGTACAGAGGGTCTGGCCAAACTAGCACACATTATTGAGCCATTTGCCAATCAATGAAGTGCAGAGGGTTACCTGTCCAACAACCCCCCCCCCCCAAAACCCTAGTTATTGCCAATGGCCCATCAGAAGTGTGGGAATTGATGGGGGGTGAGTAATCTGTGAAGGGGAGCCACTATTTTTCTGTGCAAATACTTTCCAGCCTCCAATTTTATACAATGCTCTTGTTCTAATCTGCTTGCAATGTTTATGTGCAAAGTGACTAATTTTTTTTTCTTGTTTCACTCCACAGTTCCCTTCCACGCCACAGGAATGGCAGACTGTGGCCTCCCACTTTGCCAGCCGTTGGGACTTTCCTAACTGCGGAGGGGCAATTGATGGGAAACACGTCCGCATCGTCCCACCGCCCAACTCGGGGTCCTACTATTATAATTATAAAGGGTTTAATAGTGTAGTGATGTTGACGGTGGTGTCGGCAACATATGAATTTATGTATGTGGACGTGGGGATGAACGGCCGGATCTCGGATGGTGGTGCCATTACGCACACGGAGTTCTACTGGCGTCTCCAAAGTGGCAGTCTGTGATTGCCACCTCCAGAGGAGAATGCAGAAGGACTCCCCTTCGTCTTTGTCGCAGACGAAGCGTTTGCGTTGACTCCCCATGTGATGAGGCCGTTCCCGATGAGGACCCTCACCCCAGACCAGAGGGTCTTCAACTACAGGCTGTCCAGAGCCAGAAGAGTTGTGGAGAACACTTTTGGCATCCTGGCCAGCCGCTTCCGCCTGTTCTTGACGGCAATTAACTTGGCGGAATACAAACTGAACCACATAGTTCTTGCCTGTTGCATATTGCACAACTTCCTCAAAAGACATAACAGGAACTATGTGGTGCCCGTTGGCCCAGATGTGGAGGGCCCTCCAAATGCGGACCTCACAGCCCTTCAAGTGGCACGTCCAGGCTTGCCCCCTCTAAATGCCCGCGCGGTCCGCGAGCAATATATGGAGTACTTTGTGGGTAGGGGGGCCATTGCTCTGCCTGACGATGTGTGAGAGGCATTTTTTAATAAATCTGATATTTCAACCAACCTATGATTTCTTGTCATTTCAGTATTCTTTTTAGCTTATTTTACCTTGAATTTTTTTCCCTTTGCCTTCGACAGTGGGAATGCACTTTCTGGGCAAAAGGAGGTAACAGTCTCTTCTTCCCAAAAAGATTAGTCTCATGTTGTGTGTTTGCTACCTAATCTTTGGTCTAGATAAGGTTTGTACTGCATAACTGACACCCAAAATACTCCTTTTCATCACCAGGTCAGACGTGTGTATTCTCAAAAATGCTGTGCTCCGTGTTTTCGTACAAAGCACTGTGGGTGTCATTTACATAAGTCAAATCCACTATGCTCTACAAGTGCAGTGAAAAAGTGCCCTGGAAAAGAAACTTGCAGTGCAAAGTGGACTTGCCTTTAGTAAATAACACCAATTGCCCCCCATATCCTTTACATTTGACATACATAATGCATTGTGTTTTTGAAATAAGGAAGCCACACATTTCGAAAAATAAAAAAGTTTACTTGGAAATCATTCACAAGTGCGTTTACAATCTTCATGCCCAAACTGACAACATCTTGGTTATTTACAACATTGTTTACAAACATTCCGCAATTGGTAAAACCAGGCATGGAGCAAAACAGAACCTATGAACTAGGAAAGTTCAACTTTGTAAAGTGAAGACAAGATCAGACATGACTATATGTTCAAAGTGTGTTTGATCTTGCCTTCATCACATGGGGGGGTCACCCCTGGAAAGTGGAAATTTAGAACATGCACACAATTTGGGTCTGAAAATGGCCATTAGATGCTAAAACACATGCCTAGAAGCTTCAAAAGTGCCATTTTCCATCATGGGATGAATGGACGTTTTTTGGGGGTGCAACCCCTTCACCACAACCACTTTCGTAGTTGGTAAAGTGGTTGCACCCCCTAAAAAACGTTGGCATTCATCCACCATGATGGGAGCTAGCACATGTGGACACAATGTGTGCATGTTCCAAATTTCACACAGTTCTTAAGTTGCAAATGTGTTCAGAAGCTGGCACAAATGTGTGTTAATTACTTGGTGCGTTTTCATATTTTTCCTAAAACATCAATGATGTTCTTCAATTTTTGTTGAACATCATTGATGTTTTGCTTTATGTAATCTAGATCTCTATTGCAGACCATTATCTCCCCGATGAGTACGTGGGCACTCTCTGTGGTAAAGTGCGATTTTTCTTCCACAACATCCACGTCACCTAAAAACCACAAACAAACAAAAATAGGGTGTTGGAAAAGAGGCAGCCATACATTGATTAGCTTACCAGTAGCTGTGTTCTCCCACACTCACCTGTTGTGGTGACAATTTCTCCAAGTTCGATTATCTCTCCTTCCTCCTCCTCTGCTTCTGCTCTTTCCCCTTTTTTGGGAGGTGTTGGTTTTGGGGTTTCCTCAGACGGCCCAAGTTTTCGCTCCCCTATGAGAATGTACAAAAGGAAGATTTAGCAACACAATCTATTGAGGGCAGAAATAGGAAATGACAAACATTGCTTGAAAGTGACGGACACTATTTTTGTTTGGCCAGTTACAAATGCCAACTACATGAATGTAGTCACTTTGTAAAGGTGCTAAACTGACTAGCTTTTTGGTAGAAGTTTGTGTGATGGAGACCCCCCTCTAGTATCCACTGGAGCACATGTGTGGAAAAGCCTAATAAAAAGGGGGTTTGGGTGTCCCAGCACTAGTGCTCTAGAGTCCAGATGGGTAAACAGCTACTGGGTGACCTCTCCTTTACATTGAATAAATTGGCTTTACATTCTTGATGACATTTCTAGTGAGAACAAACTTCCTTTCCCCAAAAAAACCACCAAACCTCGTATTATAAGTGGCCGAACGATCGAGGTTGCGTACGATCGAATGGACACACACACACGACCATGACAGTGGCAGAAAGATCGAGGCTGAGTACGATCGAATGCACAGACGAACATGAAAGTGGCCATTTTGGAATGTACAACTTTGTAAAAATCAAACCACATGGAGCAGTATGCAAGCAAGAAATAAAACACAAAACACAACTACTTACTTTTTAGAAGAATTCGCTTGATCTTTCTGTACTGATCGGCCTCCCTCAGTTTCAGGTCTGACCAGCGTTTCCTCAGTTGCTCCTTGGATCGTTGTACCCCAAAATTATTGTACAGCCTCCTCACAACTTTAGACATGATCTTGGCCTTGCGGACATTGGGGTTGAGGTAAGGCCCATACTTCCCATCATAGTCGCTCCTCTTTAATATGTCCACCATCTCCAACATTTCTCCAAATGACATATTGGAGGCCTTGAATTTCAGGCTCCGGGATCGGAACGTTTCTGCCTCCGGACTTTCCTCGTCCTCCTCGTTGGTGGGATATTTGTGGCGCACCTGCTGTGTCCCCGCCATGTGCTCTCCCCACTGCGCCGTAAAGAGAAGGGGTGGGGAATAGACGAGAAAGATCGTCAGGGGCGGGCGGAGTTTGACGCATGCGCACTGTATATAAAACGTCACACGCCTGTGTCGTAGCCACGATCTGGGAGACGAGGGGAGAGAAAGCTCACGCACGAGACGATCGCTAGAAACGAAGGTACAATTTGACGTTAGTACATAACTAGCCTAGACTGATTCGAACTTGAGGCTTCTTTATGGAGAAGATTAGAAGAGTTTAGCCTGACATAATTTATAGTGTTTGGTGTGGTGTTGTGTCTTGCAGAGATTATGAAGGGATTCAATGACATGAGTTTTCTCCCCCCTCTTCATTGCCAAATATAGGGAATTTCCCATTTTATGGCAGGCTAAATACCCCCATTATAGCAACAAACCAAAGAGGTACGCAGCCCTGGAGGAACTTGTGGAATTTGTCAAGCCAAGGTTCCCCGCGGCAACTGTTGATTATATAAGAAAGAAAATTGGCAGCCTGAGGAGTGCGTATATCAGGGAGCGCAAGAAGGTCCGGAAGTCGGAAGAAACTGCAACTGCAGCAGATGAGGTCTATGTGCCCAAGCTCTGGTACTATCAGAGTCTACATTTTCTCAAAGACCAGGCTGATGTCACGGAGCCACTCTCGACTCCTCCTTCCACGCTTCCTTGCGCGCAGGCCACCCCTGATGAGGCTTCCGAGGAGCAACCTGGGCCTTCCAGTCTGGAAGAGGTGGAGGAGCTCAGCTTGTTCCAGGTATAGTAGTTTGGTTACCATTTATGTGAATAATGAATGATGTTCACTTAATTCAGGATCCCCAATTGCTTAGTTCCTAACGTGTTTGACATATCAACTGACAGTAGTGTTGGAGACAGTTGGGGCCACAATCTAAACTGCAGGGCTGAAAATTGTATGGTTTTCTATTTGTAAACATTTTGCAACAGTCACTAGATGAAAATTGTGTGTGTTTGATGAACAAATAACTGAAACTATGTCCCTTTTTCATACACAGGAAGACCTCAGCCAGGAGGTGGCTGTGGAAGGTGGCAGTCAGGAGGAGGCAGGGGTTAGTGGCAGCCACGAGGTGGGTAGTGGCAGCCAAGAGGGGGCTAGGCCTCGGAGCCTGACTGACTCCCAAATCCCTCTCCTCCGCCTTCCGTACAGAAGGGCGAGAAGGGGGGGTGATGCGGGAGAGTCAGCGCTCCGGATGATCAGAGAGGCTTCAGCCTCCCTACATGCCACACCCGCCGACGAGGAGACCTTTGGCTCGGTGGTTGTCACTAAAATGATGGGTATGGAGGTGAGGCAACGCAACATGTGTGAGGGGCTCATCCTCCATGTCCTAAATAAGGGTAGGGCTGGGGAGATGACCCCAGTCACACATGTTTGCCATACTTACCATGCTCCGCCTCCTCCTCCTCCTCCTTCTGCCACCCCACCAGCACGACAGCCACAGCGTGCAAGGAAGCGTGGAAGGAAGACCTGAGAGTGACGACCTGGAATCAGTCTGGTCGGAGAGAAGATGGAGCCTCTTGTAGTACCAGAGCCTGGGGACCTAGATGGCATCTGCTGCAGTTCCGGATGCTTTGGACTTCAGGACCAGATTGCACTCCCCTTAATATACGTACTCCTCAGGCCCCCAATTTTCTACGCTTGAACAATGATGGTTGCCGTGGGGGTCCAAGGCTTTGCAAATTCCCCAAGTTTCACCATGGCTGCGTTCCTCTTTGGTTTGTTGCTGAGACCTAAATAAAGGTTTTTTTGATTTGAAATAATCATGGACTATTGTGTTTTACTTTTCTACAATGACAGTTTTTCTTGGAGTAGGCAGGTACATTTCACTAATCCTAAAGTAGAATTAACAAGGGGCACCAACAACCAACAAACTCCTAGTAAATTTAAGCAAGAAATACAAATGTTAATAATGTGGTTTTGCTAAGTTGAGACACACAACCCCCCTCCAAAAAAAAAAAAAAAAAAAAAACCTTCAAATATGTATTCCCAAAACAAAAAAAAAAAAAACACAAATCATGCTAAAAATATAACAAAGATTCTTTTACGATCTGAGTAAAAATAAACATGTAGTGTATAAATGCTGAAAAGTAATAAAGAACTAAGTTTGTGAGAAGTGCGGGTGAATAGGAGCAGCTAAAACATGTCATTCTTGTTGCATTGTAAAGAAAAAGAGAATGCGCTGCATTAAACACATTTTAACATTGCAGCGTGACGAATGTGCTGTGTCGATTAGGAAAGGTAGTTTTACCTGACCGAGCGCTTCCGTCACAGAATTTCTTCTGAGCATGCGTAGCACTTTGTCCGTCGGACAACCGTACACACGATCGGATTTGGTGTGATCTGACCGTGTTGACGGCAAATCTTTCCAGCAGGAGATAAGACTTTGTCCGTCGGACAAACCGACGTACACTGTCCGATGGTGCATACACACGGTCTGATTTTTCAACAACATTGTCCGATCGGACAGAATCCATGAAAAAGTCCGACCGTGTGTATGGGGCTAAAGACAACTGCCTCTCCTACTGGAAAGAAAAACAGATTGAAAGGGTCTGTAATTTGCAGCAACAGAGACGTATGTCGGATGATGTCGGTTTGGAAGATTCACCTGCCATGTTTGCCATTCCAAGGCCTGGCACCATCACTCAAAAATGTGCATCTTGGGTAGAGGCACTTGACAATCTGGCGGTTGCAAGTAAGGCAGCAGGTATTCGAAAGGAGAGCAGTGCCTCCGAAATGGCCAGGGCCTACCTATATGAAGCACCTTTGCTCTATTACTGGGAACATCCTGAATCCACACCGTGCACAACTGACACCCCATTTGATGGAATAAATTACTTTCCTCAAATGCGACCTTCCCAAGCTTCCCCTACCCTTAACTTGTGAGACCTGAATCATTGTCACCATGTGAAGATAGATGGGACTCAGAGGAACCATCTAAATGTTGAGGAAAATCTAATTTTTAAATTTTCTTACCACTTGACAATTGCAGTTGTCTTTGGAGTGACCCCAAGATTTAAATTGAATTATATTGTTTTAAGAAATCCAAATTTTTCCATTTATTCCTTCCATCACCCTCTTTTGGAAAATACAATGAGGAGTGTTATGTAGACTAGAGTGTGCTTGATTAAATGAATGTTGTGTGAATGGACAGTAGCTCATGTGTTGCTGTCTTTGTATATACAAATAGCAGCTCGTGCCATTTTAACCATTTTTGTATGATGGTCTGGGATTAAGAGACAATAATTAAAGATGTTTGGGGAAACTAACCTCAACAGCATGACAGTTCCTCTTGATGGAGAGACTGTCAACCCAAGGATCAGAATATGTTACCAACATATGTTACCCCCATCAAACAATTTCCCACATCTATTAACTTTTGTACCACCACCCCCTCCCTTTAGAATGTAAGCTCTACGAGCAGGGCCCTCCTGTCCCTTCTGTATTGAACTGTACTGTAATTGTGCTGTCCCCCCTCTACATTGTAAAGTTCTGTGTAAACTGTTGGTGCTATATAGTTAGTGAATAATAATAATAATAATAATAATAATAATTATAATAATAATAATAATAACACAATAATAATAATAATAACACAATAGCACAAAGAAGCATACAGCTGGAAACGTGATTCTATGCAAGATAGATTAGTTGTCAACTGCTGAACTGCATTCAGATGCCCAGGACCTATCCCATTTGCCTCCTCTGACCCTGGGGACACCAGTGCCCTCTCTGATCCTCTGCCTGTTTCATGACCATCTGAAATTGTCCAAAGTCACCAGTGTGAGTAATCTACCCTGCTCACACACAACAAATTCTCCTGCGCTCTGGTGTCTAGCCTCTTGATTCGTGATGTAAACAATTCCTCAAGGTAATGCCTAGTGTCTTGCAGCCCTCCTCAGAACAATGGGTGTTCATGAACACTATAGAAAGAAGGAAAAACAGAAGGGCGCACCGACCTTTGTGCATTACCACTAAAGAGGCTTTAATAAAAAGAATAAAACAGCAGATTTTCTACTCACAAACGAGTATAAGTTGAAGGCAAATGCATAGATAAAAGCGTCCACTGCTAGGAACTTCCAACCTCAAATCTTAGATACAGAGGGAATCTGATGCTTCCT
Organism: Lithobates sylvaticus; assembly: GCA_028564925.1. Taxonomy (NCBI): domain Eukaryota; kingdom Metazoa; phylum Chordata; class Amphibia; order Anura; family Ranidae; genus Lithobates; species Lithobates sylvaticus. The sequence goes on along the minus strand of CM053029.1, from coordinate 467,100,643 downwards.
CTAGCGAATGGCTGACGCGTTTCTGGGGAGAACCCCTTTCCTTAGAGCCTACAAGCGGGCAATGGTCTCATCTCCCCCCATTTACATCAACTCTCCTTTTAAAAGAAGAGTACACATGTAGGCGTGGTCATGCACCCCCAGGCCCCTCCTCCCCATATCCACAGCCATCTCCCCAAGTCTCACAAACTGGATAGTAAGTAATAGGCCTACGAGCCAGTCATGATTGACATACAGTCCTCTAATGATAACCCCAAAAAAGTCACCTAAAAGTTAAGGTATTTCCTTACTGGGAGTGTACTCCTATCAAATACGTGTCCTGTTGTGCAGACACTTCTCCTACATATCCGTGCGGCGTCCTCGACCCGGAAGCGCGGGTGTGTTTGCGCTCCACCCCCAACTTCCGGTCGTCCCAAGCCTCACTCCCAGGCCGGCCGTGCACCTAATCATGGCGCTGCGTACGCCTGAACTAGCCCTCCTGCACCTGTGCTCGCATCCCCTGCGCTACCCTTCTGCGCATGCGTACGCGCACACTACGGCTGTTCACAGAAGCATCAGGGTACATGCGTTCCACCTGATGCTTCCGCTCTCCAACCCGGGCCACCAAAAGCAAAGGGCAAAAACCAATCTCTACACCCAACTGCTCACCATAGGGGAGACAACTGAGCGAGGGGGGGAGGGGGGGGGGGGCGTTTAAGGAGATCAAGGGAATGATGAGAAGAAGAGGGGAGGGAACTGGTGGAGCCTGAACAAACCCAACCCAAATGCCCATACATAACAAGGACAACAATGTGTATAGTGTAGAAAATAATAAAAATATAAAATATATATATATATATATATATATATATATATATATATATAAAACTGTATACACTACAAATGCAAAAGGGGCATCTAGGAACAGTATTCACACTCAAACAATCACTGCAAATGCAAAGTAGGTGTGCAATTATTTAAAAGCTTAAAATAATTTAAGTAAAAAATTGTTGTTAATAAAATTATTAAAATTGTTAAAACACCAAATTAGTGGCGGACTCTACCAATACAAATCCCTCATAAAACTCACAAAGCTATAGCACACATACACTCATGCAAGACTGAAAATGTTGAATACTGAATCCTATTTGCGTATATAAACACATGTAAATAAAGTGCATACATCTGTGTAAAAATCATAAGACCTCTACATCTACAACAAGACCATTTGCCCACTAGAAAAACCCCCACGAGAGACTTACTACTACTGCAGAAATATGAGTTGAACCACAACCTATCCCTGGCTGCCCTCATGGCCGCTCATTCTACCCTTATCCTGTTGGACTAGGACAAGAGCTGAAACTAAGACCTTTGCCTAGCAAGGGCATAAAAATTGGCTCCTAAAATGGCTGAAGTGTGTATCAAAAAGTGGGGTCTGTTGACGGTGTACGGAAAGACAGCTCCATACTACGTGAACAGAGCCCAAAAACAAGACAATTCTTCCAATATCTCTATTCCAGCTGCAAATCTCAAACGAGGTTATGCAGTTCTATTTCTTCGTTTAGGCCCTTGGGGGCCATAGTATCTAAGGTGAAGATCCAATAGGCCTCTCTTTTACACAACAGCTGGTGCTTTTTACCATTATCTAGCTCATTTGGCCTCAATACCAAATACCCTAAGACCTTCTATGCTACTATCATGAACTTCCTTAAAGTGCCTAGGTACAGAATATTTGTCTTTTTTACACACTTCAGCCATTTTAGGAGCCAATTTTTATGCCCTTGCTAGGCAAAGGTATGGAGTTTGTACATTAGAGATTAAATAGCCAGTACATATAGTAAAGGTCCACGTAAGTGTAGTGTCTTATTTTCAGCCCTTGTCCTAGTCCAACAGGATAAGGGTAGAATGAGCGGTCATGAGGGCAGCCAGGGATAGGTTGTGGTTCGACTCATATTTCTGCAGTAGTAGTAAGTCTCTCGTGGGGGTTTTTTCTAGTGGGCAAATGGTCTCGTTGTAGATGTAGAGGTCTTATGATTTTTACACAGATGTATGCACTTTATTTACATGTGTTTATATACGCAAATAGGATTCAGTATTCAACATTTTCAGTCTTGCATGAGTGTATGTGTGCTATAGCTTTGTGAGTTTTATGAGGGATTTGTATTGGTAGAGTCTGCCACTAATTTGGTGTTTTAACAATTTTAATAATTTTATTAACAACAATTTTTTACTTAAATTATTTTAAGCTTTTAAATAAGTGGACACCTACTTTGCATTTGCAGTGATTGTTTGAGTGTGAATACTGTTCCTAGATGCCCCTTTTGCATTTGTAGTGTATACAGTTTTATATATATATATATATATATATATTTTTTTTTTTATATTTTTATTATTTTCTACACTATACACATTGTTGTCCTTGTTATGTATGGGCATTTGGGTTGGGTTTGTTCAGGCTCCACCAGTTCCCTCCCCTCTTCTTGTCATCATTCCCTTGATCTCCTTAACCCCCCCCCCCTCCCCCCTCGCTCAGTTGTCTCCCCTATGGTGAGCAGTTGGGTGTAGAGATTGGTTTTTGCCCTTTGCTTTTGGTGGCCCGGGTCGGAAGCATCAGGTGGAACGCATGTACCCTGATGCTTCTGTGAACAGCCGTAGTGTGCGCGTACACATGCGCAGAAGGGTAGTGCAGGGGATGCGAGCGCAGGCGCAGGAGGGCTAGTTCAGGCGTACGCAGCGCCATGATTAGGTGCACGGCCGGCCTGGGAGTGAGGCTTGGGACGACCGGAAGTTGCGGGTGGAGCGCAAACACACCCGCGCTTCCCGGTCGAGGACGCCGCACGGATATGTAGGAGAAGTGTCTGCACAACAGGACATGTATTTGATAGGAGTACACTCCCGGTAAGGAAATACCTTAACTTTTAGGTGACTTTTTTGGGGTTATCATTAGAGGACTGTATGTCAATCATGACTGGCTCGTAGGCCTATTACTTACTATCCAGTTTGTGAGACTTGGGGAGATGGCTGTGGATATGGGGAGGAGGGGCCTGGGGGTGCCTGACCACGCCTACATGTGTACTCTTCTTTTAAAAGGAGAGTTGATGTAAATGGGGGGAGATGAGACCATTGCCCGCTTGTAGGCTCTGAGGAAAGGGGTTCTCCCCAGAAACGCGTCAGCCATTCGCTAGAGGAAGCATCAGATTCCCTCGGTATCTAAGATTTGAGGTCGGAAGTTCCTAGCAGTGGACGCTTGTATCTATGCATTTGCCTTCAACTTATACTCGTTTGTGAGTAGAAAATCTGCTGTTTTATTCTTTTTATTAAAGCCGCTTTAGTGGTAATGCACAAAGGTCGGTTCTTCTGTTTTTCCTTTAATCTACCCTGCTGCCATGTTACTCAAGCCCTGGAAATGATGACTGCCCTATGAACTGTTACCTATGGGCCTGCCAACGTTTGAACTGTTGCTCCTTGTAATTGCGCTAGCCTGTAAACCTCTGTCCAGTTCACCATTGCCATTGTGATTGCAAGCCTGCAACCTATGACCTGTGAACTGTTGAGGACTGTATCGTTAACCCTGCTGTAACTAACTATCTGGTATGTATTCTGGTGGGGGGCAAGCTGAACGGTGTGACTGGACACAATATACAATGTGATTACCCTTTACACATTGAAACATATCCCAAACCGTCCTCTCCGCTCTTCTCAAGATCTCCTCCTGTCAAGCTCTCTTGTTTCCTCCTCCCATGCTCGTCTCCAGGATTTCTCCAGAGCCTCTCCTATCCTCTGGAACTCGCTACCTCAACCTGTCCGGCTATCCCCTACTCTAGCTACCTTCAGGCGATCCCTGAAAACTAATTTCTTCATGGAAGCCTATCATGTCTCCAACTAATCTTCTACCACCTCCATCAGCTCATTTCCCACAGTTACAACCTTTTGTATCACCTCCCCACCCTATTAGATTGTAAGCTCTTCTGAGCAGGGCCCCCTTAATCCTCTTGTATTTTATTGTATTATAACTGTATTGTCTCCCTTTTATATTGTAAAGCGCTGCGTAAACTGTTGGCGCTATATAAATCCTGTAATAAATAAATAAATAAAAAAATATAGAGAAATCTCTTACATTTTCTCAGTTCAGACTGATGGTTAAATGTAGAAAACCTACAAACATAAGGCCTCTAGTTAGTTAGTAACAATAAATGGACTAGTACATTTAGATAAACTGTAGTGAGTGCCGGTACTTTTCAAAAGTATGCGCTATGTATTTAAATTTAGTTTTTGCTCAAAACTATAATTAAGCTTTGGGGTTAATTGCTCTAAATTATGCTTTGGCATCAGTTTGGCTGGGCTGTATTGAGGTTCTGCCTGTTCATAGGTGGGGTGTGCACCTGTGACAGGCCTTAGAATGCAGTCTGGTTGGACGCATTGGGTACCAATCTCCTCTCGGAGCCAATCAGTGGGCGGGTTTGTCCCGCTGTGTATTCCGGGAGAGGGTACTTAAGGTGCTGAAGTCATGTGGTTTGGGGTTCCGGTCCTGAACAGCCCCGTGAGGGGTTCCGGTCCAGAAGTTGTTGCTGACTCCATGGTCCTGGTCCTCCTGACTAGGGATGAGCCGAACACCCCCCTGTTCGATTCGCACCAGAACCTGCGAAGAGACCTAAAGTTCGTGTGAACTTTAGAACCCTAATAAAGTCTATGGGACTCGAACGTTCAAAATCAAATGTGCTAATTTTAAAGGCTAATATGCAAGTTATTGTCATAAAAAGTGTTTGGGGACCTGGGTCCTTCCCCAGGGGACATGTATTAATGCAAAAACAAGTTTTAAAAACGACCGTTTTTTCAGGAGCAGTGTTTTTAATAATGCTTAAAGTGAAACAATAAAAGTGTAATATTCCTTTAAATTTCGTACCTGGGGGGTGTGTATAGTATGCCTGTAAAGGGGCGCAAAGTGTAATTTTTGCAGGAAAAAAAAGCTATTTAAAATCACTCGCGGCTATAATAAATTGTCGGATCCCGTAATACAGAGAACAGTCATTGAAAGTCATTGATAAAAAAAAAAAAGCGTGGGGTTCCCCCCAAATTCAATTACCAGGCCCTTCAGGTCTGCAATGGGTTTTAAGGGGAACTCCACGCCAAATAAAAAAAAATGGCGTGGGGGTCCCCCTCAAAAGCCATACCAGACCCTTATCCGAGCATGAAACCTGGCAGGCCGCAGGAAAAGAGGAGGGGATGAGAGAGCCCCCCTTCCTGAACTGTACCAGGCCACATGCTCTCAACATTGGGAGGATGCATTGGGGGTCTGTGACCCCTCAAAGCACCATGTCCCCATGTTGATGAGCAGAAGTGTCTCATCCCCACAACCCTGGCCGGTGGTTGTGGGGGTCTGCAGGCGGGGGGCTTATCAGAATCTGAAAGCCCCCTTTAACAAGGGGACCCCCAGATCCCGCCCCCCCTGTTTGAAATGGTAAGGGTGTACCATTTCACAAAGAAAGTGTAAAAAAAATTAAAAAACACACAGACACCGTTGGGAAAAGTCCTTTATTAAAAAAAAAAAAAAAAAAAAAAAGATTCCAGCGGTGGTAATCCACTCTTGCTATCCAGCGATGGGTGATCTCTTCTCCGGGGTCCAGCGATGGATGATCTCTTCTTCTGAAGGGTCTGGTATGGATATTTAGGGGGAACCCCCCGTCATTTTTTTTTTAAATTTGACCCGGGGTTCCCGTTTAATATCCATACCAGACCTTAAGGGCCTGGCAATTGAATTTGGGGGGAATCCCACGCTTTTTTTTTATATCAATGACTGTTCTCTGTATAATGGGAGCCGAAAATTCATTATAGCCGCGGGTGCTTTTAAATAGCTTTTTTTCCTTCAAAAATGACACTTTGTGCAGGGACAGTTCTAAGCACGGGAATCATGCGCCCCTTTACAGACATACTATACACACCCCCCAGGTACGAAATTTAAAGGAATATTACACTTTTATTGTTTCACTTTAAGCATTATTAAAATCACTGCTCCTGAAAAAACGGACGTTTTTAAAACTTGTTTTTGCATTAATACATGTCCCCTGGGGAAGGACCCAGGTCCCCAAACACTTTTTATGACAATAACTTGCATATAGGCTTTTAAAATTAGCACTTTAGATTTCTCCCATAGACTTTTACAGGGTGTTCGCGGCTTTTCGAATTTGCTGCGAACACCCCAAATTGTTCACTGTTCGGTGAACAGGCAATGTTCGAGTCGAACATGGGATGACTCATCCCTACTCCTGACTAGCCCCCAGACGCCCTCATGGCCTGGGGTGCGAATCCATGTGTTTCTGAGCCTCAGAACTGGCTAGTTCGAGGTGCAGTAACTGGAAGGAGGATTCTAAGGTGTTCCGGTGCAGTCTCAGGTTTGGAGAGGCCCAGCAATTCTACATGCGACAAGGGGAGGACTCTTTGGGGGAGGGCCACGCAAAAGGCTGGCTGCTCGGTAAGAGCCTAGAAGCTGAGCTGTAAGGACACTAATTGAATCCACATTCTTACGGTATCACCGGACCGGCTGCAAGATACTGGTACTGTAAGAAAGTTCCTAACCTTATCCTTCAGGTACAACTAAGTTCCTGTGAGAGACTTTTGTGTTCATCTAAAGTTTCACAGCCAAGTCTGTGGCAGAGACTTTGCTAAACTAAAATCACTTGTTGGCTGCTAGATCTACAAACAAGGATTTATCCAACAGTTGAGTTATCCATTTGAGAGTGGCTACTCCCTGGATCATCTAGAAAGAGACATTTATTGAGTGTCAGCAGTTCAAAAGTACCTGAGCTTCTACACCCTTACCCTCTATTCTCAATTGAGAGACTGTGTTTCTGTTTAAAGTTTTAAGCAAATAAAAATCCTAAAAAGGATTCAAGCGTTAGTCTCCGCACTTACTGGGTATTAACCCTGGGAACCTCTAGACAAGAACAATGAGTACGAGCTGTGGAGGTAATCGATAAGCCCAGAAAAACTCAGCTGCTCCTTCGGGGTCAGTGCTACATAACATAATAAACCTAACAAGGAAAGCAAAACTCAAAAAAAAACAATTAGTTCTGAACAAAAACATTTTTATTTTAATCATAAATTAAAAAAAATAAAATTAGGAAAGCTGATTCTCCCCACCCTGGTGAGCAGTAGCTGTAGGGATCTATTGATCCCAGTCATCTGGTCACCAAAGTAGGACCTACAAGGCTCCAGTTGCCCCCCAAGGCTACGTTGGGACCTCTCCAAAACCACATTGTGATTGTGGAGGGCCACAGAGCGAAATAGCCTCCTGGTTACAGTATATTATCGCTCCTGGACCTCTACAATGCGCCAAAGATACACATTCACATGTGGCTTTGGAGGGGGGATGTGCACTGGAGCAGGTGGAGAATACTCACTAGGATGCACTGGGGAGGAGGCACGAATGTGTGGGACCAGGTGGGGGGATAGTTAATGGTGGAGGAGAACTTGTGGAGGAGAACTTGTGGAGGAGAAACCACTGGGGAGGAAAGATAGTGAGCAGAACCAGACGCGGACAGGTCCAGGGCTTCGTCCAATGGGCGGAGGTGAAGGATGAAGACTTCACCTGTGAAGAAAAGAAAATACACATAGCTTGTTCTCCCTAACATTATATGAAGGCAATTATCTCCCAGCCCTTGTATACAATCATGTAACATCTTGAGATGTTTTCACTTCAATATACCAGTTTTCCATTTTTGATATTCAGTGAGATGCACCTAATCGATTTGTGTGTAGGAGATAGTGGTGTCTGTGTCGATTCGCTGTGTCATCCCAAGTTTGCAGAGCTGCTCAGGAAGGTTTAGTACTCTACTGTACTCTGACCAGGGCAGAGCTGAGTGTCCACCCCAACCAGAGTACAAAGGGATTCCCCTCTACACATCGAGCAGTGTAAAGGGGAATCTCCCAAAGATTTTATCCTCTTGGTCGCATGGCCAGCTGTAGAAAATCTTTAGGTGTAATGGACGCCTAAGTGCCACCACTAACTAACCACTAACTAATCTACCTCATCCAGACTGACTGACCAACACAAATCTGGAATATCAGTTGCACTTGCAAGTAGAAACATATCAGCTATACCAGCTATTAACATTACACTCCCCAAAGAGAAGCCATTCAAGCCATCGCATTAGGGGTGACTTAATAAAAAGCTGTTTAATAAAATATAGCAGGCTACTTTTTAGAGTTGATAATTTTGTATGGCCACTGAATAAGCCCCACTTCTGTTCTTGGCTAGGTAGGTTGCTCACTCCTGGTCTAGGCTAGGTGGTATAACAGAGAATTACAATTTACATATACTGATCCTCTGATCACCTGGCAGCTGGTGCTTTATCTGCTCCCCTCTGCTACTGCAGTGGTCTCTCCCTGAGCATTCAAGATCTATGCAGGTGTCAGAAAACATTTATCAGACTGAGACAGAAGTACAGTTAAATCACACTTGTTTAATAATAATAATAAAAAGGTAAACAGAGTAAACATAGTCAAAACAGTTCAATGCGGCAAGATTGGAGGGTAGGCTACCACCTTCTATGAGGGAGGCACTGGTGGTTCTGATCCCTAAGGGGGGAAAGGATCCAAAACAGTGTGATTCCTACCGTCCAATCTCGTTGATGAACGTTGATACAAAAATATTAGCCAAAATGCTTGCAAGTAGGCTTCAGATTGTCATAACAAAGCTGGTAGATGCAGATCAGACAGGGTTCATTCATGGGAGGTGTGCACAGATGATTATTAGAAGACTGTTTGTGAACCTACAAACGGTACATGACAACTGTGGAACTAGGGTGGTGGCCTCCCTGGATACAAAGAAGGCCTTTGGCTCCGTAGAGTGGGAGTATCTTTTCCTTCTCCTGGAGGCATATGGTTTTGGGCCTGTCTTTGTGTCCTGGGTGAAACTACTATATACTGACCCGTTGGTCAGACTGAGGGTTAATGGAATCATCACAGACTCCTTTACCATCTTTAGAGGGACCAGGCAGGGGTGCCCTTTGTCTCCCCTCCTGTTCGCTCTGGCCATTGAACCCCTGGCAGTTCGAATTCGCAGCTCTCAGGGGCTGACGGGGTTTAGGATAGGGGAGTTTGAAGAACGCGTTTCGCTCTATGCGGATGATATGTTGCTCTACTTGCAAGATCCGGGCCCTCACTTGCAGAGGCCTTCCGTTTTGTCCAGGAATTTGGAGACTATTCAGGCTTTAGGATTAATTGGACCAAGTCCTCTCTTTTCCCTGTGGGTGGAGATGTGGCAGTCCCATTGGACAGTCCCATCCCCCTGTCTAGCTCATTCCGTTATCTGGAGATTGAGGTTAAATTACCCATCTCCAGTTTTCTGGAAACGAATCTTACACCGGTAGTGACAAATTTTCGGGAAAAGGTGCAGAGGTGGTGTAATTTACCCCTGATGCTTCTCGGAAGGATTAATCTTTTTAAAATTATTTTTTTGCCCAAGTTCCTTTATGTCCTCTCAAACTCTCCTATTTTCGTGACTTTGAGAGTATTTAAGAACATTGACTCTATTATCGTAAGTTTCCTGTGGGGATCGAAGGCCCCCAGAGTGTCTCTGGCGTTACTTAAACTGCCAATCACTTTGGGAGGAATGGCACTCCCTGATCTGCGAGCATACTTTATGGCCTCCCAGCTGTCCTTTCTACATTGGAGGCTCTTCCCACAGACGCCTAATGCCACGGCTCTCCTAGAGGCGGCGGTTGTCACCTCGCAGGAGACTCTACAGAATCTCCTCTACAGAAAGGAGGCACCGGGGAGAAAGGTAGGATCGGTGATGGCACTCCCGGGGGAAGATCTTCCATATCTGTTCAAAATGGAGGAAGGATGTACCCCTCTGGAGGTCCCCAAATAGCGCATTTTGGTATAATAAGATGCTGGGGGAATTTCAGAAGATACAGGACAGACATAGAACCTGGGCTAAGTGTGGTGTGAAATATCTACACCAGATTTGCCAGGACGATCGGTTGTGTACTTTCGAGCAGTTGAGGGAAAGGTTTGAGATACCCAGAACTTGGAATTTTAGATATGCTCAGCTCGCCCATGCTGCGTATGCGCAGTTTGGGGGAGAAGAGATTGTGGTTGAAAATACGGGGCTGAAAGAGGTTCTGATAGACCCAGAGCCTGCAAAGAGAATTTCTAGATACTATGGTGCAGTTGGCCCTGGGATTAGGTACTCAACTGATAAATCTAGGACTAGGTGGAGAGAGGTGGTCCCGGAGCTGTCTGATGAGATGTGGACGGAGGTGCTTGACACGTACTTAGTGTCGGTTATCTCCTCCACAGATAAAATGATTCAGTTCCGATATCTACATCAGCAATACTATACCCCGGCTAGACTTCACAGAATGCAGAGGAGGGAAAATGCAACTTGTCACAAGTGTAAGGGGGCAGAGGGCACGTTCATACATATGGTGTGGGAATGTGACCGAATAAGGCCCCTATGGTCTCAGGTGACAGCTTTTATCTCAGAGAAGTTCAATTTACCTAACATATGCTCACCCCTGAGGTGCCTCCTGGGAGTGTTTGAACAGGAAGAAATTAATCATTATACAAAGATATTTCTCAAGATCCTATTTTTTTGAGTGAGAAAATTGGTTGCTAGAAGGTGGATATATGAAGAACAACTGTCATGAAGGCTCTGCCAGTGGCTGGCGACATGGGGATCCTGCCAGTAATCGGCGCCTCAGCATCCCTGGTTCCCGTTCTCGGTTGCCATTGCGCATGCGCGAGCGCGCGCGTGCACGTGCACGCATGCGCCCGCAGACGAGTGCGCGCCCCCATTGGCGCCAATGAGGCTATTTAAATCCGTCTGTCACTGACGGTCCCCGCTTTCTGCTCTACAGCGTTCTGTGAGAATACCTGATCTGAAATCTGTTTACCTGTGTTTGACCCGGCTATCCTTGACCTTCCGCTCTGTCTCTGCAAATCGACCTTGGCTTGTCTACGACCATCCTCTTGTCTTACCCATCTGTACTGCGCTGCCAGCCTGATACCTGACCCGGCCCGTCTGACCACCCAAGTCTGCCTGTGGTTCAAGTCTGCATACAGATCCCAGTCTACCTGTTGCTCCAGTCTGCACACAGATCCAAGTCTGCCTGTTGTTCCAGCCTGCACACAGTTCCAGCTTACCTGTTGTTCCAGTCTGCACACAGATCCAAGTCTGCCTGTTGTTCCAGCCTGCACACAGTTCCAGCTTACCTGTTGTTCCAGTCTGCACACAGATCCAAGTCTGCCTGTTGTTCCAGCCTGCACACAGTTCCAGCTTACCTGTTGTTCCAGTCTGCATACAGTTCCAGTCTGCCTGTTGTTCCAGCCTGCACACAGTTCCAGCTTACCTGTTGTTCCAGTCTGCACACAGATCCAAGTCTGCCTGTTGTTCCAGTCTGCACACAGTTCCAGCTTACCTGTTGTTCCAGTCTGCATACAGTTCCAGTCTGCCTGTTGTTCCAGTCTGCACACAGTTCCAGCTTACCTGTTGTTCCAGTCTGCATACAGATCCAGCCTACCTGTTATTACCTACTTACCTCAAACCGCTGAGCTGATCCAGGGATCTCTCGTACCGGTCTTGTTGTTCCTGCCAGGCACCTGTGCCCCTCCTGACTCCTGGTCCTACTGTCACATCACCAGGGGACCGGCGAGCGGGAGCCGCAAGGGAGGCCCTTCTCTGCTAATCAGACTCACCACTACCAGGGGCGTGACAGTAGCAGACAGCCATGTCTGAGTCTGAGCAGGGGGCCTCTCCTATGGAAGGACTGTGCCAACACCTGGCGGGACTGACCGAGGCGGTAAAGAACCTTCAGCAGGGATACACCCGGTTGGAAGAACGGGTGCTGGCCCTATCCAACCCGGTCGGCCCCGTGGGACTCTCTCTACCACCAGCACCCCCATCTGGGGTAGGTTCAGGTCCGTCGGTGGTAATGCTCCCCCCAGAGCCCCGGGTCCCAATCCCTGAGAGGTTCTCGGGGGCCCGCAACCTTTTTCGGGACTTCCGCAATTCTTGTGAACTATTTTTCGCACTACAGCCACGCACCTTTTCCCTGGAAGCCACCAAGGTGGGCTTCGTGATCTCCCTACTTTCCGGAGATCCGCGGACCTGGGCTACGTAGCGGACTTTAGGCGCTGGGGTGCGGACACACAGTGGAACGACACGGCCCTTCGTCACCAGTTCCGCCTAGGACTTTCTGAGGCACTGAAAGACGAACTGGCAAGAGTTGGGGTGCCCGAGACCTTGGACACTCTGATCAACCTGGCCATTCAGATTGACCGGCGACTGAGATAACGCAGGACTGAACGTGCCTCCAGTTTTTCTCGTCCTACCTGGATGCTTCCTAAAGCCCCGAGTCATCTGCAACCCGGTTCTGCCCACCGACCTGCACCTCTTCCCGACTCCTCGGAGCCCATGCAGCTGGGGCTCCTGAGACCTTCTCTAACCCCAGAGGAACGTCAACGACGCCGGGCCAACAACTTGTGCCTCTACTGCGGTGAGCCCGGGCACTACGTGAGGAACTGCCCAGCCAAGGCTCGTAAGTGCCCCCTCATGCCTGCCAGCCCTCTGGACTCTTCAACCCAGATTTCCTCTCACCTTGCCCTCTCTGTCTCGTTTCAGCTTCCGGAAGGAACCCTCCAGGTACCCGCCATTATTGATTCTGGGGCATGCAGCTGCTTCATGGACTCTTCATTTGCTGCCCAACACCAGATTCCTCTCCAGTCTAAGGTCCATGGACTATCAGTTTACCTGGCGGACGGCTCCTCCATCCGGTCAGGCCCAGTAACACAGGAGACCACCCCATTGCCCATGACCATCTCGGGCAACCACCGGGAACTACTCTGCCTGGACATTATCTCTTCTCCATTATCTCCTGTAATTCTGGGCATGCCGTGGCTGAAGGCCCACAACCCAGTTATCGACTGGGCCACTGGGATGGTCTCCTTCTCCTCCCCGTACTGTCAGATGTCTTGCGGGCCTTCTAACTCTTCCCGGGTGGCCACTCTGCTAAGTATGGATTCTGAGGTGGACCTCCGTCAGGCCATTCCCCAGGCCTACCACGAATACCTGGACGTTTTTAGTAAACAGGCAGCAGAGGTGCTCCCACCTCATAGGGCTTATGATTGCCCCATTGAACTATTTCCTGGAGTAGAAATTCCCTTTGGAAGGGTCTTCCCCCTGACAGAGGTGGAGCAAGGCAAACTCAAGGAATATATTGAGGAAAATCTCAGGAAGTGCTTCATCCGCCCATCTACCTCTCCAGCGGGTGCCGGCATATTCTTCGTGGAGAAGAAAGACCACACCCTCCGGCCCTGTGTGGACTATCGAGAACTAAATAATATAACGGTTAAGAACCGTTACCCTCTCCCACTGGTCCCCGAATTATTTCAGAGACTTGGTACGGCCACCATCTTTACAAAACTTGACCTTCGAGGGGCCTATAACCTGGTTCGCATTAAAGATGGAGATGAGTGGAAGACGGCCTTCCGGACACGATATGGGCATTACGAATACCTCGTAATGCCCTTCGGCCTATGCAATGCCCCTGCAACATTCCAATACTTTATTAACGATGTACTCCGGGACTTCCTGGACTTGTTTGCCGTTGTATATTTGGATGACATCTTGATCTTCTCTCCCTCTCTAGAATCCCACCGCAGACATGTCAAGGAGGTCCTGGGCCGGCTCCGTATCCACGGTCTGTATGCTAAGGCAGAGAAGTGCCAATTCGAACAGGAGAGTATTCCCTTCCTTGGGCTGATCATCTCAAGCACGGGCATCAAGATGGATCCCCAGAAGATCTCTGCCATCTTGGAATGGCCTACTCCGGCAGACAAGAAAGGCATTCAGCGGTTTATTGGCTTTGCCAATTTTTACCGTAAATTCATTAAAGGGTTCTCCGCCATTGTGGCACCCATCACCCAGCTGACCAGGCAAGGGACCCGTTTCCGGTGGTCTTCCGAGGCCCAGGAGGCCTTTGAGGCCCTTAAAACCTTGTTCACCTCAGCACCCATCCTCAGGCACCCGGACTCCTCTCTGCCCTTTACCCTGGAGGTAGACGCCTCCGAAATCGCGGTGGGAGCCATCCTATTCCAGAGGCAAGGGGACAAGTCTTTGTTGCACCCAGTCGCCTTCTTCTCCCGCAAGCTGTCCTTGGCCGAGAGGAACTATGATGTAGGCGACCGGGAACTATTGGCGATCAAGGCTGCCCTGGAAGAGTGGCGATACCTTCTGGAGGGGGCCTCTCACCCCATTCTAATATTCACTGACCACAAAAACCTGGAATACTTGAAATCAGCGAAAAGGTTGAAACCCAGACAAGCCAGGTGGGCGCTCTTCTTTTCTCGCTTCACCTTTCATGTGACATATCGGCCCGGATCCAAGAATGTCAAACCAGACGCCCTGTCCAGGATGTACCATAAACACAAGGAATAAGCCTCTCCCGATACCATTCTGGCCCCTGGGAATTTCCTCCTTCTCCAAGAAGACTTGCTGTCCCAGTTTAAATGCGCCTCAGCAGGGCAAAGGCCCACTTCCGAAACCCAACTACAGGCGAGGGATGGCCTACTTTGGTACGGGGACAAGATCTACACCCCAGAGCAACTTCGGGTAACAGTCATGGAGCTATGCCACGACCACGCTTTGGCCGGTCACTTCGGTGTCGCCAAGACCACCGATCTGGTACAACGTACCTTCTGGTGGGCTCAATTGCGGGCCGACTGCAAGAAGTTTGTGGACACTTGCCCTACCTGTATCCGGAACAAGAACCCCAAGACCAGGGCCTGGGGTCTTCTTAAGCCCCTGTCCGTCCCAGATCGCCCTTGGAGAATGATCTCTCTGGACTTCATTGTGGAGTTGCCCCCGGCGGAGGGCCACACGACGATCTTCGTGATCGTCGACCGTCTGTCCAAGATGGCACACTTCATCCCTATGAAGGGCACCCCCTCAGCTCCAGAGACGGCACGGGTCTTCATCAGGGAAATTGTCCGACTCCACGGGGTACCGGCTAGTATAGTCTCGGACCGAGGGGTGCAATTCACCTCTCGATTCTGGAGGTCCCTGTGCCAGTCCTTGGATATTGAACTTGCTCTCTCGTCTGCCTACCACCCTCAGTCCAATGGGCAGACGGAGCGGACCAATCAGACCCTAGAGCAGTATCTGCGCTGCTTTTCCTCCTTTGCCCAAGATGACTGGATCTCCCTCCTGCCCCTGGCCGAGTTCGCCTATAATAACGCCACCCACTCTGCCACCAAACAGACCCCCTTTTTTGCAAACTACGGGTTTCACCCTGCATTCCTGCCTAACTCTCTCCCTGACTGCACTGTGCCAGCAGTCCAAGAACGGATCAATTTCTTCTCCACCAATAACCAACTTCTCCAAGAAACCATGACCAGGACTCAGAAGTACAATAAGGCCATCTTCGACAAGAAGAGGCGGGGAGAATTGGTGCTTGCTTCGGGTGAACCCGTATGGCTATCCACCACCAACCTAAAATTGGCCTGCCCCTCACGGAAACTGGGCCCCAAATTCTTGGGCCCCTTCCCGGTCAAGAGAAGGATCAACGAGGTGGCTTACGAATTGGAACTCCCAGATTCACTGAAGGTCCACCCAGTGTTCCATGTGTCCTTGCTGAAGCCCTCGGTTAGTAATCCCTTTCCCAATAGGAGAGCCATCCCTCCTGACCCAGTCCTGGTGGATGGGGAAGAGGAGTTTGAGGTGGAGGCTATCCTCAATTTCAGAAGAAGGCGGAACCAAAACCAGTTCCTAATCAAGTGGAAGGGGTATGGATCCGAAGAAAATTCCTGGGAGCCCGAGGAGAACATCCACGCTAAGAGTCTAGTCCAGTCTTTTAAGAGGGCCCATCCTGAGAAATTTGCCCAGAAGGGCATCCGGAGGCTGCCCCTTAGGGGGGGGCAATGTCATGAAGGCTCTGCCAGTGGCCGGCGACATGGGGATCCTGCCAGTAATCGGCGCCTCAGCATCCCTGGTTCCCGTTCTCGGTTGCCATTGCGCATGCGCGAGCGCGCGCGTGCGCGTGCACGCACGCGCCCGCAGACGAGTGCGTGCACGCACGTGCCCGCAGACGAGTGCGCGCCCCCATTGGCGCCAATGAGACTATTTAAATCCGTCTGTCACTGACGGTCCCCGCTGTCTGCTCTACAGCGTTCTGTGAGAATACCTGATCTGAAATCTGTTTACCTGTGTTTGACCCGGCTATCCTTGACCTTCCGCTCTGTCTCTGCAAATCGACCTTGGCTTGTCTACGACCATCCTCTTGTCTTACCCATCTGTACTGCGCTGCCAGCCTGATACCTGACCCGGCCCGTCTGACCACCCAAGTCTGCCTGTGGTTCAAGTCTGCATACAGATCCCAGTCTACCTGTTGCTCCAGTCTGCACACAGATCCAAGTCTGCCTGTTGTTCCAGCCTGCACACAGTTCCAGCTTACCTGTTGTTCCAGTCTGCACACAGATCCAAGTCTGCCTGTTGTTCCAGCCTGCACACAATTCCAGCTTACCTGTTGTTCCAGTCTGCACACAGATCCAAGTCTGCCTGTTGTTCCAGCCTGCACACAGTTCCAGCTTACCTGTTGTTCCAGTCTGCATACAGTTCCAGTCTGCCTGTTGTTCCAGCCTGCACACAGTTCCAGCTTACCTGTTGTTCCAGTCTGCACACAGATCCAAGTCTGCCTGTTGTTCCAGCCTGCACACAGTTCCAGCTTACCTGTTGTTCCAGTCTGCATACAGTTCCAGTCTGCCTGTTGTTCCAGTCTGCACACAGTTCCAGCTTACCTGTTGTTCCAGTCTGTATACAGATCCAGCCTACCTGTTATTACCTACTTACCTCAAACCGCTGAGCTGATCCAGGGATCTCTCGTACCGGTCTTGTTGTTCCTGCCAGGCACCTGTGCCCCTCCTGACTCCTGGTCCTACTGTCACATCACCAGGGGACCGGCGAGCGGGAGCCGCAAGGGAGGCCCTTCTCTGCTAATCAGACTCACCACTACCAGGGGCGTGACAACAACTGACGTTAGGGATGTGGAAGGCAATAATTAACGCGGATATGTTGCTCTATAGAATGACCTATGAAGCCAGGGGGGCTCCCAAGAAGTTCAGGAAGGTTTGGTTTAGGTAGATGGATTCCCAGAGTACAATGGAGGAGGAGACTGATGGAGAGGTGGTATAGTGGATTAATGTGGGAGTACAACTATTGGAGATAGGGATGCAAGTATTGCAGTAGGAATTACCCAGTATATTATGCAAGAAGTAATGAGCAGACGGGTTGGGGGGGAGGGGGTGGGGGAGTTAACAGGTAGGGGATAAGAGTTTTTGTTTAAGAAAAAAAAAAAAGCACTATCTTTGGATAACAGTGGAGATGTACATGGTCGGGACTGTGGATGTGTATCTTTTATTGTTATATGATGTCTGAAATAATTTGCCACCTGATTGTTAACCTGTTAACCTGTTAACAGTATGTATGTTTGCTTGGAAATTGTGCGAAATAAAAACTTGTTTTAAAAAAAAAAACATAGTCAAAACATATCCAGAGTTCAGGAACCGGAACGGATAGTCAGACAAGCCAAAACGTCAGGATATTGTACTATTCCCTGAACTCAGCCTGCCTTTACCTGGACTGTCTTAGAACTACGCTATCTGTCTTCTAAACTGCAAGTAGTCTGTTGTTTGCTCTGTTCACGTCGGCCCAGGTGTGGTGGCCAGGCACTATAGCATTGTGTATGTCCTGGGGCAACCAAGTACTGGTAGGCCTGCTTGGTTTAAGGGAAAGGGGGCTGCTATAGGTGAAGCACACTGTAGCCAGCTATAGTGTCTGACCACCTGCATTGAGGTAGATGTGACATTTGTGACACTGCTGATGCCTTCTCCTCCTGGCCCTGGCTCCCAACTTTATAAATATACCACACATGAATGCCTTGTGTGCATTTCATAAGACACATAGGTTGCTTACAGAACCTACGTTAGTGTTAAAAAATTCAGTTAAGTGTTGCTCCAGAATTGGTTTTGTAGTGGCATCCTGAAGGAGCCATGGGTGTGATTTCAAAATATAAATGGAGTCAACTGGGTAGGAATTACCAACCGAAGGCATTACAGGTGCGTGATCAGACCATGTAATTGTTTTATTATCTGCTATTTGGTTTTCTTGTGAAGACACTTATCCAAAAGAAAAATATAAATATAAGTATTTCTCATTGACATAATAGCAGCACCACACATCATATAAATGATTAGATTGTAGGAAGGACTGTAGCGAAGACCGTGGCCTACGAGTGGCTGTAGTAGAGTCCATCATTGGGTCAGGAGTTAGGTTGAAGTCCCCACAAATCAACAATGAGCCCTTCTGCAAAACATGAATTTTCTTGATGAATCTGTGGAAAAACCTAAGTTGATGGGTTTTGGGTGTGTATAGGTTGACCAAAGTGTAAAGTGTGGAATTGACGCTGCAGACCAGAATTAAATATTGGCCCAGGGGGATCCTTGCATTCTGAATTAAGTGTAAAGAGATGGTATCTCGCACCGCTGTCACCCCCCTTTTTTTGCATCAGTGTTGGCTGTGGATATATGCAGGAGTTTCCCATGTGTACATTTTGGAGGTGTCTGATTATGGAAGTGCATCTCCTGCACACACAGAAAATCACAGCCATGATGAATAGCCTCCTTCCATAGGGACCTATGTTTTGCAGGGTGGTTGAGGCCCCTAACATTAATGGAGAGAAATTCACAGTCATGGTGGGTGGTATACCAATTTATATATATATATATATATATATATATATATATATATGTATATATATATAAAATATATATGTAATTCCATGTCACTGCAGTACTCACTATTGGTGCAGATGGGTTTCTTAGGAACCCATTCAGTACCGAAGAGTAATGGACAGAAGACCAAGGGAACATTTCCAGGAAAGCAGCTGGCGTCCCAAGGATGATCGAGTTTCGCTAACTATATTGACAAAAGGAAGTTAACGAACAACAAGAAACTATAACAGTTAGTTAACCAAACAATAAAAGAGTGGGTCAAACAAACCCGGGTGCAGCACATGACACTTAAACATTTTAGAGATAAGAAAGTTTGGCTTTTTCAATACTCCTCAGGCAAGGCTAAAGTATGCTTGTGAGCATTTTTAGCAGTGACCAAAAGCCATTCGGCCTCAACTTGTTTAGTTTCCCGTGGTAGAGTGGGGGTGGAGGATGCCTCTGGAATGATGTGCCAGGATTTGCATGCCTTTTGAGACTGAGTCTATAGTGTGTGTTGTACCTTCTCTGGTGATTTTGAGTTTGGCCGGGTATTCCCACCTACAGTATCTCGCAAAAGTGAGTACACTCCTCACATTTTTGTAAATATTTCAGTATTTACTATACTTAGGGGTGTACTCACTTTTGTTGCCAGCGGTTTAGACATTAATGGCTGTGTGTTGAGTTATTTTGAGGGGACAGCAAATTTACACTGTTATACAAGCTGTACACTCACTACTTTACATTGTAGCAAAGTGTCATTTCTTCAGTGTTGTCACATGAAAAGATATCATAAAATATTTACAAAAATGTGAGGGGTGTTCTAACTTTTGTGAGATACTGTATATATGAGCTTGTGGTTTCTGTGGACCTTTGTTTTTGTGTTGAGGTTTTTGCATTTATGGAGGGTGTATTGGGATAGATCAGGGAAGAATTTGTGCTTCGCAAAAGGGGATGGAATCTGATTCCTGTTGGGCCTGGTATGGATTATGGAGGGGACCCCATGCCATTATTTTTACATTTTGGTGCAGGGTTAACATCCATTTAAAACAAGGGTTTGGAGGGACAAGAGTGTCCACATGTGACTCTAAATAAATCTATTAGCATACTCTAAGCAGTGCACATTGCTACTTTTCCTCTGGATATAATAGAGACTGTGTTTTTCTGGCCTGTGGGAGCACCCTGCAGTTTTATTCATAAATGTTGCAACATTGTTTTTAGATTTTGGTTTAGTTTAGTGAGACAGATTGTGTTTTTAGGATACACTGTTTACCTTACATATACCTGAATCTTTGTGTATATTGAGACCCTTCCCCCCTACTTTCCAATAAAGCCTGTTATATAAAAAATTGTACCATAAGCCGTGGTTGACCCTTCCTTTTTACTCATGCTTTCTTGAGATGCTCTTGTCCCTCCAAACCCTTGTTTCAAATTGTGCCTTTGCTTATAAGGCAGGTATTCCATCTAATATTGATGAATCAGCGGGTACTTTATTCAATTTTTCGTTGAGAGTGGATTCTAGGACTTTTTAAATTCTTTTTTTTTGTTTCCCCTTTATATCCATACCAGACCCAAAGGGCCACGTAATAGACTGGGGTGAACCCACGCCGTTTTTTTTTCAATGATCTTTTATGTATATTGCCAGGGCTTGACAATACATTACAGCCGCAAGCAGTTTTAAATTCCTTTTTTTCCTTTAGAAATTTAATTTTGCTGTGGTACTGTTCTAAACATAGGAAATATGTGCTACTTTACAGGCAGACTAAGGACACCCCCCAGGCATGATATTTAAAGGAATATTTTATTTTTATTGTTTCACTTTAACATTATTAAAATCACTGCTCCTAAAAAAAAACGGCCATTGAGGAATGTGAGGTTTTAACATAGTTGAGTAAGCTTCATAGTAAAGAGCTAAGTAATTGAGCTGAAAAAGTCTGACACTAGGGAAAGTAATGTAGAGAAGAAAGAGGTGCCCAAGAAAAAGCACTAATGCACAATATTTGATGGTTGGTGGGGGCATCCAGGCCGATTGAGCGCATATTCAATTTAGAATAGTTACGTTTATATAAGGAAATTGTCACAAAATGTTCAAGTAAACAGCATAGGGGCAGAGATTACTGGGTTAGAGTCAGGGATAGGTGGACAACATTAGCATAGAGGCCTCCTGAAATTAAAGGGTTAGGGCGAATATGTTCAACTAGGGGCCCCATTATCAGGGAGAAGATAATGGGGTATAAAAGGGACTTCCCTGTCATGTGCCATTTGCAATAGGGAAAGAATAGGGGAAACCTGAGGTCCATGATTTAGCACTGGGATGAGTAAAAAAATTTTGAATAACAGAGATGATATGGCCTGCAAAGCCAAATTTCCAGAGCACTGTACTCATGTATAACCAGTGAACCCTATCAAATGCTTTTTCTGTATCTAGGGAAATCAGTAAGGAAGGGATGTTGTAGTGTTCTGCCCATTGAATTAGGTCTATAAACCAGCCAGTACCATCAGGAGTCTGGCAGCCTAATGCCCCGTACACACGGTCGGAAAATCCAACCACAAAATCCATCGGATTTTTTCCGACGGATTTTGTCCAACACTGGTGTTGCATACACACGGTCGGACAAAGTTGTCGGAAAATCTGATCATTCTGAACGTGGTGACGTTTGTTGCCTACGACGGGACTACGTAGAGGCTAGTAGCCAATAGCTTTGGTCTTGTAATGTGATCTGAGCATGCGTGGCAATTTGTCCGTCGGAATTCGCTACACACGATCGGAAAAAGTCAGATAGGACTTTGTTGTCGGAAAATTTGAGAGCAGGAGATAAAACTTTGTCCGTCGGAAAATCCGACAGAAAAAGTCCGATGGAGCCTACACGCGGTCGGAAATTCCGACAACATTGTCCGATAGGATAAAAAAAAAAAACACTTTAAAGTGGGGTGCCCCCTAAAAAAAAAAATTTAAATTTTCCGTCGGCGATGCGGGGGAACGAAGCCCCCCCTCGTTCCCCGCTCCGCTCGCAGCGCTGGCATTCTTACTGTGGGCACCCGGCTGTGGCTTCACAGCCGTGCACCCACTGCGCATGCGCGAGCGGCGCCACGCGCCGTTATACGCCACCCAGTCATCTGGGACACGTGACAGGTCCCAGATGACTGTGCGGCGCCGAGGGGAAGTGATGTCAGTGCCCGGGCACTGAAGGTGGCAGACTACGAGGGACCCCCTAGCAACAGGCATTTAGAGGTGAGTAAAAAATATTTTTTTTCCAATTATTCTGTCGATGGGTCGGCTGAAAGAATGATCTCATATAAGAAGTGACCAACACATCTTCAAACCACCCTCTTGTTGGATTGGTACCTGCAACTCTTTCTCTGGGAGTGGAAATTCCTCTTCCAGTGCACGCAAAAGCAGAATGCAGCATTTCTCTAAGCAAGGCCTGGAAGTGCTCCATTCTGACAGCCCTCTGTGATGGTGGTAATATTTCCTCCATTTTATGTTTGTACCGGGGGTCTAAGTACGTTGCCACCCAGTACTGGTCCTTGACCTTTATGCTTTTTATACGGGGGTCCCTGTTAAGAACACTGGAGCATGAAGGCCCCCATTTGCACTAAACTGGAAGTGGTGTGGTGGCCTGGCTCCTGCTTATCATCCAGGATAATGTCGTCTTCCTCGTTCTCCTCCCCCCATCCACGGACAACAACAGGGATCCCAGAAAGGTTTAAAGCATGCTCTTCTGCTCCTCCTCATCCGCCCCGGCACCATCCTCCTCTGACTCCTCTTCAGACTCCTGTTGTTGACTTGTCTCAGATAGAGTAGCCCCCCCTGGGAATTCATCCAGCATTGTGACTTCCTCATCTTCCTGCTCCTCGACGGCTTGATCAATGACACAACGTAATGCACGCTCCATAAAGAAGGCTTAAGGTACGATGTCACTGATGGCTCCATGGCTGCGCCTGACCAGTTTGGTGATCTCATCAAATGGCCGCAGAAGTCTGCATGCGTCGTGCATGAGCAGCCACTGGCGCGGTGAAAAAAACCAAGCTCCCGAGAACCTGTTCTGCCGCAGAGTTCGTACAGGTATTCATTATCTGCACATTTCTGCTGGAGCAGCCTATCAAGCATATGCAAGGTTGAGTCCCATCACGTTGGGCAATCACAAATAAGACGTCTGACCTGCAGATTGTGTCGCCGCTGAATGTCAGCAAGGCGAGCCATGGCCGTGTAAGATCTTCTGAAATGGGCCGAGATTTTCCTTGCCTGCCGCAAGATGTCCTGGACCCCAGGGTATTTGACAACGAATCGCTGCACGACCAAGTTTAAGACGTGTGCCATGCATGGCACCTATGTAATTTTGCCCTGTTTCAACGCGCTCAGCAGATTGGCACCGTTGTCGCACACCACTTTACCAACTGTCAAATTGAGTGGTGTAAGCCACTGATCTGCCTGTGAACGCAAAGCTGAAAGGAGTGCAGGGCCAGTGTGGCTCTTGGCTTCCAGGCACAACAGACGCATCATAGCATGGCAACGTCTCACCTGGCATGTCGCATAGGTTCTGGGGATCTTGGGCGGCGCAGCGGAAGAGACGGTAGCAGTGGAAAAGGAGGAGTCAGCCGAGGAGGAGAGGGAGGATGGAGTAGGAGGAGGAGAAGAAGAGGCAGGCCTGCATGCAATCCGTGGTGGTAAAACCAAATCTACACGGGTGCCACGGGTTACATGCTTGACGGGCGTCAGAAGGTTCACCCAGTGGACAGTACAAGTTATATACCTTCCCTGCCCATGTTTGCTAGACCACGTGTCTGTGGTCAGATGTATCTTGGCACCGACACTGTGTGCCAGAGATACATTCACTTGCCGCTGAACAATGCCATATAGCTCTGGGATGCCCTTCTGTGAGAAATACTTCCTTCCTGGGACCTTCCATTGTGGTGTTCCAATGGCCACAAATTTTCGAAAGGCCTCCAAGTCCACCAGTTTGTATGGCAGTAGTTGGCGGGCTATCAGTTCTAACAAGCCAGCGGTCAACCGTTGGGCAAGAGGGTTATCCGGCGTCCTCATTTTTTTACGCTTGAACATTTGGCCTACGGAAGCCTGCCTTTTTCCAGAAAAATGGAGAATTAGAAGAGGCTGGACGGTGAGAGCCTGGAGTGTGGCTTTTTGGGTTCTGACGGCGTTGCTCCCACTGGGCTCGTTGATGGCAGTTCATGTGCATTCTAAAGGCGGTCGTCCCTAGGTGAGTATTGGGCTTACCACGACTTATGCGTTGACTACAAAGGCTGCAGATGGCAACACTGATATCAGCAGTGGACACGTTAGAAAAAGCCCACACTACGGAGCCATGTGCCGGCGTCCTGGGAGCGCCAGATGTGACCGTACATGGTTGATGGCTCGCTCTTCATACATTAGCAGTCTGGTTTGTCCCTCCTGTGCAATGTAAGTTCCGCCTGCTTCTCCTCCCTATCTGCTGGTCCATCTCTCCCTCTGAACTCCCCTCCTCTTCCTCTCTTGTGGGCACCCACGTGACGTCCCTAGACACGTCATCATCGACGTCACCTTCCCCACCACTATAATTAGAGATCTCGGAGTAGGCAGCAACAGCGGGGACCAACCTCCTTGGGCTGATCTGGGTACTGTCGTCAGACTTCTGAGTGGCAGTTGTTGCTACCTCCTCTTCCTGATCCAATGCCAAGAATGGCTGCGCATCGGAAATGTCTTGTGATGGATCGGAAAATAATTCCTGTGACTCAAGCGGAGGGTATATGGTGATGGTGGTGTTGGTTGTAGTGTCTTTGGGAGTGCACACAGCAGAGAGTGAAGAGGGTGCAGATAGAGAGGATGAGGAGGGTGCAGAAGAGTAAGGCTGAGTGAGCCACTCAACCAAGTCTGGTGCGTTCTTTGATGTAATCGAACGCACCTTCTGCAACTTCCCTCTTTGGCTTAAGCCTGGTGCTCCTGCCCTACTCCTACCACCCCTGCGGAAGGGCCTGCCTCTTCCTCTGCCTGTCATTTTTTAAATGACCCTGTGACAAAAGTCTCTAGAGAAGTGCAGTATACGTGGAAGAAGGTATATAACACCCCGCTTCAATCTATCGTTTTGGGGGGCCACTAGTCTATCACTACCAGTTATAATACTGTTTTCTAATTGCGTTTGTGTTTTTTTTCTTTCGGTGGGTAGATGGCCATTGTTCATTAAAGTTGATAAGGATCTGAATCACTGAAATAATTGATTCATGATGGATTTACATTGTGGGACTTCTTGTTTTGTTGTCAGTGCCAGTCATTTTTCTGTGAATTTGTAGGCGTACTATGTACCCTTTACTCATTCACATTGGGGCTTGTGTCATTCCAGATTCTGATAATCCCCCTGTCAACAGACCCCCACAACCACCAGGGCAGGATTGTTGGGAAGATTAACATGGGGATAAGGTGCTTTAACAGAGGGATCCCTCCTGACAAGGTACCCTCCCCATGTTGAGGGCATGTGGCCTGGTATGGTTCAGGAGGGTGACTGCACACTTGCCCCCCCTTTCCTAGCCCATTAGGCTGCATGCTCAGATAAGGGTTTGGTTTGGATTTTTGGGAGGGACCTCATGCTTTTTTTTTATTTGTGAATTGTGTTCAACCTTAAAATTTAGATCTGAATTGTTTTCTATGAATTTTGTGGTTCTGCCAAACCTTTTTTATTTGATTTAGTTTTTTTGTTTGGGTCCATACTGAACTAGGAGCTCATCCGTACTTCATTAGATACTATAACTAGTTTCAAACTTTTCAAAGTTTTAGACTCCAGACTTAAATACTTTTAATTTAAACATTGATAGTTTTGAACTAAAATTAATGTATGTTTTATTAACTTTTATACTTTATGCAATTTTAAAACTAGAATTAACAGAAAAAAATGTTTTTTGTTTTTGTGCCTTAATGGGTTCTTCCTCTCCTAGGGACACTGCTGATTGGAAAATGATGTAAAAGAAATGTCTCCCCAATGGGAACACAGAAAGCAGTAAAAAACCTGACAGGGATTATAACCTTTCCCCTGCTCTAAAGCCAAACTTCAACACACAGGGATTCATATGGATTAAACTCAGAGTTAAGACAAGGTCAAGATAATCTGTCACTTTTCCTTTAACGTGCAAATTACCACATTGTATCTAGTTATACTAAGCCAAAAGCAATTATAAACATGTAAATCTAAAAAGAATAATGGGCTACTTTTCTAAATTTAACTGATACAGCAATTGATGATAGCCCATTTTAGCCATTTATCCACATTTATTTATTGTACTTTTAATGGGGCCTCTTATATGTTTAGAGGACAAAATGCAACCTTGGAAAATACAAAAAGCTGTATAAATTGATTCTCACAAGCAGAATCATTTCATTTTATGTTGTTCTCTTGTAATGAAGATGTTGTCTTTAAAGTGTTGAGTGCTTAGTGTTCTAGCTGGCAATTTCTACCTTTTAGATGTAACAAATATTGATTTCAGAGTACACAGTTCTGAATAAAAACACAAGGTGAAGGCAAATCAGAGAACGTGTAAGATGTAAGAATGTCTACAGTATTAGATCATTTACAGTATTGTGCTAATAGCAATAGTTTGTTTGCTATATCATTAAAATATACGCATAAACAATTTTAAAGCACATCTAAGCCCAAAAAATAAGATTTAATATATTGCAGCTTACCAGTCCATAGACAAGTATGCTGCATTCCTTTTAGTTTTTTAGGCTTTTCTTTCCTTTATTTGCCACTAGGGGTCCAGCCTTTATCACACTTCCTGTCTTAGGGTCTTTCGTGCCAGCAATAGTGCCAAACACAATCCAAAGCATGGACAGTCAAAGTAATTTAGGAACTTCCAAGAACACTAGCAGGGATTTACTGTTTGCACTGCCCCTCCTCCAAGTTCATTAATCACATGTAAAAGAAAAGGGAACATTCCATAGTGCAACCTGCAATTTTATTCAGCCACATGTTTGTGTGACTACTCACAGATACTCTCCCACCCTCGGAAGGAGTAATGAAGTCAGCACAAGCCACGCCCCCAATGTGTTTCAACCAATAGGCCCTTGTATTTTACATGTGATTATTGGACATGGTGGAGTGGCGGTGTAAGCAGTAAATCTCTGCTGGTGTGCTTGGAAGTTCCTAAGTGTCTTTGATTATCCTGTTACCGTGGCTTTCCATATGACTCCAGAATCTGTGGCTCGATGATCGATAGTATACATGCCTATATGAGACCACCTATAATTTGGGATATCATCATTTGGCAAGAGGCTATTACAGCTGGTGGTGGTTTAATCACTTGGCTACACATCCACATCCACGAGTGGACGCATATGGCATAATTTGAAGTGGTGGTGGAAACCCCCCCCCCCTTCACATGATGGCTATTTGAATTATTTTGGACATTTACATTTTTGGTGGTGGATTTTTGTTATCGAGTTAAACAAGATCACCTATCAAGACCACCTATAAAATAGTGGTATTACCCTCTTATGCACATATTTAAGCGATATTTGCTTGAAATTTGTGTTGAAATTGTGTACATTGTATGATTTTTTATTTATTTGTTTTTTTTATACTGATCTAAAGGACAGCGCGCAACATTCTATCTATGTGTATGTATCTATGAAGAAGCAATGTAATCCCCCTTGGGCAGCAGTATTAACAACTTGTGGAGAGAGTAGTGCTACAGTGCCTTGAAAAAGTATTCACACCCCTTGAAATTTTTCACATTTTGTCATGTTACAACCAAAAGTGTAAATGTATTTTATTGGAATTGTATGTGATAGATCAACACAAAGTGGCATATAATTGTGAAGTGGAAGGACAATTATAAATGGTTTTCCATTTTCTTTACAAATAAATATGTGAAAAGTGTGGCATGCATATTCAGCTCCCCTGAATCAATATTTTGTAGAAACACCTTTCACTGCAATTAGTGAAATGTCTGCTTATTTTTCTTTGCAAAATAGCTCAAGCTCTGTCAGATTGGATGGAGAGCGTCTATGAACATCAATTTTCAAGTTTTGCCACAGATTCTCAATTGGATTTAGGTCTGGACTTTGGTTGGGCCATTCTAACACATAAATATGCTTTGATCTAAACCATTCCGTTGTAGCTCTGGCTGTATGTTTAGGTTTGTTGTCTTGCTGGAAGGTGAACATCCACCCCAGTCTCAAGTATTTTGCAGACTCTAACAGGTTTTCTTCTAAGATTGCCATCTTTCCATCAACTCTGACCAGCTTCCCTGAAGAAAAGCATCCCCACAACATGATGCAGCCACCACCATGTTTCACGGTGGTAATGGTGTGTTCAGGATGATGTGCGGTGTTAGTTTTCTGCCACACATAGTGTTTTGCTTTTAGGCCAAAAAGTAACATTTTTGTCTCATCTGACCAGAGCACATTCTTCCACATGTTTGCTGTGTTCCCCACATGGCTTCTTGCAAACTGCAAACAGGACTTCTTATGGCTTTCTTTCAACAATGGATTTCTTCTTGTCACTCTTCCATAAAGGCCATATTAGTGGAGTGCATGACTAAAGCCTCATACACACGATAGGACTTTGTACAAACTTTCCCGTGGATTTTTGTATAAAGGGCGTCGGCCCTGAACTTGTATTGCATACACACAGCAGGACTTTTTCAGCCAACTTTCACCAAATCACATGGTTTTTCTGCTCTTTACCGCCACCTTTGGTCAACTTCTGTATTGTTGTCTGATCTTTTGCATTGGTTCTGCATTGGTTTGTACAAAAGTCCTATGGTTTTGTGTACACACGATCAGACTTTGCTCCATCAGACTTTTGTTGGCATAAAGTTGGTCCGTTCACACAGCCAACAAAAGTCAGATGAAAACTGAAAAAGTTGGTCCGATGGAGCGTACACACGGTCGGATGTTGGTCCAAAACAGCTAATTTGCATGTTTGTTGTCAAAAAGTCTGATCGTGTGTATAGGCCTTAGTAGTTGTCCTGTGGACAAATTCTCCCACCTGAACTGTTAATCGCTGCAGCTCCTCCAGAGTTACAAAGGGAATCTTGGCTACTTCTATGATTTATGCTCTCTGTGCCCAGCCTGTCAGTTTAGGTGGAAAGGAATGCAAAGATTAACAGACTTACTGTCTAGATCAACAGGTAAAAAAAATATATATTACAGGGGACTCTGAAAAACAAAAACTGCTGTATTAATGCTATTTATCAGACTATATCATATATGTCATTTTTTATTTTGCCCATAGTTCCACTGAAACAGATCCATATATTAAACTAAATAAACACACATTTAAATACCATCTGACAAGTTTATAAAAAACAATATAGTGTTCCGCGCCAGGAGATGAAAATTAGCTGCAGCCTACCCCAACTGTACCCACAGGTGTGGGATCAGTAAAGGAATATGATGAATTTATATATGGGTAAGATTGGCACTGCTAAGTGTTACGAATGTGACAAAGTATGTTAATAAATACCCTTGAGAAGAAAGGGTTTATCCAGCGCATGACATTGAGAACGCCTGTGATATAGTTCAGTTTAATATTGTCTTTTTTGTTTTGATTGGAATTTGTCCATATATGCTTTAGGAAAATTTCAGATGCAGGCCATCCCCAGAGCGTATCCAAGGTACTTTGTGAGCAATGTAAAAGAGAGAGGGAGGGAGGCGCACCTAAGTCCAATTTTATAAAGTTATTTTAATAGCACAAACATAAATGCACTTATAGAAATAAAGGTATCATAGGCATATCTGTCAGGTAAAGGATCCTCCTTGAGGGCTGCCAGCAATCCATTTTTTTCCCCAGCGATCATCTGTATTTTCTCACTGCACAGGACGCTGTCTGCAGGGCAGGAAGTGAAGGAGATCTCAGCTGCCTGGTATGGATCATACAGGGGAAATTACATCATTCGGTGGGCGGACCTCGATGTGTGGAGGAAAAGAAGAGAGACACAAAAGGCAACGCGCTCTGAGCATACAGCTCCTTCTACTGGCCTAGCCTTTTGTGTCTCTCTTCCTTTCCTCCACACATCGAGGTCCGCCCCTGGATGACGTAATTTCCCATGTACGATCTAAGCCAGGCAGCTGAGATCTCCTTCATTATTTAATAAAGAGGGGTATATTTAATAAGTGCAAAGGGCAACCCAAGCGGAAAAAAAACGGATTAGGGGAATAACCCATACATAAATAGGATAATCAAGTAAAAAGGTAAAAAAATGGGGGAAAGGAGGGGAGAACATGTTCTCTAGGTGTAAATAAAACATTTACATGTGTAGGGGTATACATTGTATAAAATAGGAGGAGTCTAATAATATGAGTGGATGATTCAATGGAAAAGTGATAGAAATTGGAAATGAAACAATTTAGGTCTATATCTATGTTGAGGCCTCCCAGAAATAAGGACCCCAATAAATATATCTACCTAGTTTCATTTTGTGACACTTGATTCTTTTTATTACCTCCCCTCCAGTGTCCTTTAACCGCTTCAGCCCAGGAAGATTTTACCCCCTTCCTGACCAGAGCACTTTTTGCGATTCGGCACTGTGTCGCTTTAACTGACAATTGCGTGGCCGTACGGCTTTACACTAAAACAAAATTGACATCCTTTTTTCCCACAAATAGAGCCTTCTTTTTATTTGATCATCGCTGCGTTTTTTATTTTCTGCGCTATAAGCAAAAAAAGAGCGACAATTTTGAAAAAAGCAATATTTTTTACTTTTTGCTATAATAAATATCCCCCAAAAATATATAAAAAAAATAATGTTTTCCTCAGTTTAGGCCAATATGTATTCATCTAGATATTTTTGGTAAAAAAAAAATCGCAATAATTGTATATTGATGGGTTTGCGCAAAAGTTATAGCGTCTATAAAATAGGAGATAGCTTTATGGAGTTTTTATTATTATTTTTTTATTAGTAATGGCAGCGATCTGCGATTTTTATTGTGACTGCGACATTATGGTGGACACATCAGAAGCTTTTGACACTATTTTGGGACCATTGTCATTTATACAGCGATCAGTGCTATACAAATGCACTGATTACTGTGTAAATGACACTGGCAGGGAAGGGGTTAAACACTAGGCTGCGATCAAGGGGTTAAGTGTGTCCTAGATCCCTGTCATGTCACTAGCAGAACAGGGAAATGCCTTGTTTAAATTGGCATCTTACCGTTCTGCCTCTCCGTGACACGATCGCAGGACACCTGCGGACATCGAGATTGTGGGACCGGTGGGCGCAGTCACGCTGTATGTGATGGTGTGTCCGCGGGCCCACTGGCCCCGCAAATTAAAGGGGACCTACAGGTATGCCCATTTGCCCACCGCTGCCATTGTACCGATGTATATCGGCGTGCCGCAGTCGGCAAGTGGTTAATTCTGTCTATACCATAAAAGATAAGACCAGTGGGGTCATGATGATGTACCTCTTTAAAGTGTCTGGACAGGCTGCGTTTAGAAAACCCTTTTCTGATATTATTTATATGTTCCCTGTTCCTAATAAAGAGGGGTCTGGTGGTTCTGCCCACATATTGTAGCCAACACGGGCATTCAATAACATAGGTGACATGCGTACTAGTACAAGTAATCAGTTCCTTAATTTTATGCTCCTGATTAGTTACTGTAGAACTGAAAGGGCTGGGCTGTTTTTTACTCACCCTACAGGGTAAGCACGTCTGACATCTAAATAACCCTTTCAGTTCAGAGAACAATTTCACCTCCTTAGGTGGATCTATCACGATGTGCACCAGATAGTTCCTTAAACCTCGTACACACGATCAGAATTTCAACAGACAAAACCTCTGACTTTTGTCGGAAGGCGCGTGCCTGGATTTTGTCTTGCATACAAACGGCAAGGAATTGTCGGCCATCAAACACGAATGTAGTGACGTACTACGTGGTTTTTCAGTTCTTTAGTGCCACTCTTTGGGCTCCTTCTGCTAATTTTGTATTAGTAGGAGTTTGGTGAGTGTTGATTCAAGCTTTTCATTTCGCACTTTTCATTTAGCACTTTTCAGTTTGCACTTTTCATTTTGTGCTTTTCAGTTAGTTTCTGAACGGCCGTTTATCAACCAAACATGTTGCAGAATCCGAGGAGATAACGTATTATTTATTATTGGCCTTGGAGTTATGGCTTTGACCCAAATCCGGAACAGGAGGAGGAGGATTTCTTGGACCAAAAATTGGTTGCTTTATTAATCGTGACCAAATATGTCATATGCCTTTGCTGCAGGAATTATCTCCGGATGACGGACCTCTGCTTTCACCAACTCTTGGCATTGCTGACCCCCTATATTAAGAAGCAGGACACATGCATGAGGCTTTTATTACATTTTTGGGTTGAATAATAATGATTTGATTTGTTATACTTTTGGATGAATATAATGCACTTTTTGGTTAAGTTCTATTGGCAGATAGCATGTCTAATTGTATTTTTTTTTTTAATGCACAATAAAACAATTGTGGAGAATAATACTTGGCTATGTGTTTTACTTCAAATGACAGTTTGGGATTAGGCAGTTACATTTAAAAAATACACTGTAAAATTGACAAGGGACACCAACATAGTTGTATCTTTGATCTTAAAAACTAAAGAATACTGGTGTAACAAGCATAATAATATTATTCTTGATATCACTAGAAAAAAAAGCCTTTGAAAATTTGTTTGCAATAACTCCATCAGTATCACCAGCAAAGCAGCTTCATTATTATCCCATTAAAGAGGAAGAGAATGTGCGCTGCATTTTGAGATTTCATAATTTTCCACGTCTCAAATGTTAATTTTCCATTACGAATGCTAGTTTACAAGACCGACCGCTTCTGGTTCGTCCCTGCTTCTGAGCATGCGTGTTTGTACTTTGGACTTTTGTCCGATGGACTTGTGTACACACGCTCGGAAAATCCGACAAGGGTTATTTAGATGTCAGACGTGCTTACCCTGTAGGGTGAGTAAAAAACAGCCCAGCCCTTTCAGTTCTACAGTAACTAATCAGGAGCATAAAATTAAGGAACTGATTTGTCCGGGTAAAATTTTAAAACCTGCCATCCAACATTTGTCCACGGAAAATCCAACAACTATTGTCCAATGGAGCGTACAAATGGTCGGATTTTCCAGCCTGATAACAGCCTGTCATCACACATTTCCCGTTGGGAAATCCGATCATGTGTACGCGACTTTAGGGTAATAACCTTACCTGGCATTTATACAATTTATATATTTAATTTTAGAGACCATCACAAATCCCTAGATATGGTTATTAATCTCATTCCTTTATATACTAAGGCATTTTTGTAATTTTAGATCCTTTTGTTTAACCTTATGCCTTTTTCCATTGCTAAGATCCTTACGTTAACCATGATGGTTTACATTATAATATCTGGTTTGTTAATCATGAAGGTTTACATTATAATATCTTATTTGTTCTTTCATGTGATTTCATTTCACCCTCTTTTTCATCCTAATTCACCGGAGAGTCTGACCCTTCCTTCATATATATGCCGAATTTTGTGAATTGCTTATACGTCTTATGTTTATACATTTTGTTGTTATTTGTTTTATATTACATTTTGTATCTTTTTTAATTTTATATGGTGTTATATCATATACTCTGGACGCAGTCCTCTATCAATCTATGGCTCTAGGTTTTATTTAGTCAAATACATCTCGACGGTTTGTTTTACATTGTAATATCTGGGAATGTTTAACCCTGTATAACGTGCAGTAAGCCTGAATAAGCTTTGGATATATTGAGTTCCACCTGATGAATTGAGAACCTGAATAGAGACATCATTGAGAACAATTGGCCTTGATCATGTGTAGGAAATTAATCAGAACTAGTGCTTGTGTGAAGTCCATTACAAGAGACTCAATTTCACTGAAAAATGGCTGCTGCTATGGGCACATTGCTGGGCAACCGCATGGTATAAAGGGCGCGAGGTGTACGAAGATGGCGCTGCTGATGACGTCTGCATGACAAAACGCGCAGGGTGAAGCTTACAGCGTCACTTCCAGTTTTGGAGTTTCTGGTCTGTGGAACGCAAGGTGTCCCAGACAATTTTGTTATAAATCATGTACTACTTTTTAGCGCTGGTGACAGTGCTTTTTACTAAACTTTTATGCAATAAACTTTTATTTACGGATTTACACAATGAGATCCCTTTTTTTCATCCATCTATACGTGAGTGCATTGAATGATCGTGGATGTCAAAAAGGGAACAGGACAAAGAGCTGACTCCATTGTGAGGCCTTTTACCCCTGCAGGGGTACATCCCTTTGGTGAGTGCGGACCAGAGTGGGAAGCACGTGTAAAGAGTCACCAAATTTGTTGATTAAAATCATTTTTTCACTTTACCACTATTTTTTATGAACTTTAAAATGTAATGGATTCTATATTTGTTAATGTTCTTTTGCTGATTTATGCACTTTGGAAGTACTAAAGAAATGGACACTCATTGATCAGTTTTTTGAACACTTTATTATGTGTGTTTGCACATTTAACACAGCTGCACCTTATAAGATGATGTCTTAAAGTGACAGTACAACTTTTTTTCCTTTTATTATTATTTTTTTAATTTTTTTTTTTCTATTTTTCATTTAATCTTCCAAAGATTTTTATTAACATACTCTGTCACATTGGTAACACTCAGTAGCCCCAATCTTACCCATATATAAATTTCTCACATGACAAGTTTATCTTTATAAGTAAAGATGGATGTGTTTGTAGTAGAGTTTTGTAGAAATTACAGTTTTCCTAGAGACTGTATATGCAGCCTTGTACTAAAAAGAAATGCATCACAGAGAAATCACTTTTCATTATGATATATCACTGCAATGGACAACCTGCCCTGAACTCCTTTATGGCACTCCAATGCTAATGGACCCAGAACTAGTGTATTTGATTTTCTCCACCACTGAGCACTGCACAGACTGTCATACAGACTAACTAATTATTAATTAGTTTAAACTGCTCTAATACACAGCTATAAACAATTTTGTGGTTGACATGCATCAAACATGTCAGTGTTTTGATAAATCATTGCACATAGTGAAGCAAGATAAAAAAAATTTTTGCAGAATCTTCCATTATGGGCTGTTTAGCAACTGAAACCAGCAAGTCCAGGCAGTCATCATCCAATCCAGTATCTCACCTTTTTTTGAAGCATTATTTAACCTGTGTTGAAAAAAATAGAAGAGCCATCCTGTTAAAAAAGAAGCTTTATATTAACCATGTTGGTGGGTGGTATGTTAAATATGTCCCCCACTAAGTACTAAGGTTTCTCCAATCAGTCATTGTGCCTCTACTACAGTGTTCTGTAGTGATGTTGTGGTATCACTACAGTACAGTAAGCTTCAATACAGCTAACATTAGGCATACTACCCACCAGAAAGCTAGGAAAAAGCTTCAGAATGGCTCATTTTCATATACAAAATGAGGAACACAGATCATATGATAAAACTGGAGATGGAAGGAAGGTAAGGACCGGGATCAGGAACAGGGGGGACAGGTACAATACAGCAGGGTAAAGGATGCAAGGCATGGACGAGATCAGGAGCAGGACATATGTGCAAGCCATGAACAGGCTGGAATTTAGGCTCAGGATCTAGCAGCAAACATGCATCTGGCTGGCAGGCAAAACACTGAGGCAAAGTGTAATAGTAAAGGAGGCACTAAATCAGGATGCAGGGCAGGAGCAAGATCAGGATCTAGGCTCAGGAAAAGTGGCAAGCAGTATCTGGCGTATAGCAAAACACTGAAGCAAGTGACACAAGTAGAAGCAGCAAGGAGGTGGATGGGTCCCCTTTAGGGTGACCACATTTCCAAACTGGCATTCGGGGACAATTTTGCCAAGGACCAGGGGGACGAATGTAGTCTCAGGGTTGACGGCGAATTCAGAAGTGGGGGGGATTTGTTGGGTGAATGGCTGGTGCTAGCACTGAAATCATTCTGACACCATGCTTAGTATGGTGTCGGGATGATCAAATCACATTATTTCTATTACTACATTGTAATATAAAATGAAATAGTTCAACTCACCATAACATAGAGGGAACCCTGAGCTTGTCATTTGCCACGAGATGCAGCGTGTCATTTACCACCATCGCCTGCCACCAGATGCAGCGTGCAACTTGCCACTGTCTCCTGCCACCAGTTGCCGCTTGTCACTTGCCACTGTCTCCTGCCACCAGATGCCGCTTGTCACTTGCCAATGTCGCCTGCCACCAGATGCCGCTTGTCACTTGCCACCGTTGCTTGCCACCAGATGAAGCATGTCACTTGCCGCCGTTGCTTGCCACTAGATGAAGCATGTCACTTGCCACCATCACCTGCCACCAGATGAAGCGTGTCACTTGCCACCATCACCTGCCACCAGATGAAGCGTGTCACTTGTCACCTGCTGCCAGAGAGAAGGCAGGGAGAGAGAGAGGGGGCGGGGGACAGGGAGAGAGAGAGGGGGGACAGGGAGAGAGAGGGGAGGGGGGAGAGTGAGAGAGAGAGTAGGGGGACAGGGAGAGAGAGAGTAGGGGGACAGGGAGAGAGAGGGGGCAGGGTGAAAGAGAGAGAGAGGGGGGGGGGGGCAGGGGGGAGGGAGAGAAAGAGAGAGAGAGAGGGGAGGGGGACAGGGAGAGAGAGGGAGGGGGGTGTCCTGCCAGCAGCTTATTTGGAGCGGTGAAGGAGCGGTGAACTTACTGCTGCTCCCCATTGAAATCAATGGGGCAGCGCTGTGATACCGCTGGCAAAACGCTGCTCCGGCAGTGTTTTGCAGGCGGATTTAACCCCTTTTCGGCCACTAGCGGGGGGGGGGTAAAACCCCCCCGCTAGCAGCCGAATAGCGCAGCTAAAACGACTGTAAAGTGGCACTAAAAATAGCGCTGCTTTACCCCTGACGCCCTAGGCAGCTCGGTGTGAAAGGGGTCTTAATGAAACTCTACCCTGATCAACTAAGGTATGTACCACCTGAATGTATTCCAGCAGACTTTCACTTGCAATCCTGCAAAATCTAGCAACAAAGATCTTTATCCTGCAATGTCAATTTCACACAACAAATAGCCTAGATGCATCACTGGACACTGGAACAACAACCCTCCGCCGAGAAAAAACACAGGGCCACAAGCAGGTGATCAAGGTCCTGACATTAACAATTTAAAACAGAGAAACACATATTTAATCAAACTTACATTTTCATCCACATACTTCTAACCCTTGTACCATTGTATCAATTGCTTGCTTGTATAATATTATGGTATCCAGCTACAGAGATCTATCTATCTATCTATCTATCTATCTATCTATCTATCTATCTATCTATCTATCTATCTATCTATCTATCTATCTATCTATATATGTATATATATATATATATATATATGTATATATATATATATATATATATATAT
This sequence comes from Lithobates sylvaticus, assembly GCA_028564925.1. Classification (NCBI taxonomy): domain Eukaryota; kingdom Metazoa; phylum Chordata; class Amphibia; order Anura; family Ranidae; genus Lithobates; species Lithobates sylvaticus. Next base: position 467,063,536 of record CM053029.1, on the reverse strand, counting down.
ATATATATATGTTCTTAAAGCCAAGCTCCAGAATACTCTTCATCTCTTTGTCACAGCTCTCAAAATATATGTTTATTAAAACTGTTTTAATAAGGTAGGGATCAGAAACTTCCTTTTGTAGTTATACTGATTCTGCTGTCATGTCATCACTCTGTACTGAATTCAATAAAGCACCCCCTGTGCTGGTGGGAGGATAAAACCAAGCAGCCCACATCACTTCCAACCTGGTATTCTGCTTTGATAACAAACTACTACTTTCCTATGAGTCCGTGGGCAGCACCTTTTTTTTCTTTTATTATGTGTAAGCAATTTAGAATATCTTAGGCATTGATTTTGCTTTGTGAAATGTGACCATAGTTCTGGTGTAATGGTTAGAGCTGCTCCCTAGCATACACAAGCTCCTGGTTTTGAGTCGGTTACGTTTTTCAAAGCTTGGTAATTGTTCAAATAATAACATGTGTTATCTTTCTCCAATGTAATAAAAATGTATATGATAAATATTCAAATATAAAAGTGTAAATAAAAATTGCTATGCATAGTTTTGAACCCATGGACGCACATACTGTATATGAGGCAGCTACACTAACCAATGGACATACAAATAGAAGATAGCTATACTAACCATCATACTACATAAACTATGCTAATTCTAGAAAAAAAAATAACTTTATTCTTCTTATTCTATATGGTTATTAGTCTTCTTCTCCTACATATATTAGGAGGTTATGTAGTGTGATGGTTAGACGTTCTAACTCACATGGAAATGCTTGTAGGCTTGAAACTGAGTGTTGATATTTTTAAATGTATTCTTATTTTTAAGTCAATAAAATAAAAGTAGTCTTTTTTTTTTAGCAAAAAAAAAAAACACATTAATTAGTTGCAACCCCCACTTGCCGCTCTTTTCTAGTTCTGACAGAAGAGAGCTAGAAATGGGTGATGAAGCTCATTAACATTTTTTTTTTTAATGGTCTACTCTTTTTCTTTGTTTCATTGTCTTCATAAAAGGAAAAAATAAAGACATTGAAACAATTTAAAGCCCAGTGTCAAACCTACAGGGACACATGAGGCAATACATCTGATCATTACAACACATAGAGGAGAGACAGGGTTGGAACAGATGAGGCAGACTGAAGAGAGTGACATTAACATAATACTTTCCACTCAATCCTCTCATGATGTGCTTACATCACCTCCAGTAGCAGAAGAGCTACAGAGGGGCAGTGAGGGGATAGGTCCCAGAAGAGAAAAGAAGTGGTAAATATTGTAAAAAATTGAATAAACCGTCTAATAACGTGTCCTATCTCTTCAAATCACACAAACATTATTAAGTTCCGTACACATGAGCGGAAATTCCGCCAGCGAAAGTCAGATGAGAGCTTTTGGTCCGAAAATGCGACCGTGTGTATGCTCCATCGGACTTTTGCTGGCGGAATTCCAGCCAGCAAAAGATTGAGAGCATGTTCTCAATTTTTCGGTCGGAAAAATTTCCGATCGTAAATTCCGATCCTCTGTACCAATTTTGACTCGCAAAATTCATACGCATGCTCACAAACAATTCAACACATGCTCGGCAGATTGAACTTCATTTTCTCGGCTCGTCGTAGTGTTGTACGTCACCACGTTCTTGATGGTCGAAAGTTCAGTGAACTTGTGTGGCCGTGTGTATGCAAGCCAAGCTTGAGCGGAATTCCATCGGAAAAACCATCCAAGATTTTTCCGATGGAAATTCCGCTCGTGTGTACGCGGCATAAGTGTTATATCGTATGAGTGCTCAATATAACATTTGCAATCCTGGCTTCTGATGAAGTCTGTATGATGGAACGGGTAAGGCGGAGCTTGGAGTGCCATTGCGTTACTTCCAGTCTGTGCAACGCAAGGCGTCCCCGATCTATTGCTGTGGTATTTGTACTGACCCTGCAGCACTAATGAAAGCACGATTTTTAAACTTTCAAATCTTTTGATTTGATTTTGATTTGAATAAAATTAAAATTAATGGATTCACGCTATGATTAGCATTTCTTTCCATCCACCCATATGTGAGTGTACCCAATGACCAGACCCACCGTGGAGGAGGAGATACCACCAGAAAAGAGATCAGAGATGATACTGCTTGAATGCGCTTTACCCCTTCAGAGGTACATCTTTCTGGTGAGTGTGGAACCGAGAGGGGAGCACGTGTGGAATTCACCTAATTTATCACCAAGTGATATTGTTTATCCAGGCACAAGTCACTTTGAAAATTATTATATTTTTTGAACTGTGATTTCTTGGGGTTTACGCCAGTGGATTCTTACATATATATTTTTTTATACGGAGTATAATCCAGTTTTTATGGACAAATATTTTGTATGGACACCTTTTACACAATAAGCATTTTATATGTGTATTTTTTGGTTTATGGCACTTTTTATTAGTTATCCAAGATTGCAAATGTTATATTGAGCACTCATACGATTTAACACTAATAATGTTTGTGTTATTTGAAGAGACAGGACACGTTTTTAGATGGTTTATTTTATTTTTCCAACTTTTACGTTAACACAACCACTAATTAGATTTATGCAGCCATTTTACCTCCCCTTTCCTAATATCTTTCTTACCAACTCCACTCTGCGGAGCTTTGGGGGTAGGCAGCAGCCACACCTGTTTTACCACAGCGCGGAAAATAAACAACTTATTTCAAGTGGTAAATATTGTCTGGTCACCTGCATTGATTGCATGCAAATCATGATTTGGAATCCAGGAAACTGTCAGTTTTAATGAATACACAGGCTATTCTGTGGGAAGGCCTTTGCAAGGAATGTGAGACACAATATACAATGTTTAATTGTTTTTGACTGGACTTGGGCTTTAGGGCAAAAAAAGTTACTTCTTGTAATGGGGTGTAAAATTATAATATTGCCTCTGTTTACACTATAATTCATTCATTATTATTATTATTAAAATTATAGTCAGCAAAAAATTTCCAGTGTTGTGGATATGAGAGTTGTGGCTTTCATAGAGTGAAGCAATCCTTTTGTTTGCCCTCCCTTTTTTTCTCTTCACAGAATGCAAAGAATTCTGTGAATTGACTAGAGTAGAGGAGGGGTAAGTAAATAAAAAACCCTACCCCTGATGAAGTCACAAGTGCTGTGACGTAATGCTTAGGGAGGAGAGAAGCTTGATCCCTGAGTCACAGCCGGACCGAAGCATCTATATTACATCATACATGCCATTTGTTCCTGTTCTAAACTGTGAGTGATACATTGTTAATTTCATTAAAATATATTGTGGTTTTACAATACAGGAGACTTTTTTGTTTGTATATGAGCTAATGTGGGAGAGATTTTGGGAGGAGCGATCATAGAGGATATACATGGGCAGACCATCGGCATCACTGCCAGTAAGGAGCCTATTTTTTTGTCCCAGTCCAGACCTGAAAGCAGCTAATGATAAATTACTACTCAAGGAGTTGGATACACATTCACAAATACTAAAAAGACACACACTATTTACCTATTTTGTTACTTTCTTCTTACCTTGAAACATTTTCAGATTTTTATTTTTGAATTGCACATTAGTAGCAAAGCGCCACATCAATTCTCTATTTCAATTTATGTTATATGTGGGGACACACAATACTGATGTGAGCAGCTGCTGAAACACCTAATTACCAATACACCATTGAGAGATAGAGCATTGGGATTATTTTACTGTAAGTAAACAAAAGGTATGTCCATTTGTCTATTCACAAATCACCTTCAATTCTGATTTTGTGAATTGATAAGGGGTGAAGAAAGCAATAGTAAATGAAAGGGTTGCTTCACTGTATGAGAGCCACAGCTCTCATATCCGCAATGATGGAAGTTCCTTGTGAACGTTTTGCATTCCATTACAACAGCTAACTTTTTTGGCCTTTAAGAATAGATATAGATCGCTGTGGCTGGGGTTCAACCTTAAGGAGCAACCCTAGGCAATTATTAAGTAAGTGTTACCCATCATAATTTAAGTCAATCAGAAGTTAGAGCAACTACGCTAAATACTACCACATTAGACAGTTAAAGTAACTGATGCAGCATGGACATAAAAAGTAAAATATTAAAGGCCATACATGTGACAAACACTTTGCCAATTATTATTGAATAAGGTTGATAGGGTTTGTGAAGCATGAACACATTTTAATTAATCTTTGATTTATTGCCTGTGTAAACAATTGCCATAGTTTTCAAATGTCAAACAATCCTCCCTTCCTATTAAATCTTCTTCTTCAGCCAAACTAAGACTATAAGACTCTGTAGTGTTTTCTTTCTAAAAAGAAGAGGAACACAATGGCTGCATTTATTCTTTTATCCCTATGTTTACAGTATTGATTAGTTGCCCTACAAGATATATTTACATTTTCGTTTAGGAATAAAGAAGAAATAATACAGCGTGGAACAAATGTGCTATTCTTTTAATTTTTGATATATTTTTGATATATTTATTTGTCTATTATTGGACATGGGTAGATCAATCAAAATCTTTTCTGCTACAGATTTGCTAAATAAGACCCTAAACTCATTCCTGTATAGAATTTTTTTTAATGTTTGTGAAATGATGTGTTGGTGTCTATTGATCAATTATATACCAAGGCCGGATTGTTTAATAACTCTGCAATATATTCTTCACACAATACATTCTTCATAAAATACACAGCAAGGCCCCTGCAGCTGTATGAGGGGGTATTATTATATTATCAGTATATATATATATATTTTTTTTTTTTTTTCAGATTCCTTGTAGATATACAGTATATTGTATCTGCACTGCATCTGTTCTACAATCAAACAGTTAATACATACGTGAGATTAAAAAAAAAACCTGTGCTGTATTGTACAACAAGGGGTAATGTGGTAATATGTGATTTTTAAACAATTATTCATTTTTTTTATAAACTGAAGCCTAATGCCTCTCCTTGCCATGATCACAGGCCACTGGCGGACATCTAGTCCGAGGGACCCACGGACACGCTCCCACGGCATGTGGCGGGCCTGCTAGCCTGCTATGACAGAGGGACATACAGGTACGCCCATTTGCGCACCTGTGCCATTCTGCTGATGTACATCGTCGTGCAGCGGTCAGCAAGTGGTTAAAGGAAAAAAACAAAACTTTAGTATCACTTTAATATGTACAGTCTAGAGAAAAGAAGGAAAATGGGAAGAATGGGAAGACATGATTTGAAACCTTTAAATACATCAAGGGGTGAATAAGGTTCAGGAGGGCAGTTTGTTCAATTTGAAACCAAAAATCAAGAACACGGGGGTATGACCTCAAACTAAAGTTCAAAAAGGGTAGTTGATGCTTGGGATAAACTTCCAGCAGAGATAGTGAGCCAGTCAACAATAAATGGCTTCAAACATGATTGGGACAAATATTGATCTATACTTACACAAAAAGTTAACGAAAAAATTAAATGTATAAAAAAAAAAATAATGGGCAGACATGATGGACCACATCGTTTTTTTCTTTGTCACTTTTCTATGCATCTAGATGGGGACATTTTGTGAACAAATCTATTGTAACCAGGAAAAATTAGGAAATATGCCCTGTGAGAAAAGAACCTGCAGCCTGCTATGACTGAAGTGCAAAGAGTAAAGAAGCTGCAGAACATGAGCATCTTAAAGATGTAAAAACAATTTTTTCCCCAACCCCCAAATTTACCAATATACTCAGCATGTTGCTACCCAAATGTAATCAGTAAGGGTTTATATCTACAAAGACCAAGGTCTTACAAAACCTGTCCCCATGCTCTTTATCAGCAGCACTTCCTATACTTTCCCTATCATAGCTTAGCACAATGTTAATATGACTTCTAAGAACCCATTCTTATATAGCGAGGGAATGCCCCATTATTGGCCCTTTTAAACTGACCAAAGTTCAAAAGACAAGAAGAACATTGTTGGTAATTGGTTGTTATGGCAGCAAAATTGCACATTGGTTTGCCAGGTAAACAAATGGTCTAGGTTTATCTTTAATCCATGCCCAAGCTCTCAAATACTGTATATTTTATTCACATATATAGCTCTTTGCCTGGAGTTCAGCTTAAAAAAAATCTGTGGAAAGCTTTAAAATGGTGCTAAAGTCTAAAATAAAAAAACTGGGAGGCGACAGGCTCTTTATTGCAGAAGAGACATGCAGAAATCTACCTGCCTGCCTGCTTACAGTACTCTGTAGAACGTACACTGTGCTGTGCATGCACAGTTCAGTTTAGATTCTGGCACGGTGCCTGTGTGACCAGATGACTGCACTCCTGCATGTGCATGGAAGTGATATCATCCCACACCCGAACACTAGCACCTGGAAGAAGCCAAAGATGCCGGCATAGGACTTTACTGGTGTTGGACCATTGAAGCAAAGGAAAGTGTAAGGTAAGCGTTTTGGAATTTAGTTCCTCTTTGAGTAGTAATTTATCATTAGCTACTTTCAGGTCTGGACTGGGACAAAAAAATAGGCCCGAGCATTTTAGACTGAGCAGCCAACTTTTCCAGGGACCCGGGGAGTGGGGGGGGGGGGTGTCGGTAGACATTTGTGCAGGTGGTTGGTGTTGGTCCCCCACTCTGTAATGTGCAGGGACACTGTGATATAAAGGGGACTGCACTGTAAAGGGGGCACTGCAATGATTACAGTGCCCCTTTACAGTGCTAGTACTGTCTGTATCCCATTGTGCCCACACTGCCCAGTGACACTGACCTGCTCTCTCTCTGGTGGTCCTGGACAGCCTGGTGCTCTCTCTCTGGTGGTGTGGGTACATCGTGGTTCTCTCTCTCTGGTGGTGCGGTACAGCATGGCTCTCGTGGCCCTCTCTGGTGGTGTGGGTACAGCGTGGCTCTCTGGTGGTATGGGTACAGTGTGGCACTTGTGGCTCTCTGGAGGTGAGGGTACAGTGTGGCTCTTGTGGCTGTCTCTGGTGGTGTGGGTACAGTGTGGCTCTCTCTGGTGGTGTGGGTACAGCGTGGCTCTCTTTGGTGGTGTGGGTACAGCGTGGATCTCTCTAGTCATTTGGGTACAGCACGGCTCTCGTGTTTCTCTCTGGTTGTGTGGGTACAGCATGGCTCACGTGGCTCACTCTGGTGGCGCAGGTTACAGCGTGGCTCTCGTGGCTCTCTCTGGTGGTGCGAGTACATCATGGCTCTCACGTCTCTCTCTGGTGGTACGGGTACAGCGTGGCTCTCACGGCTCTCTCTGGTGGTGCGGGTACAGCATGGCTCTCACGGCTCTCTCTGGTGGGGCGGGTACAGCGTGGCTCTATCTGGTGGTGCTGGGGCTATTAGTTCCCCAGCACAGTCTTCTCTTTCTTTTTCCATGTATCCTGTAGTAGCTGCTACAGTTTAGCACTCCTCAGCTTGCTTCCCGGTTTTCTCTTTTCCCCCCAGCAGAGTGCATGCTGGGGACTGTAGCCGGCTCCCTGCTGAGAACAATTGGGCCAATCTCTGGGACTACATTTCCCATGATGCCCCTCTAGTTTCTTCTGATTGCCCCTCCGCTGTGGTCAATGGGGAGGAAAGAAGAACATGCAGGAAGCTTTTTCTTCTCCAGTGCTGCTGACATAAGAAGGGGGGGGGGGAGAAGTGATTTTAATAATGCTTAAAGTGAAACAATAAAAAATAAATATTCCTTTAAATATCATGCCTGGGGGGTCTCCTTAGTATGCCTGTAAAGTGGCACAGTTTTTTCATGTTTAGAACAGTACCACAGAAAAATTATATTTCTAAAGGAAAAAGTCATAAAACTGATCGCAGCTGTAACGAATTGTTGGGTATTGGCAATATAGATAAAAATCATTGAAAAAAACGGCCCCCAGTCCATTATGGATATTAAGGGGAACCCTGAACCAAAATTTTGAATTTTTTTTTTTTTTTTTATAAAAAATATATTTTTTTATAAAAAAGACCCTTCAGGTCTGGTATGGATTTTAGGGGAACCCTGCGCCAATATTTAAAAAAAATGGCGTAGCGGTCACCCCCAAAATCCATACCAGACCTTTATCCGAGCATGCAACCCGGGAGGCCGCAGGAAAAGAGGGGGGGACCCCTCCTGAACCATACCAGGCCACATGCCCTCAAAATGGGGAGGGTGCTTTGGAGTAGCCCCCCAACGCACCTTATCCCCATGTTAATATTCATTATTAATAATATTACACAGACACATGGACTCCACATATAGAGACGAACAGTTGAGATAAGAAAGATTGACCAAATAGTTCTATAAACCGCCTCACCTCATATATGTATATGTAAGGAGAGATACAGTGTTCTCCATTATCCACACAACGATATTGCAGGCATATATCATAGGGGACATAAAGGGAAACATCCCTAGCAATCAGTAGTTCCCCTGATGTGCTGTTAAAGTGCTTGTAAATGCAAATCTTTAAAAAAAATAACAAACAGGTTTATAATTACCTGCCCTGTGCAATAAAGAGAGGGACTGAACCTCTTCTTCTTGGGTACCCCACTGGCTCTTCTCTGGCAAGTACCCTCATAGCAAGCGGCTTCCTATGGGGGCACTTGTGCAAGCTCGCTCCTAAGACCAACTTTCTGCATCTATAGACACAAATAGTGAGGCTGGTCACTGGCTTTAAATGACAGAAGTGGGAGCCAATGGCTGTGGGACCAGGAATTAAAGGGAGAGAAGAGCTGCATACGGGCAAAGTGCTGGATCAAATGAGAGCTCTGGTAAGTGTACTGGTGGTGTGAGGGGGATACTAATACCCAAATGTTTTTACTTTAATGCAAAGAATAAATTAAGGTAAAAAAGTTTGGGCTTTATAACCACTTTAATGAAACAAAGAAAAGCCAGAGACTGCAAAAATTCAAATCCTAATTCACAGCAAGATAGTGAACATCTGACAAGTTAACTAGCCCTTTTTTGCCAAAACATTGTCCCACAAATTCATGTTAATATGCATTCAAAGTGTGAACATGAATTAAAAAAAAAAGCTCACAGTTCTATAGGAAGAAATCCATATAATAAATGTCCCATGTCAATAATGGTAGTGTGGTCATTTTCTCAGTATATCCCCATCTCCTGAGATGTGTTCAGTTGATTTGTTTTGCAGGCCTTCTCTGTAGAAATTACTAAAACCTATTGGGTGGAATATGTTGGAGGGGTGGTCCTTGGGGCTGTCAAAGTTCTGCATGTGAATTTTCTCCACAAATAAATGTGGATACTAGTGACCTTGCAGTGGCTTCTTTTTCCCCTTAGTGAATGGGTTATGTACTGTTTGTACATATGTAGCGCTAACCCTCATAAGGAGTGCTGGATTTCATTTTTACCTTTTCAGTGCAGAGTCAGTAAATGTCTGTATGAGGCTTTTTGCTTTAAAACATGAACAGAAGGGGAACAATGAGGAGTGGGATAATCCAAAATGCTTGAGTGCCATTTTAAGCTGAGGACACTTCTCTCTATAGCAGTCACTATGTTCACACTATTCACAGATGGCACCATGAAGACTGCAGCTCAGTATTCGCGCTCTGCTCACAGACCTGAGAGAAATCCAGATTTTGATGGTTCGGTCCATAGCACCGAGTAGGCTAGCAGTCAGTCCTGGATGGCTCTGGGGCAGGTAACCCCTTGAAGCATCAGCAGTCCGTCCTCAGGTAGGTAGGACCAGGCATAAACTAATTCTGTTTGCCCAGACTTTGGCATTTTTATCCCCTTCTCTGACCACCTATCGGGCACACCTCCCTAGGGATTGGTCAGATGGTAGAATATATTCAAGCTGAGGATTTGTATCTTCCCATCCCAAGCTTTGGACATTTCTCAACAGAACTAGGGGGAAGCAATCAATCCCACAGCACGTAGAGTCACAGCAGACCAAAGCAGACAATCCAATTCCTCTGACTACAGAGTAAGCCAAAAACTAAATTTCCCTAGCAACCTAACTAGGAGAGTGCTCCATATATAAAGTTTCCAAAGAATTAGGGAAAGGAGATTTTTTTTCTTTCTCAAAAGGTAAAACGCAGAAATATATTTCAAAACCAATACTACTAGGTTAGCAATTAGCACATTTTTTGGCCTGCAGGGGGAATTATATATATATATATATATATATATATATATATATATATATATATATATATATATATATATATATATACTGGAAATTAGATATATAGTGTGTGTGCTATGGGAATAAAATGATAAAAATGATTTGGGACTATTTCCTGTGGGGATAAAAGAATGGTCTCTTGAGCCTAGTGTGCCAGGACTAAATGTCATATAATAGTAGTAACTTCAAGTTTTTCATGAAATCCCCTGGACACTAAAGTATTTAAAGGGGAGTTCCAGGCATTTTAAAAGTCAGCAGCTACAAAAAGTGTAGTTGCTGACTTTTAAAAAAAATGACACTTACCTGTTCCACGGTCCAGCAATGCGGCCGAACGGGGTGTCGCTCCTCTCCCCCTCCTCTTCGCCGGGGCCGCCATTTCCACTAAGGGCACCCGGCCGTGACAGCTTTCCTCTTCACGGCCGGGCACGCACGGCGCATGCGCGAGCCGCGCTGCGCTCCCGGAGTGGATAGGCGATCTCCTGGGACCTGTCACGTGTCCCAGGAGATCGCCTAGAGGGAGGAGTCGCCTAGGCGGTTACTGGGCGGAAGAAGGAAGTGGGACAGGAAGTCCCCCTCCTAATGAAGCCCCCACACCCCCCCCAAAAAAATTACATGCCAAATGTGGCATGTAAGGGGGTGAGGAGTGGTTAAAGCTGAAGTTCCATTTTTAAGTGGAACTCCGCTTTAAGGCGAATAGCCAGAAAATCTCCAAGTGACACGAACTCTGAAAACTCTTTTAAATGTGTGGTTTGGTATGGATTCAATTACCCAAACGTTTAAAGCTTTAGTGGATTTTTTATGTTTTTGTGGAAAATGTCTTGGAACACTGTGTTTAAGATTGATAAGGATGGGTCAAACACCCTCCTGTTTGCACCAAGACTCCCAAACAGAGAAAAAGTTCTGACCCGAACGGTGAACCCTAAAGCCTATGGGACCCGAACTTGAAAAATCAAAAGTCCCAATTTTGAAGCCTTATATTCAAGTAATTGGCCATAAAAAGGGTATGGGGTCTGGGTACTGCCCTGGGGGACATGTATAAATGCAAAAAAAGTTTTTAAAAAAGATTGTTTTTACAGGAGCAGTGATTTTAACCACTTCCAGGAATATCTTCTCCCGGGGAGAACATCATATGACGCCCTCTGGTTCTCGCCACATGGGTGGGATCGGGGATGAGGCTTGTCCCTTGGGACTTAGCCCATCCCAGATGAGGGTAAAGAAACAATAAAAATGGCTCTTTACTATGCGGCCAGCTGTGTCCAATCACAGCCGGTCACATATGTTGTGCTCGTAATCGCCACTTGTGCGCGCCCTCAGGGGCACGCAGCAAGGTGATTGTGGTCAAGGCGTGTCCTTTGGACACAGCCCATCCCCGATCAGGGTAAAGAACCAATGAAATCGGCTTTTTACCACGTGACCGACTGTGTCCAATCACAGCCGGTCGTGTGTTGCGCTCGTAATCGTCGCTCGTGAGGAGCGGACTTGGAAAAAAATGTTTCAGCAATAAAGCAATGTGGCCCGATTGACCCTCAAATAAAGAGGACATTTTAACAGCCCATCAGATGACCTGTCACATCCCCTCTGAGTACCTGTCACAGCTCATCAGAGTACCTGTCACAGCCCATCTGAGTACATGTCACCAGCCCCAGAGTACCTGTCACCAGCTCCAGAGTACCTGTCACCAGCCCCAGAGTACCTGTCACCAGCCCCAGAGTACCTGTCACCAGCCCCAGAGTACCTGTCACCAGCATTAGAGTACCTGTCATCAGCATTAGAGTACCTGTCACCAGCCCATCTGAGTTCCCGATTACCTGTCACCAGCCCATCTGAGTACCCGAGTACCTATCACTAGCCCATCAGAATACCCGAGTACCTGTCACCAGCCCATCAGAGTACCCGAGTACCTGTCACCAGCCCATCAGAGTACCCAAGTACCTGTCACCAGACCACCAAGTACCCGAGTACCTATCACCAGCCACTGGAACAGGAAAAGGTTTGACCGCACTCACAGACTTGAAGCAAAAGTGAAGACTTTATTAAAGATAAAAATCATCAGACAACATCATAGACATCATAACATCAATGCAGACCTGGCAGAGATTAACACGTTTCACGAATTGGAATTCATTTAGTCAAAATCTGTACTCGAGTATCTGTCACCAGCCCATTAGAGTACCTGAGTATCTGTTACCAGCCCATCAGATTACCCGAGTACTTTTCACCAGCCCATCAGAGTACCAGTGTACCTATCACCAGCCCATGCCTCATAGACTGGGGTGTTTGCTTTTCAAAATGGGGTCATTTTGTGGGTGTTTCCATTGTCCTGGTGCTCCAGGACCTTCAAAAGTATGATACTGTAGGTAGTTAGGAAACTAAATGTGTAAGTTATGCTCCTAGAACGCTTAATAGTGCTCCCTGCATGTTGGGCCTCTCTATGTGGCTAGGCTGTGTAAAAGTCTCACACATGTGGTATTGTCATACTCAGGAGGAGTAGCAGAAGGGGTGTCATTTTGGGGTGTCATTTTTGCTATGCACATGCTATGGGTTAGAAAAATCTTTGTGTAAAAAAAAAAAAAATACTTTTTCATTTTCTTTCTATGTTTTCCAAATACTTTTGTAAAAAAAAATGAACCGTTCAAAAGACTCATTATGCCTCAAAGAATATACCTTGGGGTGTTTGCTTTCTAAAATTGGGTTATTTTGTGGGGAATCTCACTGTCCTGGTGCTCCAGGGCCTTCAAATGTGTGATAGATCATCAGGAAATGATATGTGTAATTTATGCTCCTAGAATGCCTGACGGTGATCCCTGCCTCTCTATGTGGCCTGGCTGTATGTATGTATGTATGTATGTGTCTCACACATGTGGTATTGCCATACTCAGTATGAGTAGAAGAATGTATTTTGGGGTGTAGTTTTGCTATGCACACGCTATATGTTAGAAAACCTTATAAATTGACAACTTTGTGTAAGAAAAAATATGTTTTAATTTTCTTTCCACGTTTTCCAAAAACTTGTGGAAAAAAATGACATGTTCAAAAGACTCATAATAAATATATAAAACAATAAATGGCGCCCTGTGAAATCAGTGAACAATGATATAAGCTACCCCTTTAAAAGTGAACGAATCACCAAATGCTGCAAAAAAAATTAAAGGATGAGGCGCTAGTGATGTCCAGTGAATCAAAATAATGCAAATACAAAATAAATAGCAAGCTAAAAGTCCATTAGTGATAAATCCCAACACCAAGTAGTGATGCTCAAATTGGCTTTCTAGTTCTTCACCATGAGTGCTCAATAGATGGGTGGCCACTCACCAGAAAATTTTGACCCCTTTTTACAGGAAGGTCAAACAGAGCTTCTGAAATAACAATAGATTCCATTAACAGCACAGTTCTGCTCCACTGGCCCCTCGAGATTTATTTACTATTTATTTTATTTCAGGTACTTATATAGCGCTGTCAATGTATTCAGTGCTTTACATATATATTGTACATTCACACGAGTCCCTGCCCTCAAGGGGCTTACAACCTAAGGTCCCTAACACACATTCCTACATACTAGGGCCAATTTATAAAGGATCTGATTAACCTACCAGCATGTCTTTAGAGTGTGGGAGGAAACCGGAGTACCCAGAGGAAACCCACGCAGGCATAGGGAGAACATGCAAACTCCAGGCAGATGGTGTCATGACCCTTTTGCTGCTAGGATGAACCTAGGAGAAGAATAATAACTCCACAAGAGACATAGCGAAAGGTATCATAGTGTAGTAATTTTAATGGATAAAAATGTATGACAACAACAAATGGCGATTACACTCACATGTTATAGTGCAGATCCGGGCACCAAGTGTAATTTGCATATGCAAGCCAGCTAGTCCTAGAGGGATAGCATGGAGTCCATGTCTCTCCTAAGGGCAGAGCCTAGATTGGATGTGGGATGAGGACCTGGAATGGTGGCTCCTCTGCTTCCAGGGCCTCATCCCACATCCAAAAAATTACAACTTTAAAAAAACTCACCACGACTCTTACTAAATACCATGAACTGTATACTTTCCAAAAAGAGGTCATTTGGGGGTATTTGTACTATCCTGACATTTCAGGGCCTCAAGAAATGAGACTTGTAGACTCTAAAACAATCACACAGACCAAATAATAAACACTAATTCGGGTTATTTTTACCAAAGATATGTAGCAGCATAAATTTCAGCCCAAATTTATGATCAAAAACTACTTATTTGCAAAATGTTATAAAAGAAACTAGAATAAAGTGTTTTTTTTTTCAAAATGTTCACTATTTTTTTACTTATATTGCAAAAAATAAAAAATCCAGTGGTGATTAAATACCACCAAAAGAAATCTCTATTTGTGTGAAGAAAAATTATAAAAATGTTGTTTGGTTACAATGTTGCATGACTGAGTAATTATCATTCAAAGCATGAGAGCGCTGAAAGCTTAAAAAATTGGTCTAGGCAGGAAGGGGGTATAAGTGCCCTGTATTGAAGTGGTTAATGATGCTTAAAGTGCAACACTAAAAATGAAAAATTCCTTTAAATATAGTCCCCTTAGTCTGCCTGTAAAGTGGTGCATCTGTACCGTGGATAGAACGTACTACAGCAAAACTAAAATTTCTAAAGAAAAATAAATAAATCAAATGACATTTAAATTTCCGGCAATACAAAACCATTTCTAGCCAGTGGGGCCAGTCTACAAGGGGTGCAGGGGTGCCGGCCCCCTAATCCATGCGCCTGGCCCACAATCTACATGCAGGGAGCCGGATGTATGGATTCCAATGTTTTTTTTTTTTTTTTAAGCACATGATTACAGCCCAAGGCTCTAATTGGCTTCAAAAAAGGGTGGGCTCTGGCAGAGCACTGCACACTGAGCCCACCCAGTTGTGAGACAATAGAATATTCACTATTGTCTTCCTGATTCTCCTCCCAGTCAATCAGGAAGTCAATCAGGAAGCGGGTCCTGAGACCCAATTGGTGAAGAGGATAAGTGATCGTATTGGCCACCGAGGAGGAGGAGACACATGGGAAGCCACTGTGAAGCAGAGGAAGAGGAGACACAGGCTAAACCCGCAGAGGAAGAAGGGCTGCCTGTGACCTAGATGGGGTAAGTGCGGGGCTGGTAGACTGAAGATCAAGTGGGGTTTCCGGCAATAGAAAAATGTTTAAAAAAAGGGGATGGTGTCCCCTAATCCATACCAGGCCCCTTGGGTCTAGTATATATTTTAAGGGGAGCCCCATGCCAAAATAAAAAAATAAATAAAAACAGCATGAGGTCCCCCCAAGATCCATTATCCTGAACCATACTAGGCCACATGCCCTCAACAAGGGGGGTGGGGGCTTTAGAGCAAAAAGGGGATCTACCCCCCACCCCAAAGCACCTGATTTCCATGTTTATGGGGCAAGGGCCTCATCCCCACAACCCTGGGCTGTGAATGTGGGTGCCTGGTATGGATTGGGGGACCCCCACACCGTTTTTTTTTATTTTTTACTTTTTTTTTTTTTTTTTTTTTTATTTCAAAGATTTTATTGAGATTTATCAAAGTAACATGCAAACGATGAACATTAGCATTTGTAAAGGTATTGAGATACAGAATAGTCACAAAAATGAGTACAGGTCTATTTAGGATAGCAATCACATTGCGATAATTAAGTGTAGCAAAATGCAAAGATCATTGCAAATAGTTGTAAGGTAATCACATGACAAAGAGCCCGGAGCTTTCGATAGTATAGTGGACTTACACTTCCGGCTCTGTTCGGTCTGGGGGGAGGCCCCAAGTTGTTTAAGCAAGTTTTAAACTGCTTGGGTGTGCAAACCAAGGTGACCAGTGTTTGTTAAACCTGTGTTCTGTCAGATTTGTTTTGGAAAAGAGATATTCCATATGACAGTGGTCATTGAGTGTGGTGATAAGAGCTCCAATGGTTGGAGGAAGCGGGTTTTTCCAGGCGCGAGCAAGGACTAGGCGCGCTGCAATCAAAATATGGTGTATAAGTGGCAAGCTGGCAGTAGGCCAATGGTGGAGGTCCAGACCGAACAGAGCCATCTGCGAGGTCAACCGTTGGGAAGTGTTAGTTAAGGTCACAATCAATGTGGATACTTGTGTCCAGAACGTAGTAATAATTGGACAGTCCCACCAGATGTGAAATATGTCCCCTAGTTCATTGCAGTGTCTCCAGCACTTCAGTGATTGGGTGGGAAAGATGGTTGCAAGTTTGACAGGCGTATAATACCATTTGTGGAAGATCTTCATAAGAGTTTCCCAGTGGGATACATTTTTGGAGAAAGTGAGAGGGGCTTTGAGAGCCCGATGCCAGACCTCCAGTGGAAAGGAGGATTGTAATTTTGTTTCCCAGTAGGTTACAGTCGTTGGTTTAAACGCAGATGTTGGTTTAGAGAGGAGAGCGTATATGTAGGAAATACCTTTTAGTTTGCTAGTCAGAAGGTTATAGAAAGTGAGTAGACCCTTGGAGGTTGTTTCAGAAGAGGTCGGTATTTTTGAGAGTATATGTCGGATCCGGAGGTAGATGTAAAAGTCCTTATTTGATAAGCCATATTCCATCGTTAGACGTTGGTAGGTTTTAAGGTTTGATTGGGAGTACAGGTCTCCAATGGTTTTGATCCCAGCCTCAAACCAATGTTGAATAGAGAGGTGTGAAGACAAGAGTTGTAATGCTAAGATCGACAGATTCTTTAAAGTGTCCCAATGGATTCCTTGGTGGGTGCGGCTTATAGCACTCCATTGTGTAATACAGGCATTCACTGTGGGGAGATAAGAACGCGTGATGTGATGATTCATCCAAGTCGCTGAGAGTATCAATTTAGGGGTGGTAAGTAAAGCTGTTGATTCAATTTGGTGCCACCTAGTGTTCGGGTGTGAAGACCACCATTGCTTCCCTTGTTCCAGGACAGTGGCCTTGTAATACCGTCTGACATCGGGTGCGCCCATCCCCCCATCGGTGGTTGGGGTACACAGTGTCGTGGATTTTAAACGAGGTTTACGGGCTGCCCAGATAAAGGAGTCTAGGACACGTTGGAGTTTGGATAGTTCAGTGGAGAGTATCGGTAGCGGGAGTGTTCTAAAACAGTACAGAACATGTGGAAGAAGGAACATTTTAGTCAGGGCTATTCTTCCAGCCCACGAAGCTTTGACGGAGGACATAGCTGAGATTATGGTGTTTAGTTTTTGATGTAGGGAGGTAAGGTTACTACGGAGCATTAAGGAAGAGGGGGTTACCAATTGAATGCCCAGATATGTCATAGAGGAACCAGGAGCCCAGGAGAAGGGAGAGACTCTGGAGATCTCCAATTTGAGTGCGGGGGGTAAGCAAATGCCAAGCATGGAGGACTTGGAGTGATTCAATTTATACAGTGAGACTGCACTAAAATTATCAAGGATTTGCGATAAGACGGGAAGAGAGTTAACCGGGTCAGTGAGGGCTATGATCACGTCATCTGCATAGAGGCCTATTTTGTGGCACGAGTTGCCTACTGTGATGCCGGAGATAAGGGGATTTGTGCGGATGGTCTGCGCAAGGGGCTCCATTACTAACGCAAAGATCAGGGGTGATAACGGACACCCCTGACGCGTGCCGTTAGAGATTGTAAAGGAGTCGGAGAGGATGCCCGAGGTTCGAACTTTAGCACTAGGTGAAGAATATAGTCCTAGTATGGCGTTTAGGAAATTACCCTCTAAGCCAAATTTCTGTAATACTGCCTTCAAATATCCCCAGTGTACTCTATCAAACGCCTTCTCTGCGTCTAGGGAGATCAGCAGAGAAGGCGTCTGATGATGTTCTGCCCAGTGGATAAGGTCTACAAACCTGCGAGTTCCATCTGAGGCCTGACGCTGGGGGATAAATCCCACCTGGTCGGGGTGTATGAGGTGGGTCATGCATTGTGATAGTCGTGTGGCCAGTAGCTTTGCATAAATTTTTAAGTCGGTGTTGAGAAGTGAAATGGGGCGGTAGTTAGCTGGGTCATGTGGGGACTTACCTGGTTTATGGATGGTGGAGATCGTGGCTTCTAAGGATTCTGGTGGGATTTCCCCGGTAGTAAGGAATCTGTTAAATGTGTTGCAAAGGTATGGGGTCAGTTGTTCACAGTAAATTTTGTAATAGTCATTGCCAAAGCCATCTGGTCCTGGGGCTTTGTGTAGTGGCAGTGACTTAATGACGTTTCGGATTTCCTGAATCGAAAAGGGTAGAGCTAAGTCTGCAGTCTGAGAGGGGGTCAAGGAGGGGAGGTTCAGGTCGGAGAGAAAGTTCTGAACATTAACCTCAGTAGGTCGGGGCTCAGTAGGGGAGTTTTTTAGATTGTATAGATTATGATAAAACGAGCTAAAACAGTTAGCTATATCTTTGGGGTTAGTCAATCTGTTGCCATTGGCGTCCTCAAGGTACGGTATTGCGGATTGGGCCACTTTGCGTTTGTATTGTTGTGCTAGAGCTTTCCCCGTTCTATTTCCCTGGGAGTACCATGTGAGTTTTAGTTTCCTAATATAGAACTCGTGTCTGTTTTGCAAATAAGTGCTCAGCTCCGATCGGAGTTTACTGAGTTCTTCATGGCTGACTACTGAAGGTGTTAGCATATTGCGTCTTTCTAGGGTCTTTATGTTATCTAGGAAGGAGTTAAGAGTAGCAGTGCGTTTTTTCTTCTCCTGTGCTCCTAGTCTTAGTAATGTTCCCCTTATGACCGATTTATGGGCATTCCAGAGTGTGGTGTCATTGGATACAGAGTGGTTGTTCAAAGTAAAGAAGTCGTCAATCGCGGACCCGACCAGTTCCTTATTGTCCTTGGTACTTATTAAAGAGGCGTTTAGTCGCCATAATGTATGTGATGAGATGGAGGGAGAAAGATTAAGGACAATTGAGATAGGGGCATGGTCAGACCATGATATAACTCCTATAGTTGAGGAGGTAATGGATTGAAGTAGTACTTTGGAGGTCAGGAACAGGTCGATCCTAGAATAAGTTCTTTGAGCAGTGGAATAAAAAGTGAAGTCTCTCTCCGTACCATGTTGACACCTCCAAGGGTCGTAGAAATCTTCTAAGCGTGTCAAGGAGGAGAGGGTAGTAGACCGTCTCCTTCGTGGTGTGGAAGAATCGAGAGAATGATCGATGATTTCATTAAAGTCACCACATAAGATAATTTGATCTCTCGGGAAGTGTTGTATTTTGGTCAGAATGGATTTGAAAAAGGATTTTTGGTGAGTGTTTGGTGCATATAAATTAACAATCACTAAAGGTTTGTTGTTGAAGCGTGCTGAGAGTATAAGGTATCTACCTGCGGGGTCGTACTCTATGGTGGATATTGAGAGTGAGACTGTGGAGCGAACAGCTATCATTACGCCTCTCACCTTTTTGTCAGCATGGGAGTGAAAGATATGTGGGTATAATTTGTGTGTACATCGTGGCGGGTCAGTAGAAGAAAGGTGCGTTTCTTGAACGCATAGTATGTCAGTGCGTTGAGAAATTGCTTCCCTCCATAAGAGGGATCTCTTAAACGGGCTATTTAGACCTTTGACGTTAAGAGAGGTAATTTTGATTGCCATGTGTAAAAAGTAGCAGGTGTCAAGGTGGTACTGAGGTTGATTGTATCCTGTGAGGAAGAATGAGATGGTTAGATATACACTATAGGGTGTATAGTACGTTCACCCTTAGGCACAGTTAGCAACTATAAACAAAACAAAAAAAAAAAAATAAAGGAGAAAAAGTTAAAATTGGAACTTCTATATCACTAGCAGTACCGATATAGAGGCGATATATTCTTAGGTAATGAGTATCGTTACAAACAGAATACAGTAAATAAGAAAGGAAAATTGAAAAGGAATGTGGGAACCTGAGATAAAGCCGTGTGCTTTGCACACTATAGCAGTACGGCGTGGAGGGTTCAACGATGAGAGAGGCGCTAGTCCACAATTTCAGAGTGAGTGAAAACCAGCAAAATGAAAGGGCAACCTGATGGGTTGCTCTAGTGCTGAAGGAGAATCAGGTCTTATCCTGTGCTGCCCACTTAGTGTGGATCCTGGAGGATCGTCTATTCAAGGGAGTCGCTGGTGGAGGGTTAGGGACAATGCCCCAGTTATGTAGCTGTTTGATCCCATCTTTAGGGGTGAGAATTGCTACTTGTTGGTGCTGGTAGGTAACAATGAGTTTCGTAGGAAATCCCCATTTGTATGTGATCTTGCGCTCCAGGAGGACTGAGGTAACTGGTGCAAAAGCTTTGCGCGCTTGCGAGGTGGCAGCCGAGATGTCATTATAGAGTTGAATCTTGGCGAATGGGTCAGGGAGGTTGCGTAAGGACCTAGAAGCTCTCATAATTTGTTCCTTAGCATGGAAGAAATGGATCCTGGCTAGGATATCCCTGGGAAGGGAGTCAGGCAGGTGTTGCGGCTTGTGGATCCTATGGGCTCTGTCGATGAGAAGATCTTGTGGCGTTAGTGTTGGAACAAGTTTGCGGAACAAACGGTTGAGGTACGGTGCTATGTCAGGGGGTGATATGGTTTCAGGCACTCCCCTGATTTTAACATTGTTCCGCCTGCTGCGGTCCTCGAGATCTGCGATTTTAAGGCGCAGTTGCTGTATATCTGCAGTATGCTCATCCTGTATATCGACCGTGGTGTTATGAGCAATGGTAGCTGCAGATAGATGCTGCTCTATGTGCTCCATACGGTCCTCCATGTTATCTACTCTGTCCAGTAAATGGTTAATTGAGGAACGAAACTCTCTCTGCATGTCAGTTTGCAGAGAGAGCAGCATGGCTTTTAATGTGTGCTCTGAGGCAGGGTTGTCTGAGGTGGCATAAGCAGCCAGTGAGGCAGAGTTGTCAGCAGGTGCTGTGGCACTACAGGTCTCAGCGCCATATTGCCTCTTCACAGGGGGAGGTTTAGAGGGAGAGTGTGCTGGGGAGATGGCTGCTCTCTTACCTCTATCTGCTGGTGAGGGATTTGCCTGCAGATGCTGGTCACCAGAGTCCTCCATATCTGACAGGGGATCTTCTATCAGCGGTGAGGCCAGCTGTGTTTCCTGAGGCGCGGGCTCTTCTTCTCTGTCGGCGCCATCTTGAGAAGAAGCTCCGGCCGGCTTCATATAGAAGTTGATCAATTTCCGCGCTCCGTGGGCGTCGGTTCTGCCGCGGGTCATGTCCCCGCGGGTGTGAGGGATATTGATGGGTCTCCTTTTGTCCCGTTATGCTGTGTAGCTGTGCTGGGAGCCGATCGTTGTTCTGTGGAGAAGCGGAGCTCAGACTCTAAGCGGCCATCTCCTGTGCGGCCAGGCCACGCCCCTATTTTTTACTTTTTTTATTGCCAACAATGTTTTTTTTATTCAGCTGTCGGTGGGGAATGCCCATTGACAGCTGATAACTCATCGGTTTTTAAGGATATGGTAGCCAGCTTCCTGGCCCCACTCCTTAACAACCAACTATTTGCTGAACGCCCTTTAAATTTGGGTGTTCGCTAAACGGGTGAACAGGTGATGTTCAGGCCAAACTTTTGCTTGGTCTGAACCATCCACCCAGCTCTACTGCTAGATGAACCTGCAGTGCTCGCCAAACCTGCTCCTAAAATCCCTAATCATCTGCCCAACATAAAGTAGGCAGAAGAAGCAGTAGAATACAAATTCCATGGAGAAGTTCTAAAAAGTTAGGTATATTAAATATTCTTCAATTTTCTCCTGTAAACATTTTTTGTCCACACTGTACAACATTTTGTTTTTTCCTACATTGACACATGCCTGCAAGATTGATGAAGAAAAAAGATGGAATTTTTATACTGGGAGCTTTTTGTTATACAAGTCTAGGACTGGTTGGAAAGGAATGCCTTGATCTGGGATAAGGCGGCACTATGGACCAGTGTTTTATGATAATGTTCTCGATTTGTCTATATGTTTGGTGAAACTGTGTAAATAATTTTAAACTAGCTCGAGTTTCTTCATCATTACATTTACATCCTGTGACAGAACCCACTGTCACTGTGTGTTTTGGAAGGGGCTGTGGGCTGGCCTCCTACCCACAGACTATGGCCCAGAATGGACTTGGGAGAGAATTGGGGACAAAGTGCCATTGAGATAATGCAATGTAATGCTGCATTCCTTCTCCCCCTCTTGTTGCTGTGTTTAATTGTGTTGGGTCATGGCATGTAGACAAAAGGTCTGGACTGGAGACATCTCCCAGCAGGGGATGTGTAAGGAGGGGCTGCCTGCTTATCATAATCCCTTCATGTGTTTCAACTGTAGTTGTTTGGATATACAAGTGTTGAGTTTTCATTGGTTCTTCCTTGCACCCTACCCCCTCTATGACAAGGCTAAGGGGGTGTCCCTAACTGTGTTTAAAATAAATAGTTTTATGCTCTGGATGTTTAACCCTCAATACCTGTGTGGCTTGTCTCGTGATTGAGGGGTTAAGGGCTACTTATGGCGAATCTGCAGGCTGCGGGTGGGTTTGGAGGACAGGAGACAAGTCTGGCGGAGATGCTCAGCAGAGCCATCGGAGATCCGTCACAGTGGTGGCAGCAGTGGGATGTCTCCTGCAGTCCGGGACATCCAAATCACCACCGGGATTCAAGATCCGGGCAGCCATCAAGGAGCGATACGGGGACCAGCTAGCATGAGAGCGGAGTTCGGGAGGAGGCTGCAAGGCATGCGGAAGCAACATCGGGGACCAGCGACAGAGCACACCATGCTCGGCTGGGAGGATGTGATCCGCTGGCAACTCTGGCAAGAGACGCTAAGCCATGAGCAGCACCATCAGGGGGAGATCCTTCCCTCCTGTACAGAGATGTACTGGACGCAGTACCGTGCGCGAGAGGTGTTCCTGAGGGAACAACCGCGAGATGAGTGGAAGACGGAGCTCAGAAGATTGGTCCGGGAGGAGATGAGGCTGAGCCCTCCGGTGGTTTGCGGCTTAACTGTGGCCAGGTACAGCAGATGGCAGCCTGACAGAAGGCGTTGGCTACGGCAGCGTGGGGCTGCTCCATCAAAAAATGTACGGAGACCCAGACTTTGGGAGCATAGAGGAGTGGCGGCTGGAAGACATCCTGGACTTCCAAGATGAGGTGCTGGACCTCCCAGAAGAGGCATGTGACCTGGGGGAATTGGAGTTCCTGGTTGAGAAGGAATGGGAGCTCGAGATTGCCTACAAGCGGCTGTTTGACGGTGATCAGCAGACCGGCATGGCTCCCGTTGCCTGGGACTGTCCGGGAGAAAAAGCGGACAGTCGCGAAGATGCGGAGCAAATGGGGCCAGGGGTACCCCTATGTTTTCCCGTTCTAACCACAATGGAAGAATCGGCGATGATACAGAGGGCACTGCGAGTGCTAGAATGCCGGAACGCATCAGAGGTTCCCCAGGCAGCGAGACAAGCTAAAAGCATAAAAGTCTCAGAAGGGGGAGTTGAGACGGGCGCTGGAAGGCTGAAGATGGGGATCAGCAGCAAGTCCAGAGTATCGCATCCAGTGTCCCAGCAGAAGTGCTGGCTATGGGGCAGAGTGCCGCTGGCCTCTGCCCACCCTCAGAGTTAGATCCAGGGAGTCTGAGACATGACCTCAGTAAGCTGTTTCCCCAGCAGAAGATATCCCCACCGGGAGTGGAGAAAGCCATTCTCCCTCCCCAGCAATTAGACACTACCCCAGTGTTTATATCACCAGCAGAAGTGCTGGCGACGGAGCAGAGCGCCGGTGGCCTCTGCCCACCCTCAGAATTGGATCCGGAGAGTCCGAGAGATGATCTTCGGGAGCTATTTCCCCAGCAGCGGAAATCCCCACCGGGAGTGGAGAAAGCCATTCTACTTCCCCAGCACATGGACACTACCCCAGTGTTTATCCCCCCAGCAGAAGCGCTGGCTATGGGGCAGGGGCCCGCAGCCCTCAGTATGTTTTTGGAGGGTTTGGGAGACGGCCCCTGTCAGAAGTCGCCCCAGCAGCTGGTCACAGAACCGGGAGGGGAAAAAACCCTTCCCCCTCTCCAGCGGCTGAATACCTTTGCATATGTCCCCCCAGTAGAAGCGCTGGCTACGGGGCAGATCGCTGTTGGTCTCTGCCCAGCATCAGAAAAAGAGATGGAGAGTCTGGGAGATAGTCCCTGCAAGATACCGCCCCAGCGGCTGGTAACTACACCAGGAGAAAAGCAAGTTCCTTTTCTTCCTCAAAGGCTTAGCACTACCAGCCTACACTCCCTACCAGCTGAAGCGCTGGCATCGGGGCAGAGGATTATTCAGCTCCCCCCAATACATGCAACCAGGCCCCGGATCACGGGAGTGCGGACAGGCAGTACTGCTCTGAAGCCGCTGTTTTTATTCACGGGAGACCGTATGTGCGGTTTTGCTCCCCAGTGCCAGAATCGTACTGTTTCTTTTTCTGTTTGCCTGGGGTGGGAATTTGTGACTAACGCAGGTCCAGACCAGTTGAGGGTCAAGGACCTGGTTAGTCTGTTTTTAAAAGGGGAGAATTGTGACAGAACCCACTGTCACTGTGTGTTTTGGAAGGGGCTGTGGGCTGGCCTCCTACCAACAGACTATGGCCCAGAATGGACTTGGGAGAGACTTGGGGACAAAGTGCCATTGAGATAATGCAATGTAATGCTGCATTCCTTCTCCCCCACCCCCCCCTCTTGTTGCTGTGTTTAATTGTGTTGGGTCATGGCATGTAGACAAAAGATCTGGACTGGAGACATCTCCCAGCAGGGGATGTGTAAGGAGGGGCTGCCTGCTTATCATAATCCCTTCATGTGTTTCAACTGTAGTTGTTTGGATATACAAGTGTTGAGTTTCCATTGGTTCTTCCTTGCCCCCTACCCCCTCTATGACAAGGCTAAGGGGGTGTCCCTAACTGTGTTTAAAAGTGTATGTTTGAAACTTAATAAACAGTTTTATGCTCTGGATGTTTAACCCTCAACACCTGTGTGGCTTGTCTCGTGATTGAGGGGTTAAGGGCTGGTTATGGCGAATCTGCAGGCTGCGGGTGCGTTTGGAGGACAGGAGACACAGGTCTGGCGGAGATGCTCAGCAGAGCCATCAGAGATCCGTCACACATCCTGGTGAGGGTGCCAAACAACTATCCTCTAGCACCTCCTGACTGGAATCTGTGATGAGAAATTTAGCCTTAAAGTCGATGTAAACCCTCACATATATCCAGTGAAGTGAACAGCCTCAGACGATACACAGGGATGAAACAAATGTCCATACATAAGTTTTACATGTATATCTGCTGTATTCAGCTTTATATACTGTTTAGAAAGTTCAGATCGTGTTAGGAGATTTTCTCTTCCTGTTCAACATGCAGTGAAGTCTGGACATACAGCCAAGACAGCTGGTTGGAGGAAAGGTACACACCCCCTCTCCTCATAGGTAGAGTCTTTCAGAGCTGAGCGTTGAATAGTTCAGGGCTCTGCTAATCTATTTATAGCATCCTCCCCAACACAAAACTCAGGCTACTTTTATCATATGTGATGGACAACTTGTCAGCAGTTATCAGGCTGATAACAGAGGAAAGAAGCAGGAGACAACTACGGGACATAGTGCTTTGAAGAGAGATAACAACACATTGCAGATATACAAAGCCATGAAAAAGTATTTGCCCCATTTCAGATTTTTTATTTTTTTTTGAATATTTGTCACACTTAAATGACTCAGATAATCAAACAAATTGTATTATTACACAAAGATAATCCAAATAAATACAAAATGCAGTTTTTAAATGATGGTTTCATTTATTAAGGCAAAAAAGCTGTCCAAACCTGCCTGGCTTTATGTGAAAAAGTAGTTGCCCCCTAAACCTAATAACTGGTTGTGCCACCCTTGGTGGAAACAACTGCAATCAAGCATTTGCGATAACTGGCAATGAGTCTTTTACATTGCTGTGGAGCAATTTTGTCCCACTCTTCTTTGCAGAATTGTTTTACGGTAATTCAGACACATTGGAGGTTTTCCAGCATGAACTGCCTGTGTGAGGTCATGGTACAGCATCTCAATTGGCCTTAAGTCCGGGCTTTGACTAGGCCACTCTAAAACCTAAATTTTGTTTTGTTTGAACCATTTGGAGGTGGACATGTGTTTTGGATCATTGTTGAGTTATTTTGAGGGGACAGCAGGGTCAAGGCTGACTGAGTACCCTGTTGCCGGGGAAAAAAAACTGTCTGGGCCTCCTGCTGGTCAAATCCCTAAGAAGGCGCAACACTTGGAGCTTACAATTCTTTAATGCAGCATCCATCCCAATGCTGTGATTTGAAAGGTAACCTGAAGGTTTAACACCTTAGTCCTTGGTCCATACAGGTACTCTGACACCACAACTGGACACAACTGGACACTAGCAATCCAGATTAGTAAAGACTGCTCCACATTTTACCTGTCACTCAGGTCTACCCAAGGCATAGGTTACCCAAATGCACCTGGGATCGCAGAGATAACACCTGGGTCAGGACAAGGTTCAGTTGGAACTCCGCCCTTCTCCAGAGGACCTCTACTGCTGGAGCTGTAATAGCGGATGCAGCTCTCATGTTCAAAGTTGGTATCTGGACCTCCCAGATTTGGCACAACAACATCAACTGGCTGAAAAAGAACTCAGGACACACAACAGTGGGGATCCTAAACCAGACAACCCATTCAAGCCACATGACAATGGAAATTCAGAAGCCTCAGACACATCAGCAAGCAGGAGTATAACACAGTCGACATAGTTCAGCTGGGCAGCGGCCTGGAAATCAGCATAGTCTGGCTGGGCAGCAGGTCACAAGCAGGCTTGGTAGGAGACAACGATTTACCAGAGGCAAGCTTAGCAGCAGACAGCAGGTCACCAGAAGCAGGCCAGAGGCAGGCCGTGCAGCAGACAACAGTTCACCATTAGCAGACCCAGCAGCAGACAGCAGGTCACCTGCAGAAGGCTTGGCAGAGGACAGCAGGTCATCCATGGCAAGTTTGGCAAAGGACATCAGGTCACCCCCGGCAGGCTTGGCAGAGTACAGCAGGTCACCCGCAGCAGGCTGAACACCATTGGCTAGCATAGAGGTGGGCTGAACCCCATCAGCTAGCATAGAGGTAGGCTGAACCCCATCGGCAAGCATAGAGGCAGGCTGAACCCCATCAAGAAGCAGCATTGAGGAGGAATGGACCCCATCAGCAGGCAGCATGGAGGAGGAATGGGCCCCATCAGCAGGCAGCATGGAGGAGGAATGGACCCCATCAGCAGGCAGCATGGAGGAGGTATGGACCCCATCAGCAGGCAGCATGGAGGAGGAATGGATCCCATCAGCGGGCATCAGGGAGGAGGAATAGACCTCATCAGGAGGCAGCATGGAGAAGGAATGAACCCCATCAGGAGGCAGCATGGAGGAAGACTGGACCCCATCAGCAGGCAGCATGTATAGTGGCAGAGTTGTATGAGTAGTATGGTATGGATTTGGAGGGGAACCCCACGCCAAAATGAAAAAAACAGCATGGCCCCCCCAAAATCCATACCAGACCCTTACCTGGGCATGCAGGTCAGGAAAGGGGGGACGACAAGCGAGACATCATGGTTCCAAGATGTAGCCAGAAATAATAGTTCAGGACAGACCCAAACCAAAGGCTGGATTTCAGTAAGTGCATATCTGCCCTCATCAACTAAAACATGTGCTGTCAGAATGCATTCCAACAGCTTTTCACAGGTGTAATCTTGCAAAACCAGGCGGCAAAGATCTTTACCATCCAATGCCAATTCCACACGACAAATTCCCTCCCCTCAAAGCATTTTGACAAAAGGAATAGCAAATACTCCAAGCAAATGGGTCCCAGTTCCAAGGTGTAGCTGATCTGGTCATCAATGGGCCTCAGTTTTATGTCAGGAGTCATCACAGGAGATGACCAGATAAATGTAGCTACACACAGAAACTGTGACCAGACCATGTACTGTATATATTTTTAAAGTGAGATTTATTTACAGTGAATAACAACCACACACCAAAAGCAATAAACATGAGAACACATGAACATCAAAACTAAATGACAAAATGGCTAACCAGCAACCTAACAACACTATCTATATACACAATATACACAAATAAGATGCACACAAAGCAGGGGAAAACTGGAGGAGTAGGAAGCAAGGTAGTGGGGTACTGGGTACAGGGCAGGGAAAGGGCAAGAATAAATGCCAACAGAGTAAGGCGGCAGCACAGCAAACAGAGTACAGGGCAGGAGCCAAAGCACAGGCAACTTGTGCTAGTGGGAGCAGCCTTATATAGTCACCTAACAGCTGAAACCAAGCAAAGCTGATCACAGAAACCTGCTGGCTTTTGGGAGACACCTGCTGGTGGACACTGGAACTTCCCTGAGAACCATAGTAGCACAAGCAGATAAACCAGGTCCCGACACTATGGATACTTACTGTACTATGTAAGTGGATATTGTTTTTATCAATTAAATACATGTTCTGGATTTGAACCCTTTCAAATGCCCTTCTGTTCTACTTCCATTGTTTATTCTAAAGTTTTTTCATTGAGTGGAAAGACTCCTAGTGACGGAGGGTGGCTGTAGTGGACTTTGTATCTTCCTTTCCTTCCTGGTCTATGCCATTAGTGCAGTTGTGTCAGGCCCCTTTTTGTGGGCAGTGGCATCATAGGCTGCAACTATGTGGTGGGGTTCAATACATGTTGTGGCATTTTGGCCCATTCCTGTTCAGTCAGGCTATAACGTGGACAGAGGTTGAATGCAAAGGGTCAGAAAACGGGCCATGCCCCATGGTGTGAGAGGCTGTGGTGATGCCATCTTTACTGCATTCCTCCATAATAGGAGTCCATGAGGATAAATGGGAGACCCCTTTGAGGCAGGTTACATCAGCAAAGACGGTCAGGTGGATGACTCTCAAGAGATCTGGGGGGGAGGTCACTTAGATACCAACCAGACTATCACTACTGACATGAGACATATATTATCTGGATTTCTAGTTGAGAGGAGGTGTATTCCTGTCCTCTCCTAAATGCTAGTAGCAGGTCTGCATACAACCTGCCCTGAATCAGCATCATGCCTTGCCATGGTGGAATCAGAAAGGCTGCCAACACTATAGCAATGAATGATGCCCAGTGTCATGGGTAGAGATTTGTACAACTATTTGGTTAATAATTTCTATCTGCACTGTTTGTCTCTATATTTGCAGACTGTCCCTCCCTAAAGTATTATTATTCATCAATGAATATGATTGGAGAACAGCATTTTGGCATATCCCAAAATGCTAAACAAAAAATTATTTCAGCTATAAAAAGGGTCAGTGCAAGTATTTTCCTGACATTGGCCTGAAACCTTGCAGGTTAATATATTTAAACAATATGTTTATTCTGAATAGGAAATTATTCAGCAGAAAAAAAAACAAATGCAGGCAAACATAAGTATATTTATTAATGTGTAATTTTGCCTTTCAGCAACCAGTATAACTCATTTTGCAAATGATTGGACTCACTAAAATGATTACAAGGGGTTAATGATCTGAAGAAAGCCAAAGCAACGCTAAGGTAATTTCCATAAAATCTGTAAAAATCAGCAAGGGCTCTAGATCCAAGTGTATGCTTTTTTTCAATCATCACACGAATATTCTTTCATAATAACTTTATCCTAGCCATGAATATAAAAGTGAAATAAGCCCACAGGAGATTTGCACTCATCTGACTCTGCATTCCTATTATGTTTAATAATAGCACTGATTTCTTGAAAAATATCTTTATTTTCTACTTCATCTAGGCTTTAGTATTAGGTAAACTTTACATACTGAATGAGCGTAAAACAATTACCAGTCTTATTAACAAAATTAGCTGCAGTAAATTACCAGAAGGAAACTGATGCTATTTAGCTTCTAATTACATGTCACTTTCCTTCACCAACTAAAGGATATAAAGAAAATAATTAAATTTATTGATACTGTGTGGAGAATTCCTATGGGCACCTGAATATTCTGAAGCTTGCTAGGTTTTTCTTTCTGTTATTTTGAGCCTTTGCTGCACTTGCAGATGAAATTAACCTCACAAAATCCTTCTATTTTAATGAAAGTGTTCTTTATCTAATTATACTTCAGCAGTGTGAATGTTCGCTCATTTTTCACAGCATGCCATTGGTGGTGAAACTGTTCTATATATAGGTTTACTTTGATTTAATTTATGCACGTATAGTCTCACAATGAGAAGTATGAGAGATAGAACAAAAAAAAAAAACAATAATAACCTGAAATACTTCAGGCTCAGTGGGTATTCACTAAAGAGACGTGTCTAAAGTAAAATCATTATCATTATTTGTGTAATATAGAAAGCAAGGGGTCTCATTTTGTAATTTTCAAGAATCTTCTTTTTTGTCACTTCTGTCTCTTCTCTTTCACTCCTCTCATGTGTACTGTGCAGGGATCAGTCAGATGGCTCCAGCTTGGCGGATCTGGTTTTATCCTATAGTGCAGTTGCTCTAGAGTTTAGTAAACGAGGTATAGGTTCACTTTGCAAAGAATACCCAATCACATGCAAGGAGTATTTAAAAAACAGCATTTTTGCTTGCACATGATTGGATAATGGAACTCAGCAGTTTCTGCTCATTTACTAAGCTCTTCTCAGAGTACACTGTCTCTTTGCCTTTAGTAAAACAACCCCACAGTGTTGTCCCTAACTCTAGTCTAAAGCTGGGTATGCACGTTCAGTTTTAGTTCATTCAACCAGGGCCATCTTTACCACAGGGCAAAAGGGGCAGCCGCCCCGGGCCCAGTCATTGTTGTAGGACCCAAGGCAGCTTCTCCTTGAGCCTGCACTGCCCGCAAATAGTTGATATGTAGATTCGGGAGGGCCAAAGAAAATGTTTGCCCAGGGTCCAATCAATATTAAAGATGGCCCTGCATTCAACCAGTGAGTTAATTGAAAAAAAAAACTGGCAGATCCTCACATTACCACAATTATGTGTGATGTGGGGATCTTTCTCGCTGTGCAATTGCATTCTGACAGGAGGGATGCCCCCTGTCAGAATACACTGACCAGCACCAGCTCTGATCAAATGCTGGTTTTCCCGCAAGGAAGTTTGACAAGAGGCGGTCATTAGCTGACTTTCGGTATATGTGTATTGGGCTTTACAGAGCTTCCACTTGACTACATATACAGCAATGAAAAATTAAGAGCAGGCATGTCTTGGAGGTAGCTCTGTCCTCCTTGAAGTCACACAGGACACACCAGAAGGACACACAAAAAGCTCAGACTTGGTGGCTTTTGAAGACCTCATGTGAATCTACACCAAATCCAGCAAACAAAGTAAAAATGGCATCTGTGATTATCAATTTATACCTGTAGAAATAAGGGTGCACATAGCTGGGGAAGCTCACAGAACACTACATTACAAAATTGTCCAGAACTAGCTAGTCAGAACAAAAACAATACATGTTTTAATGTAAGTAGGAGTGTAAGTTTTATCCAATTCAATATCAGGCACTTTCAGCCCTTTCCCAATTTTCAGCTTTCTGTGCTATCACACTGAATGACAGTTGTGTGGTCATGCAATACTGTACCCAAATTAACATTTTTTTGAGACAGATAAACCTTTCTTTTGGTGGTATTTAATTTTGAAAAAAAAAAAATGTAGTTTCTGTTTTTGCAAATAAGTAATTTTTCTTCTTCACTGATGTGCACGGATGAGGCTGCACTGATGGGCACTGATGAGGCAGCACTGGTGAGCCAGTACTGATGAGGCAGCACTGATGGGCGCTGATGAGGCGGCACTAATAAAAGGCACTGATGGGCTCTGATTTGGCTGTATTGAAGAGGCTGCACTGATGGGTACAAATTGGCGGCACTAATGGGATCTGATAAGCTCCACTGATGGACACTGATAAGTGGCACTGATGGGGACTGACTGCCACTGATGGGGATGCACTGATGATTAGTGCCCTGATTATCACTGTAAAGAATGTACTCCCTGTGCCCTGTCAGCCTTGCCGGTTATCAACTCTCCTTTCCTCACACAGAGACAGCGTGTGAGGAAAGGACTGCCGATAACCAGCAAGCTGATTACATGTAACCAGCTGTTCTTTGGAATAGCTGATCACGTGGTTAAGGGCAGCTGTGATTGGCCTTTTACCATGATCTGTGATCAGATGTGTTCAAAGGACACAGCGGTCACAAATCGCTCCCAATGCTTGCTCCAGGGGGAGTGTGCTAGAGGTGGGGCTCTGGAAGGATGCCCATGGACACCCTCCCAGAACTGGAGACCTGCATTGTAGCCATCTTTCGGTTATAGCAAGGGTGCTGAAGTCCTGTGTGTGTTCTTTCTTTGTCCTTTTTGCATAATACTGTAGCACCAGTAGGTTAGGATGGGAAGAGTTAATCTGGCCACACAATGGGCTGGATAAAAAAAACTAAACCAATTCCTGCTCCTGCTGTGTCATTGATTTCTCACCTGGCTGTGTCATTGTATATGAAGACCAGAGCTGCAGCCTACTGCCTGCAGTGCTTTTATCTGTCAAGGCAGTAGAGGCCACACTTGGATCGCAATTTGGCCAGTCTGTGTTGAACCAGATGAATTTTTGATCCATGTATAGCCAGCTTTAAACTTGATAGACAAACCTCTCTGAAAAGAGAAACAAAGATAGAAAGAATAATATATTTAGGCTGATTTGCTAAAGAAGTTGAGCATCTTCATTCAATAAATTGTATGAATTTTAACTTCAATTATCCAATCATGTGCAGATGAAATAAATGAACTGGAATTTGTTTTTCACATGAATGGATAATTGAAGTGAATATTCACACAATATATTCCTTACCCCTCTCATGTCTTCTACAAGATGACATGCTCAATTTAGAGTAAAGAAAAACTTCTTGTGAAAGTACCATGTGCTGGTAATTTCACTATTTCAATAATTTACTATTTGGAATGATTCCATTCATAACACAGCTGCAACAATAAGGAAGATATACTGTAAAAAGTAATTTCCCTGTGCTAAGGCTTGAGTCTGCTTAAACCTGAGCTTGAAACATACTCTATTTTTCCTGTAAATATCCGTTTACCCATTTTCCTGGGAGATTAATCCACATTGCATTACATTGGTAATATCTAGGATTGGACCAATACCATTTTTTTTACCAGCGAGTACGAGTACCCATACTTTCAGTTAAGTACTCGTCGATACCGAGTACCAATGGGCTCAAATCGCACTGCAAAGAATTGTATGTGATTTGAACAAGAATGCAGTGCGCTATTTTCCGAATCTTATGCGGTTTCCTGCACTGCTCCTGTGTGAATCCAGGCTGAAGTCACTATGACAAGCTTGGGTTTACGCAGGAGCGGTGTGGGTAACCGGATGCAATTTGGCCAGGAATTGCTCCGCATTCATGTTCAAATTGCATGCGGTTCTTTGCAGTTTTGATTTGAGCCTATTCATTTTGTATGGGTGCAAATCACACCGCAAAGATATCGGTTTCAGGTATCAGAGCATTTGTGCGAATACTCATGCAAACACTTATCGGCAATGATATCGGGATCCGTGCAACCCTAGTAATATCTATATGAATATCCTTCTATTACTTTTCTACCTTGTCCACAATAGGTTGCATTAAAAACATTGGATTAAAAAAAAAAAATTACACTTTACAGAAGCTTAGATTTGCAAAAGATAAAACATGCAAAGATAGCAAACTGCGAAGGATTAACATTTGGACAATAATCTATTTTTTTTTTTGGCCCTGGGCAAACATTTTCTTGTCCCCCCCCCCCCCCCATCATGTTGCTAGGATTTTGCTATGGCACTCCAGTCATTGATGGTTGCCTCCACCATCACAAGAATGGACTGGGGTTCACACATGCCACACATGCCACACATGCACAGTGCACCATGAGCACCATGGCATCAAGGGAGAGAATGGGGAGTGTTTGAATCTGAGACAGTGCGCTCTGGCAATGGTAGAGGAGGGCATCAACAGCTTGAGTGCCACAGCAACATCCTAGCAACAGGAGGAGGAAACGCCAGCTCTGTGAGTTTTTTGACTAGAATCATGTATCAAAAATATATTTTTTCTAGAACGTTGATAAATATCATGAAATTACAGGTAGAAAAGACGTGCCATATATATTTAGATAATGTTCAAAAACATACAAATCAAGAGTGGCTAGAGTGCTACCATCAAAATGTATAAAAATATTGAATACATGTTTACCGGTAAGCACTATTAGTGGCATTGGTTTTCTACACAGAACTAATGAATTTTGCTACAGAGAGATTAATTGCTGATACTACTATTTCTAATGGGTACTATATACAAATAGCAAGCCTTAAATATTTTAAAAATACAGAAAATATATTTTCTGTTTTTCTTCTTTTTTTTGTTTGTTCATTAATAAAAAAAGGTCACTTTGTTGATTCACTTTCTAATAACTATGAGTAATTTAAGATTTAGGAGTGCATTTTTAAAGGGAGTACATTATTATATAGCTATACAGAGACTGTACATTTTGGTTATGTGATCTATATATGCAGCAGAAATGTCTAGTGATTATGACATACCAGATTATGGTAAGCAGAGGGCAAAGGGGCACATCTCATTTAAATGCTAAGAGCACTGCAATTAATGCTGACATACATAGTACATTTAGAAGGACATTAAATAAGAGCTCTTTTTACAACTAATCGCCCTCTAATTTACCCAAATAAGAACCAAATTATTATTTAAATGCTTGCATGCTATTGTAGAAACCCTAATGTAGTAGAAAAGCACTATTATTAAATGTATCAGATTCACTGAACACACAAAAAAAAGCATGTGATAAAAACAAAGTTAAAAACCTTTACAATTTCAACCTTACATTGGAATGTTAAATCACCTACTAGCTTCTTACAGTATGTATCTGACTAAAGCTGGAGGTGATATCTCTGCAATGGAATTTCAGCTCCACTTACCCTATGATTAAGCCCTATCAGAGGAAAAGAGTTTGATAGAGTGTGCATGCCATAGAACAATAAAATGTACTGTATGCTGAGAAACATGGAGTATTATTATGTCATCTGGAATACAGGGGGGCAAGACAAGCTTCAACTGAGTGGTCACCCAATGTTGGTATATACAGTACAGCCAAAAGAGCTTTGACAAAAGCCAAAAGCCAGAAAGCGCAAGGATCACAAATAACAACTATTCTAAATGTTTCTCATAAAACAATCACAAAATGCATTATTGTTGCTCATCTACCTATGTTCAATTCAGTAAAGAATATTGTTGAGTTTTCAAAAAATTTTCATTAAGCCTTCCTAAATATAAGCCTGTCATCCTTATGCAGTGTACACATGCTCGGACTTTCCGGCGGGATTGTCCGCCGGACCTAGTCCAGCAGACAAACCACCGGACTTTCTAGCGGAGTTCCACCGGACTTTCCAACTGTGTGGATTTGCCCTCACACGCCCGGACTTTTCCGGCGGACAATCTGCTGGCTTTTTTGAAAAAGTCTGTGGGACTTTTGAAATGAACGAACATGCCGACACACGATCGTAAAGTCCGTTCATTTAGAATGTGACTCCAGGTAGACGGGACTAGCGAAGGCAGTGAATGCCACCGCGCTAGCCCTGTCACCTGGTATGTATTTAAAGGGGAATCCCTACGCCGAAAAAACGGCGTGGGGCTCCCCCCAAATCCATCTCAGACCCTTATCCGAGCACGCAGCCCGGCCGGTCAGGAAAGGGGGTGGGGAGGAGCGAGCCCCCCCCTGAGCCATACCAGGCCGCGTGCCCTCAACATGGGGGGGTGCCCTGGGGAAAGGGGGGCCCTTTGCCCCCCCACCCCAAAGCACCTTGTCCCCATGTTGATGAGGACAAGGGCCTCTTCCCGTCAACCCTGGTCGTTGGTTGTCGGGGTCTGCGGGCGGGGGGCTTATTGGAATCCGGGAGCCCCCTTTAATAAGGAGGCCCCCAGATCCCGGCCCCCCACCCTATGTGAATAAGTATGGGGTACGATGTACCCCTACCCATTCACCTAAGGAAAAAAGTGTAAATAAAAAAAAACACAATTTTTTTAAATATTTTATTGCACAGCTCCGGGGGTCTTCTTCTGTCTTGGGCTGGGTACACAAGCTATCTCCAAGCATATTTAAGTTTTACGGGCTAGCAAATCAGATGGTGTCTGGAAACGCACACATTGGTTATCAGCAGGCAAAAGTCTGGGTACCCATCCTGCAAAAACCTTCACCTGTTTAGGTTCCTGCAACATTAGTTTCATCCTCTGTCTGTGCTGGTTATTGTTATCGCCAAAAATAAAAGAAAATCTCAAAATTTGAATTATCATTTGGGTTATCGTGAAAAGAGGAATAGAGGGGAAATCTTCTATTGGAGAAACTATTTCCGGTGACAACCAGAGATTCCCTTACTTTGGGGGGGATTTCCTGTTTTGGATATGGAACAAGTAGTAAAGAGCATGGCGGAAATTAACAGGGGTTATAACCCTCCCTTACTTTATCCAAAATAAAAATAAATGCCCTTGCTTCTACTTTAAGGCTGGGTTCACACTGATGCGAATTGGACGCACGTTTTACCGCATCCAATTCACAAAACAGGAGACTGTGACCAGCTCTCAAAGAAGCCAGTTGACACATCTCCTGGACGGCTGCGGAGTGCATTGCACAGGGGTCCTGTACGTCTTTGGCTCTGTTTCAGGTCCGAATTCAGGTAAAAATTTTGGCCCAATTCGTCCCTAAAACGGAGAACAGGCACGCACCAGACCTCTGCTGTGAGCCGTGTCTGCACACTGTGTAAACCCAGCCTAAAGCTGGAATTTAGGTATGGCAATTTTTTACTGGTCCAGCTTACAGAATGTATGTGCTATACCTGTGGAATCCCCATGTAAGCTGGAAATTACTGTAATAGGAACTGCTGCAGCAGTGATTGTACTAGCTTCTAACTGCCCTGTTGATTACTAAACACAATGGCACCATTCAGACAACACTTCATTTTTCTCAATTAATCAAAAGGTGTTCTTTGATTGAACAGGGTGGAGATCGTGACTTCTCCATCCCATCCATTTAAAGAAAATGCATCCTCTGAGAAATTGAAAAAATGCTCTCTGAATGATGCTTATGCTGAGTGAGCAACCTCCTATGTTCACAATTAGGGATCGGCCGAACACCCCCCGGTTCGGTTTGTACCAGAACGTGCAAACAGGAAAAATTTGTTCGAACACCGTTAAAGTGCTAACTTTAAAGGCTTATATGCATCTTAACCACTTTCAGACCGGACCATTTTGCTGGCCAAAGACCAGACCTTTTTGCGATTCGGGACTGCGTCGCTTTAACTGACAATTGTCGTGCGACGTGCTTCCCAAACAAAATTGTCCTTTTTTTCCCACAAATAGAGCTTTCTTTTGGTGGTATTTGATCAACCCTGCAGTTTTTATTTTTTGCGCTATAAACAAAAAAAGAGCGACAATTTAAAAAAAAAAAAACGCATTATTTTTTACTTTTTGCTATAATAAATATCCCCCAAAAATTTATAAAAATGTTTTTTTCCCTCAGTTTAGGCCGATACGTAGTCTTCTACATATTTTTGGTAAAAAGAAAAAAAATCGCACTAAGCGATTATCGATTGGTTTGCGCAAATGTTATAGCGTTTACAAAATAGGGGATAATTTTATGGCATTTTTATTAATAATTTTTTTTTTACTAGTAATGGCGGCGATCAGTGATTTTTATTGTGACTGCGACATTATGGTGGACACATCGGACATTTGACACATTTTTGGGACCGTTGTCATTTATACAGCAATTAGTGCTATACAAATGCACTGATTCCTGTGTAAATGACACTGGCAGTGAAGGGGTATACCACTAGGTGGCAGTGTAGGGGTTAAGTGTGTCCTAGGGGTGTGTTGCTAAATGTGGGGGGCGTGGCTGTGTTTTACACATCACTGATCTCTGCTCCAATCACAGGGAGCAGAGATCAGTGACACTGTTGCTAGGCAGAACGGGGAGATGCTTATTTACTCTAGCATCTCCCCGTGAGACGATCGCGGGTATCCCCGCGGGACCCGCAATCCTATTCACGAAGGTCCTGATCGGCACATGATGACACGGCGGCAAATTTAAAGGGATGTACCTGTATGCCCATTTGCCTGTCCGTGCCCTTCTGCTGACGTACATCGTCGTGCGCTGGTCGGTAACTGGTTAAAAAGTGTTTGGGCACCTGGGTCCTGCCCCAGGGGACATGTATCAATGCAAAACGGACGTTTTTTCGGGAGCAGTGATTTTAATAGAATAGTCCGAGAGCAAAATGACATTTCTAAAGGAAAAAAAGTCATTTAAAAGTACTAGCCGTAGCGGCTATAATGAATTGTCGGTCCTGGCAATACACATAAAAGTTCATTGATAAAAACGGCATGGGATTCCGCCACAGGGGAACCCCAAACCAAACTTAAAAAAAAAAATGCGTGGAGGTCCCCCCAAATTCCATACCCTTCAGGTCTTGGATTTTAAGGGGAACCCCGCACCAAAATGAAAAAAGAAATGGCGTGGGGTCCCCCCAAAAATCCATACCAGACCCTTATCCGAGCACGCAACCTGGCAGGCCGCAGGAAAAGAGGGGGGGGGATGAGAGAGCGCCCCCCCCCCTCCTGAACTGTACCAGGCCACATGCCCTCAACATTGGGAGGGTGCTTTGGGATAGCCCCTCAAAGCACCTTGTCCCTATGTTGATGGGGAGAAGGGCCTCATCCCCACAACCCTTGCCCGGTGGTTGTGGGGGTATGCGGGCGGGGGGCTTATCGGAATCTGGAAGCCCCCTTTAACAAGGAGACCCCCAGATCCCGGCCCCCCCTGTGTGAAATGGTAACGGGGTACAAATGTACTCCTACCATTTCACGAAAAATTTGTGAAAATGGTAAAAAAAAAACAATACACGCCTTGGGACCAGTCTTTTATTTATAAAATAAAACTGTCCCACAAAGTCTTGTTCTTCTTCTCTTGCTCCGACGGACCGAAAAATAAAAAAATAAAAAAAGCAACCTATGATCTGCCTTCATGGGAGGCAACCGCCGTAATGACCGGCCTCTCAGGTGACAGTTCTTTTATAACTGAGGGCGGGGCCACACGATGAGGTTGTCGGGTGACCCCACCCCCCTCTGATGCACAGGGACATCCCTATGGCTTTCCCGTAGCGTCAGAGGGGGCGGGGTCACTCGGTTACATAAAAGAACTGTTACCTGAGAGGTCCGTCATTACGGCGGGTGCCTCCCATGGAGGCTGAGCGTAGGCGGCTTGCGGCTTTTCTTTTTTTTGGTCCATCGGAGCGAGAGAAGAAGAAGAAGAAAAACAAGACTTTGTGGGACAGTTTTATTTTTTAATAAAGAACTTGTCCCAAGGCGTGTATTGTCTTTTTTTCACACATTTTTTGAGAAATGGTAGGAGTACATTTGTACCCCGTTACCATTTCACACAGGGGGGGACTGGGATCTGGGGGTTTCCTTGTTAAAGGGGGCTTCCAGATTCGATAAGCCCCCCACCCGCAGACCGCCACAACCACCGGGCAAGGGTTGTGGGGATGAGGCCCTTCTCCCCATCAACATGGGGACAAGGTGCTTTGGGGGCTCCCCCAAAGCACCCTCCCAATGTTGAGGGCATGTGGCCTGGTACGGTTAAGGAGGGGGGGGGCTCTCTCGTCGTCCCCCTCTTTTCCTGCGGTTGCCAGGTTGCGGGCTCGGATAAGGGTCTGGTGTTGATTTTTGGGGGGACCCCACACCATTTTATTTTTTTTAATTTTGGAGCGGGGTTCCCCTTAATATCCATACCAAACCTGAAGGGCCTGGTATGGAATTTGGGGGGACCCCCACACTATTTTTTTTTTTGGTTCAGGGTTTCCCTGTGGGGGAATCCCATGCCGTTTTTATCAAGGAACTTTTATGTGTATTGACGGGACCGACGATTCATTATAGCCGCGAGAACTTTTAAATTACTTTTTTTCCCTTTAGAAATGTAATTTTGCTCTCGGACAGTTCTAAACACGGGAAACATGCGCCACTTTACAGGCATACTATAGAAACCCCCAGGTAGGAAATTTAAAGGAATATTACACTTTTATTGTTTCACGTTAAGCATTATTAAAATCATTGCTCCCGAAAAAAGGGCAGTTTTTCAAACTTTTTTTTGCATTGATACATGTCCCCTTGGGGCAGGACTCAGGTTCCAAAACACTTTTTATGACAATACCATGCATATAGCACTTTTGATTTCGTCCATAGACTTTTAAAGAGTGTTCCGCGGCTTACGAATTTGCCGCAAACACCCCAAATTGTTTGCTATTCGGCGAACACCCGATGTTCGAGTCAAACTTACGTTCGACTGAACATTGGGACCATCCCTATTCACAATACAACCGGTCAGTGGCTTGGCCAAAAGCTTGTGGCAATCGCCATAGTAAAGGTGCCTTCTATGGGGATTTTCAGCATCCAGGGTATCCCATAGGTATTGGCACTCATTACTACATTGTTCCAACAAGGACCAATGTAACCATGTAAAAATTCCCATACCTAAACTTCAACTTCAATTTTATTTCTGATCCTCTGATGCCTCTAAATACCTGTATTTTATTGTGCATTAGTGGGTGCTACACATACAGTACCCATCATGTAGTCAGATAAAGGTCGAAAGAACAGAAGATCCATCTGCAATCTTTGAATTATTTATTTTAGTTTATTATGTCAAGTATTATATGCCTTATTACCTTACAACACATAACAGCTGTATCTACTGTAGCATTGTGATCTTGCTTTTGCTTCTGGGCAAGAGCTTGTAAGCCTGTTTGACTGGCTTTAATAAAATAAAAAATATATACATTTGGTAAATCTACTGATGGCAGTGGGTACACAAGCTAAATGCAAATATCCAAATACAGGCAGTCTAATCTTTACATGCATTAAGGATTTATCACAAAGGAAAATAATTAAGCATAAACACTGAATCTAGAATGAATACTTTAATTCAGTCTTTGTCAGAGATATATTTTGGGCTAATTCTTCAATAGATGACATCCTTCACAGCACTGAAGAAGTGAATACTTGGCAGGGTCCAACTACAAGGAAATAATTTATATGACAGCACCCTCATATCTAATATAATAGAATGTGACATAACATTTTCCACAAAAGAAGACCCATGACTGTTTTGAGAGCTCAGATTCCGTAATAGAGTAGTTATCTGAAGGTCAGTGTAGTGCTGGTAAGCTTACAATAAAAAATAAATATTATATTAATGTTATGGGTGCTTATTTGTTTCTACATATGTACATTGCATTAAAATGTACCCGGAACCATAAAAAAATGGAAACAGATGTTTCTCCTACATGTAACAGAGTACAGATAAAACAATAACATAATGCAGAGAAAAAAGTCACTAGGAATTTAGGGAAATGCAATTTATCAAATAGGATAAACTAGTATTTTCTACAGGAAAGAATAGGGGTATATCAGAAGCTATACGTCATTGTTTTTAAGGAAAGAATGCCCTTTTTCCAAATGCAAAATAAATATTGCAACAAGCAAAAGTGTACTGCTGGACAATGGAAATATTCCCAGGTAAGACCCCATAACACTATTAGATTATCTGCAGACTTTTGTCTTCAGATTTACCAAAACCATATAATATGAGGTCAAACCTTAAGATTTTCAATTTGTATGAAATCAGGCAGGCCCTTGCACTACATGGTTTTGGTAAATCTGAAGACAAAAGTCTGCAGATAATCTGATAGTGTGTATGGGGCTTAAGCCTGTGAAGTTGAATGGATTGATAGAGCAGAGAACAGTACAGAGTTTTATTTGTCAGGGATTACAGAGGGCATATTTGTGGAGAGGAGGTGCCATTTTTAGTGCATGAGAAGAAGAAATGGTTAAGATGGGGTAGAAGGAAGTTAAAGTGGGATGCCAGGAGGGATGCGCTGTTAAAGTGGTTGTAAAAGCCACTATATCATCTGTATATCATCCTATCTGTTATATAATGCCAGTTATATCCCAATGCCTGTGCTGTATAAAAAGATTACGATTTGTATCTTATCTTAGAGCATCCCCTGGTGCTCATGTGTCTCCTCAGCTCTCTCCTCTCCCTGGCTGACAGTTATAGCGGGCGGGGCCAAGAATCCCCCGCTGACATCAGCTGGGAGGTGGAGAAAGAGAAGCAGAGAGTCAAGGAGTCGCATGAGCACCGGGAGACGCTCTGAGATAAGGTAGAAATCTGCATTTCTTTTATACAGCACAGACACTGGGACACATAGCAATATATAACAGATGTAATGGTATACAGATTATATCGTTTTTAAAGCAGCAGGGGGGGGTGAGCA
This sequence comes from Lithobates sylvaticus, assembly GCA_028564925.1. Taxonomy (NCBI): domain Eukaryota; kingdom Metazoa; phylum Chordata; class Amphibia; order Anura; family Ranidae; genus Lithobates; species Lithobates sylvaticus. Next base: position 467,021,189 of record CM053029.1, on the reverse strand, counting down.
GTGTCTGTAGCTGGCAGGCAGGCAGGGGAGAGGATGGGGGAGAGCAGAGAGGAGACACAGCAGATGACAGAGGCACATAAACTGACCACGATGTCAAGGCTCAACAGCCATGATAAACCGTTGTCAGTATACAGGGGGAGAGCAGAACCAGGCAGGATCAGCCAGGTTTTTTAGGTTATACAGGGGGCCAAAATACACAGCACAAGCACTGTGCTGTATAACATGCATTAGGAGAACAGGATCTATTTTTTATTTGGGTAACAAACTTTAAGGATGTGTTAATGCTAGATTAATTTCTAGAGGGTTCATGCTCAGGGAGCTAATGCTTGATATATTCTTAGTCAAAATAAAAACATGATTGCTGAGTTGAAGGAATGAGGACACAAAACTTGAACAGAAATGCCAATTGCATTTTCCTGTGTTGCTGATTGTCAGTAAAAATGTTTAAGCCCTGGTTCACATCGGTGTGTTTTGACTTGCGATCTTTCATGTCAAATCGATGGCAATTGACAGCAACGGCACTGCCTTAATCGGTGCAATGCTGCATTTGGGGCACCGCACCAATTTCAAAAAGTAGTTTCTGTACTACTTTTTGCGATTTCGGGGTGCGATTTCCATTGACATCTGTGCAGAAACCCGCACAGATGTCTGTGAAATCACCACCGAAATAGGGACTGACATGCAGGAGTCAAATCGTGCCAATTCAGCTGAATTTGCACGGCTAATATGCACGGTAACATATATATTGGAATGCCCATGTCCCATGCAGTACGTAGGCCGTACAACCAGACAGCTAAAAGTAAGAATAAATGAACACTTAACGAACATCACCAAAGGCTTTCCAAATCATAGTGTGTCTAAACACTTTAAAGCCCCATAAACACGGTCGGAAAATCCGACCACCAAATCCATTGGATTTGGTCCGACGGATTTAGTCCGACACTGGTGTTGCATACACATGGTCGGACAAAGTTGTCGGAAAATCCGATCATTCTGAACGTGGTGACGTTTGTTGCCTACGACGGGACTACGTAGAGGCTAGTAGCCAATAGCTTTGGTCTTGAAATGTGATCTGAGCATGCGTGGCACTTTGTCCGTCGGAATTCGCTACACACAATCAGAATTGGTAGGATCGGACTTTGTTGTCGGAATATTTATAGAGCAGGAGATAGAACTTTGTCCATCAGACAATCCGATGGAAACTGTTCGATGGTGCCTGCACACGGTCGGAATTTCCGACAACATTGTCCGATAGGACAGAATCCATCGGAAAATCCGACCGTGTGTATGGGGCTTAAGTCCCACCATAATAGTGATCCTACGTTGTGTAGATTCTATGGTATAGACAAAATCACCAGACACTGGCGAAGAACACACATGAAAAGAGAAATATCAAAAAACGAAACTAAGTGGATTTACAAAGTAAAAAGTATGCAACCACTGGGAATGAATATAGAGTTGGATCTCAATTGCTTCCTGTCAAATGACTAGAAGGAAATTTTATATCTAACACCAATTCCTTGTTTTTTTTTTGTATTTTCCCACAAACAACAGATTACAAATATTGTCTCCCAATCATACATGAACTGAACGTGCTCTCGGGTGTGTGTCCCCATGGCAGATGGGGTGCCATGTGGACACAGACTCATGATCACGTGGGAAACAGACAGAAACCATGTACATGAAATTATATAGAGTGGGCCAAACATGATTAATATAAAAAAATAATAAGGATGGTAGTCACAAAATTGTAAGAATATGACATATTTGGAGGACCAAATCTAAAGAAATTAAAGTAAAAATATTTTTCTTCACTTTTTTTTTTTTTTCTTTTCTTTATTTGTGTTGGATAATCTATACCTCCCCTTAGACAAGCCATACTAGCTAAATACTAAGGGAAGATCTCTTGAATGGAAATCTCTGTTAAATTTGTAGTTTAGGCAAAACATGAATAGATTACATACTAATTAAGAAATGTTATGTTCCTGGCATATTAGCACATCTATACAAAAGTTTGAAGTGGAGCAACTAGAAATAGATTTTATAATGTTCTCCTAAAAATAGTAGACATATATTGTATTTTTTTAATGGTATATGTATAGAAACATAAGTAAATTATGTACCAAGACGATTAATATGTAAGCTAGAGCGGCATTGGGGTTGCACGCGCACATAGCAACCCATTGGTTAAATCAGTGGTTAAAAAGTGTCTAACCAAGTGACCAGGTATGCCCCCTGAAGACGTTGAACGAACGAACCGTCGTACCTGGTCACGCTTTCCTTGATCCTGACGCCATATCTGGTCCTTGTGGTTTTCTAGGCGAACCCGCTGGAGCGCACGCTGAAGCCACGGCTCTGCACAGGCAACTCACAAGTGTCAGCGAAAATGAATATCTTCCATTACAAGCGAGCAGCCCCAGTGCCGGGTGGGGCACCGAACCATGTAAGGAGCCATTTGGCTACTCTGTTTTTAAAGTTTTTATATTAAAAAGCAATATTACACTATAGAGTTTCTCTTGCTCTTTCATATATTCCGTGTGAGTCCGAGAGGAGGAGACAAACCTAATGTACATGTCAACGCCTATGTGAACAGGCACAATCCTGTAAAAGCGATATTTGACTTACTTTTTAAATAAAGTAGTCAAAGAGATCTGGTAAGCAGAATATTTATCAGCACATTTGGGTGTTGCATGCAAGTGTAAACGGTGGAGGTTTACAGCATACTGACAACAAAAAGTGTCACATCCTTGCAATGATTTCATGTTTATGGACTGCTGAATCATCCCAGTCAAGTTTCAAATCACTGTTGAATGGGACTTGTTATATATATATTTTTTTTTCTGTTATATATTTTTTATATCTATTATGTTTTTTTTTTTTGTGAATCAAAAAACATTGTTGCAGCAATCATTTGTTGAGAAACATTGGTTTGGGTGATTGGAGTTCACCAAGGTGCACGTATGGTGTAAATCAAGGGTACACCCAACTAAGGTCTCACTGAATTATTTGTATTTATATTTTTTATGTATGCCATCACTTCATTGTCGAATGACCATTGTGGCATTATATTTATCACAGAATTGCGGAACATGATATATTATATATAAGTATTTTTTCACGTAGCAAATAATATAGATCCCTTGTATAGCAAATATTAGGGATATCAAATATTATTATATTTATAGAGATAATTAGCGTTTCACTGATTCTAAAATTATCTCTATTTACATTTATTATTTTTTATGTATGGTTTTACTTTATTGTTGAATGACCATTGTGGCATTATATTTATCACAGAATTGCGGAACATGATATATTATATATAAGTATTTTTTCACGTAGCAAATAATATAGATCCCTTGTATAGCAAATATTAGGGATATCAAATATTATTTAAGAGATAATTAGCGCCCCTACACTATCTATCCCATATCACTGGGGAATTATATTCCTTTTCTAGGGAGCAGCTTTATTAATAGACATCTTTTGGTAATTTTATATATATTTTTTGTGGTGTCGCAGGGTTCACACAGTTGGCATCCAACTGTATATCACTTTTGCTTTTGCTTGCCTAATTGATCCTGTTTCTGGCCTGTACACTGTACCCTGCATCCAGCTGCCTTTTCTCCTTTGTTCCTGAACCCAGTTTTGGTTTATATATATATATATATATATATATATATATATACACAGTATCTCACAAAAGTAAGAGTACACCACTCACATATTTGTAAATATTTTGTGACAACACTGAAGAAATTACACTTTGCTACAATGTAAAGTAGTGAGTGTATAACCGTGTAAATTTGCTGTCCCCTCAAAATAACTCAACACACAGCCATTAATGTCTAAACCACTGGCAACATAAGTGAGTACACCCCTAAGTGAAAATGTCCAAATTGGGCCCAAAATGTCATATCATTTGTGTGGCCACCATTATTTTCCAGCACTGCCTTTAACCTTCTTGGGCATGGAGTTCACCAGAGCTTTACAGGTTGCCACTGGAGTCCTCTTACTCTCCTTGATGACATCATGGAGCTGGTGGATGTTAGAGAACTTGCACTCCTCCACCTTCCATTTGAGGATGCCCCACAGATGCTCAATAGGGTTTAGATCTGGAGACATGCTTGGCCAGTCCATTGCCTTTACCCTCAGCTTCTTTAGCAAGGCAGTGGTTGTCTTGGAGGTATGTTTGGGGGTCGTTATCATGTTGGAATACTGCCCTGCAGGCCCAGTATCTGAAGAGAGGGGATCATGCTCTACTTCAGTATGTCACAGTACATGTTGGCATTCATGGTTCCCTCAATGAACTGTGGCAGAAGCACTCGTGCAGCCCCAGACCATGACACTCCCACCACCATGCTTGACTGTAGGCAAGACACACTTGTCTTTGTATGCCTCAAGTTAATATTGGTCAGACCACAGGACATGCTTCCAATAATCCATGTCTTCAGTCTACTTGTCTTCAGCAAACTGTTTGCCGGCTTTCTTGTGCATCATCTTTAGAAGATAATTCCTTCTAGGGCGACAGCCATGCAGACCAGTTTGATGCAGTGTGCGGCATATGGTCTGAGCACTGACAGGCTGATCTCCCACCCCTTTGACCTTGGCAGCAATGCTGGGAGCACTCATACATCTATTTCCCAAAGACAACCTCTGAATATAATGCTGAGCATGTGCACTCAACTTCTTTGGTCGACCATGGCGAGCCCTGTTCTGAGTGTAACCTGTCCTGTTAAACTGCTGTATGGTCTTGGCCACCGTGCTGCAGCACATTTTCAGGGTCTTGGCAATTTTCTTATAGCCTAGGCCATCTTTATATAGAGCAACAATTCTTTTATTCAGTTTCTCAGAGAGTTCTTTGTCATGAGGTGCCATGTTGAACTTCCAGTGACCAGTATGAGAGAGTGAGAGCAATAACACCAAATTTTACACACCTGCTCCCCATTCACACCTGAGACCGTGTAACACTAACGAGTCACATGACACCGGGGAAGGAAAATGGCTAATTGGGCCCAATTTGGAAATTTTCACTTAGGGGTGTACTCACTTTTGTTGCCAGTGGTTTAGACATTAATGGCTGTGTGTTAAGTTATTTTGAGGGGACAGCAAATTGACACTGTCATACAAGCTGTACACTCACCACTTTACATTGTAGCAAAGTGTAATTTCTTCAGTGTTGTCACCATAGCTATATCCTGGCCTAGGCCAACAAGGCCCAGGCCAAGGGCAGCACTTTGCAGGGGGCAGCATGGAAAGAGTCCCCGCCGGCTTGAGCTGTTAGTGTACCGCCAGTCATATGGAGTGGACTGGACTAAGAGGCAAATAAGTCTAGCGCCCCCTAAAAAAAACTTTTAAAAACAGATGTTTTTTCAGGAGCAGTGATTTTAATAATGCTTAAAGTGAAACAATAAAAGTGTAATATTCCTTTAAATTTTGTACCTGGGGGGTGTGTATAGTATGCCTGTAAAGGGTGCATGTTTCCGGTGCTTAGAACTGTCCCTGCACAAAGTGTAATTTTTGCAGGAAAAAAAGTCATTTAAAATCACTCGCAGCTATAATGAATTGTCGGCTCCCGTAATACAGAGAACAGTCATTGAAAATCATTGATAAAAAAAATATGCGTGGGGTTCCCCCCAAATTACCAGGCCCTTCAGGTCTGGTATGGATATTAAGGGGAACCCGGGTCAAATTTAAAAAAAAAATGACCTGGAGGTCCCCCTAAATATCCATACCAGACCATTCAGGTCTGGTGTGGATTTTAAGGGGAACCCTGCGCCAAAAAAAAGGCATGGGGGTCCCTCTCAAAACCCATACCAGACCCTTATCCGAGCATACAACCTGGCAGGCCGCAGGAAAAGGGGGGACGAGAGAGCGCCCCCCCCCTCCTGAACCGTACCAGGCCACATGCCCTCAACATTGGGAGGATGCTTTTTGGACCCTCAAAGCACCATGTCCCCATGTTGATGAGGAGAAGGGCCTCCTCCCCACAACCCTGGCCGGTGGTTGTGGGGGTCTGAGGGCGGGGGCTTATCAGAATCTGGAAGCCCCCTTTAACAAGGGGACCCCCAGATCCCATCTCCCCCCTGTTTGAAATGGTAAAGGGGTACAAAAGTACCCCTACCATTTCACAAAGAAAGTGTAAAAAATAGTTAAAAAACACACAGACACCGTTGGGAAAAGTACTTTATTAAAAATAAAAAAACTTAAAAAAGATTCCAGCTGTGGTAATCCACTCTTGCTATCCAGCGATGGGTGATCTCTTCCGACGACGTCCTGCGCAGCGCATCCTGTCTCCATGGAGACACTGTGGGAATCCCGTCTTAGCTGAGGAGGACCGGGCCACCCGTCACCTGACCCCGCCCCCCTCTGACTCAAAAGGAAAAGCTGGGCTTCCTCAGTGATGTACAGGTGACCCTGCCCCCTAGGATGTAACGCAGGTTTCCGATACATCAGAGGGGGGCAGGGTCACCCGTACATCACTGGGGATGCGTTGGATCAGAAGGGGGCGGGGTCAGGTGACGGGTGGCCCAGTCCTGCTCATCTAAGACGGGATTCCCGCAGTGTCTCCATGGAGACAGGATGCGTTGCGCTGGACGTCGTCGGAAGAGATCAGCCATCACAGACCCCCAAAGCATCCTCCCAATGTTGAGGGCATGTGGCCAGGTTGCGTGCTCGGATAAGGGTCTGTTATGGATTTTGAGGGGGACCACCGCTCCATTTATTTTATTTTTTGGCGCGGGGTTGCCCCTTAAAATCCATACCAGTCCTGAAGGGTCTGGTATGGATATTTAGGGGGAACCCCAGGTCATTTTTTTTTTTAATTTGTCCCGGGGTTCTCCTTAACCACTTTCAGACCGGACCAATTTGCAGCCAAAGGACCAGGCCCCTTTTTGCGATTCGGCACTGCGTCGCTTTAACTGACAATTACGCAGTCGTGTGACGTGGCTCCCAAACAAAATTGATGTCCTTTTTTTACCACAAATAGAGCTTTCTTTTGGTGGTATTTGATCGCCCCTGCGGTTTTTATTTTTTGCGCTATAAACAAAAATAGAGCGACAATTTTGAAAAAAATGCATTCTTTTTTACTTTTTGCTATAATAAATATCCCCAAAAAATATATAAAAAAAAATATTTTTTCCTCAGTTTAGGCCGATACATATTCTTCTACATATTTTTGGTAAAAAAAATCGCAATAAGCGATTATTGATCGGTTTGCGCAGAAGTTATAGCGTTTACAAGATAGGGGATAGTTTTATAGCATTTTTATTAATAATTTTTTTTTATTAGTAATGGCGGAGATCTGCGATTTTTTTTGTGACTGCAACATTATGGCGGACACATCGGACATTTTTGACACATTTTTGGGACCATTGTCATTTATACAGCAATCAATGCTATTTAAATGCATTGATTCCTGTATAAATGACACTGGCAGTGAAGGGGTTAACCACAAGGGGGCAGTGTAGGGGTTAAGTATGCCTAGGGGTGTGTTTCTTACTGTGGGTGGCGTGGCTGTCAGCTAGTGAATGCTGATCTCTGCTCCAATCACAGGGAGCAGAGATCGACGTCACTAGTTGCTAGGCAGAACGGGGAGATGCTGTTTATCTCGGCATCTCCCCGTTCAGCCTTCCCGTGAGACGATCGCGGGGGTCCCCGTGGCGATCGAGTCCGCGGGGACCGCGACCGGACTCACGGGGGTCCCGACCGGCGCGCCCCCGATGGCACTCTGCCGACGTATATCGTTGTGCGCCGGTCGGCAAGTGGTTAATGTCCATACCAGACCTGAAGGGCCTGGTAATTGAATTTGAGGGGAACCCCACGCATATTTTTATTTATTTCTCAATGACTGTTCTCTGTATTACGGGAGCCGACAATTCGTTATAGCCGCGAGTGATTTTAAATGCTTTTTTTCTGCAAAAATTACACTTTGTGCAGGGACAGTTTTAAGCACGGGAAACATGCGCCCCTTTACAGGCATACAATACACACCCTTCAGGTACGAAATTTAAAGGAATATTACACTTTTATTGTTTCACTTTAAGCATTATTAAAATCACTGCTCTTGAAAAAACGGCCGTTTTTAAAACTTTTTTTGAATTGATACATGTCCCCTGGGGCAGGACCCAGGTCCCCAAACACTTTTTATGACAATAACTTGCATATAGGCTTTTAAAATTAGCACTTTAGATTTCTCCCATAGACTTTTACAGGGTGTTCCGTGGCTTTTCGAATTTGCCGCGAACATCCTAAATTGTTTGCTGTTCAGTGAACAGGCAATGTTCGAGTCGAACATGAGTTCAACTCGAACTCGAAGCTCATCCGTACTTATAGCCCCTGTCCATTTATTTGTTACCATCCCTGTCCCATTGCAGGTATTTCCCTTCACTTCCTGCCCCATAGCCAAACAGGAAGTGAGAGGAAATCTATGCAAATGAAGGGAATACATTGCCCCCCACCAAGCCCTCAGAACTAGTTTCCCCACTCGAAAATTTCAGGGCGTCTCGTAAACAGCAAGGGGTGTGGTCATGACAGGAAGGGGTAGGTCATATTTAAATTTGGAGGTGCACAAGTTTAGTCAGGCCTAGGGCAGCACAAAACCTAAATACACTACTGGTTGTCACATGAAAAGATATAATAAAATAAAAAAAACTTTTCTTTCACTCATGGTTAGTGTTTGGCTGAAGCCATTTATTATCAATCAACTGTGTTTACCTTTTTTAAATCATAATCACAACAGAAACTACCCAAATGACCCTGATCAAAAGTTAACATACCCTGGTGATTTTGGCTTGATAACATGCACACAAGTTGACACAAAGGGGTTTGAATGGCTTTTAAAGGTAACCATCCTCACCTGTGATCTGTTTGCTTGTAATTAGTGTGTATGTATAAAAGGTCAATGAGTTTCTGGACTCATGACAGACCCTTGCATCTTTCATCCAGTGCTACACTGACGTTACTGGATTCTGAGTCATGGGGAAAGCAAAAGAATTGTCAAAGGAACTGCGGGAAAAGGTAGTTGAACTGTATAAAACAGGAAAGGGATATAAAAAGATATCCAAGGAATTGAGAATGCCAATCAGCAGTGTTCAAACTCTAATCAAGAAGTGGAAAATGAGGGGTTCTGTTGAAACCAAACCACAGTCAGGTAGACCAACTAAAATTTCAGCCACAATTTCCAGGAAAATTGGATGCAAAGAAAAGCTCACAAATTAACTTCAGGTGAAATACAGGACTCTCCGAAAACATGTAGTGTGGCTGTTTCAAGATGCACAATAAGGAGGCACTTGAAGAAAGATGGGCTGCATGGTCGAGTCACCAGAAGAAATCCATTACTATGCAAATTCCACAAAATATCCCGCTTACAATACGCCAAACAGCACAGAGACAAGCCTCAAACCTTCTTGGACAAAGTCATTTGGAGTGATGAGACCAAAATTTTGCTTTTTGGCCACAACCATAAATGCTTTATTTGGAGAGGAGTCAAAAGGCCTATGATGAAAGGTGCATTCTTACTGTGAAACACATAGGTGGATCACTGATGTTTTTGGGATGTGTAAGCTACAAAGGCACAGGAAATGTGGTCAAAATTGATGGCAAGACAAATCCAGTAAGTTATCAAAAGGAACATTTGCATTCAGCAGCCAGGAAGCTTTGCATGGGATGTACTTGTACATTCCAACATGACAATGATCCAAAACACAAGGCCAAGTTGACCTGTCATTGGCTACAGCAGAATAAAGTAAAGGTACTGGAGTGGCCGGCTCAGTCTCCTGACCTCAATATCATTGAGCCACTCTGGGGAGATCTCAAATGTGCAATTCATGCAAGACAGCCCAAGAATTTCCAGGAACTGGAGGCTTTTTGCCAAGAGGAATGGGCAGCTTTACCATCTGAGAAGATAAAGAGCCTCATCCACATATACCACAAAAGACTTCAAGCTATCACTGATGTTAAAGGATGTTAATACATGGTATTAGGAACTGGGCTATGTAAACTGATTATTAGATGCCATCTTCAATTTGTCTCTCTCACTTATTTGGGCCAAATTTTAGATCCCCCCCCCTCCTACTAATAAAGTTACCATTTTTTTAACAGCGATGGAGTGAAGACCCTGATAGTCTATGCAAGGTCTTAGGATTCCATCTTTCTTCTCAACAAAGAAAAGCCAGCACCGTTGCTTCTAATATTTGTGGACAGCTTACTGACTGGAATAGTACTAGCTGATTTTCGAAAAGCCAACATGGTATCAATATTTAAAAAAATGCAGAGACATACACCTGCAAATTACAGACCAGTCAGTATAACATCAATAGTTTGTAAATTATTGGAGGGGATGATCCAAGAATTTGCTGATGAATTTGCTGATGAAAACAGTAACATTAGTAGTAATCAGCATGGATTTATAAAAGATCGTTCTTGCCAAACCTATCTGACAATATTCTATGAGGAAGTGAGCTGTCATCTAGATAAAGGAAGGCCTGTGGATGTGGTGTATCTGGATTTTGCAAAAGCATTCAAAACAGTTCCCCAGAAATGTTAACTTTAGTGTTAATGTTAACTGCATTCAAGGGTGGTGATAATAAATAACGAGTACTCAGAATGGTCTGACATGGTAACTAAGGATCTGTCCTGGGACCAAATCTGTTTAAATTATTCGTAAACAATATAGAGGCTGGCATTAATAGTTCATTCTCAGTGTTTGCTGATGATACAAAGCTAAGCAGGGCAATAACTTTACAGCAGGATATAGAAACCTTACAGGATGACCTCAATACAATAATGGAGTAGGAACTACAGTATATGGCAAATGATGTTCAATGTTGAAAAGTGTAAAGTAATGCATTTGGAGGCTAAAAATATGAAAGCAAGTTACTCATTAGGGGAATAAGCATTGGAAGAATCCAGGATGGAAAAATTCCTAGAAGATGACAGACTCAGCAATGGCATGCAATGCCAAGCTGCATATTAGCACACATAAAAAAGGGGATTTACTCAAGAGATAGAATAATAATTCTGCCCCTTTACAAGATACTGGTCTGGCCACATCTTGAGTATGCTATCCAATTCAGGTCACCAGTCCTCAGGAAAGATGTGCTGGAACTGGAGCTCAGAGAAGGGCAACAAAGCTAAGAAAGGAACTAGAGGACCTCAGTTATGAGAAACGACTACAATCATTAAACTTATTTTTTCCTGGACAAGAGACATTTGGTAAGAGAAATTATAGCGATATACAAATACCTCAATCGTGATTCTAGCATAGGGAAAAAATGTTTTAGTTGCAGGAAGTTTAAAAAGACATGCACCCACTCATTGAACCTGGAGGAGAGGCGGTTTAAATCTTAAACTGTGTAAGGGATTACTGTATGTGAGTGTTTACTAGTGCCGCCCTCCTAAAATAAACACCGCTCTGCGCTACAAAGATGTATTACTTGCAATGTGTAGGGTGGTCCTGAGATGGCCAAGCCTATAGATAGTGGCAGGTATGTTAAATAGTTATTTAAATAAATAAATAAATATATATGTGCAAAATGCAATATAAATAATAAAAATTATAAATATATGTGCATAATGTGAAATTACCAGATTAAATTGTAATGTGCACAAAATAATCTTAATATAATGTGAGTATATAACAGTAATTATATATACATTATTAACAGCTGCCGCTTAAGAATATCGAACTGTGGGAATGTACAAAAAGTTTATAATGGTGGGCCTAACTTAATCCCCCAAAAAATGAATTTTTTTTTTTTTTTTTTTGTAGCGGCGCTATTTAGGTGAGCTTTCTCAAATTAATGTGAAAATCTGATAAGACAAACACGCTAATCAAGGTGACCATCAATGGAGTAAATAAATAAATAAATACATAAATATCAAGGTGACCATAAATAAATAATTGTCTGAAATATATAAATAAATAAATAAATAAATATATAAATATAGCAGCAAATAAGCGTGAAATCAATAAATAAATTAATTAATAAATAAGAAAATTGAAAGTGAATCACAAAACGGTGAATAGACAGATCTGTGAGACCAATTCCTAGTTTAGCAATTTGTATCTGTAGTCCGTGTGTAAACAGGGTTTGCCAATCTAATGAATCAGTGGCAAAATTAAAAATGTGACAGTTCAAAATTGATGTGAGCAACAGTTCTAAATAAATATTTCTTGAGTGATCCGTCCACCAAAGCTTTCACCACGTGAGGGAATCGTCCCCTTATGGGGATACACTCACCAGAAATCTACTTTTAGTAAGCCTGTAGTATAAACCAATCTGGACCTTCTCCTCCAACATCACCAGATAATTAACCATCCACCAGCGCGGTTATTGGACCAGAATATCAGACCTTCTATCCAGCATCCCTTGATCATAACTCCACCAGCGCGGTTGTATCATGTATGAAAACAGACGGAGGGCCACATAGTGTAATACTGCTAAACGTTTTTTATTTAAACAATTTTCCTTAAATACAACAAGATCCCCCCCCAATGATATCTGCGTACCAAAATTAAAAGATAATGAACATTTGGATAAACGTAGAGTGGTACTGTGCCTGTGTTCCTTTCAGTCAGTAGGATATGGATCCTTCAGTTCTGCTCGTGAGCGGCGTCCTTCCTTCCTGTTCTCCGTGGAACGCACAGTGAACCGCAGTACGTCGTGACGTCACTTCCTGTTGACCTACGCCCTGTGTAAGGGATTCTTTACTGTCAAAGCGGTAAGGATGTGGAACTCCCTTCCACAAGCGGTGTGGTCAGCGGTGATTGTCAATAGTTTAAAAAAATTAGTAGATTGACATCTAAATGATTAGAACATACAGGGATATGGGAATTATTATTGACATAAACTCACACACACACAGGTTGAACTGGATGGACTGGTGTCTTTATTCAACCTTACTAACTATATAACTATGTAACAACAGGCTTAAAGAAGACATCAGAGAACTCAACATAGGCAACAGGAACCCCTGGAATGGTCTGAGCATGGGCCTGATGTACTTATTTAGTACCAGAAGTGGAGGGAAGACCAGAAATAGTGAGAACTTCAAGAAAAAAATAGTTTATGATCGGCGAGTACCCCTGTAACCTGATATTATTTATTATCACCACCCTTGAATGCAGTTAACATCAACATTAAAGTTAACATTTCTGGGGAACTGTTTTGAATGCTTTTGCAAATTGAGGTTGCAACCCAATGCAAAACATGGTAGGAAAGGGTTTCCAGCTTTAAAACTCTGATGGACATCTCAAGGAGCACCATGTATTCCTTACTGGCCAATACAAAGAGAAACGTGCAGGTGGGTTCCAGGGTGAGCCAGAGATCTAAGGCTATGGGTCATCAAATGAAATGAGTCATGGCCCCATAGTCAATAAAGGCAGGAAGAGAAACAGATTGACCTCTGATATAGAGATGGATGGTAGTGAATGCAGTGGAAGCATTAGCAAGGGGGTGGAGGAGAATGATCTAGTAGGTAGTCCCCCCCCCCCCAGACTAAGGTGTACTAGACCTGATAGCTTTCCAAAAGCCGGGTACATTGATTGAGGATAAAAAGAGTGTGACTAAAAGGGCCTATTGTACACTACTCGGCGCCTGATGTTTGAAATACAGTATTATTGTGGCTAGACACACTCGTATAAATAGTAATAAATATATAAATAACTTAATAAATATATAAATAGATATCAGCAGCTGTTTAAATAAATAAAGAATATAAAAATTGGATAGTAAAAAATTTCAAGCAGTAATGTACATGAGAAATAGAATACTAAAAAACTGCGCTAAAATTCCAGTATCACAGTGTTCAATCAAAATGTTTTGAAAGATACTGGGTTCACAATCAAAAAAATATATACAAAAATAATAACTGCAAAATCAACTGAATAAGTAAATGTTCGTTTGGTGCAGAAAATAGTGGTAAGTGAACAGTTCAAAATCGCATCAAGGTGACTTCCTCTGTAGACCAAGCAATATCCCGTGTGACTTGTTTCACCACGTGCGGAGAAATCCCCCTTAGGGGTTTAAACTCACCAGAGATAAAAATCAAACAGGCATATCAGGTACAGGTCATCAAATGGTTAAACTGCATCCAACTATTCCTCAGCAAAGATGTACACCAATCAGCCTGGTAACCTTCTTAACCTCTCAGCATCACAAAACACCACTGCATCAGGGGTCCAGGGGGGAATTGACTCCAAATAAACTCGCCATAAAAACAAATAAAGTTTTGCACATAGCGTAATTCCGTTTATTTATTAAAAAGTGTGAATAAAACCACCCATAAAAGAACCCATAAGTATAGCAGCGTACATTTAAAATACTTTCAGTTATGCATACAAGAATCACTTGCGTTTTGGGTTGTTAGAAATACCCCTCAGCGGCATCCATAGCGCTTCCTGTGGTCTGTGGTGTGTCTATCTAGACACAGGGACAGCTTCCTGGTGGCGGTGGAGCGCAGCTGGAACGCAAGGCGTCACTTCCGGTCAGCGTCGTGTAGGCCACGCCCTTACGCATTTCGTCACTTCCGACTTCAACAGAGGGCGCCCTCTGTTGAAGTCGGAAGTGACGAAACGCGTAAGGGCGTGGCCTACACGACGCTGACCGGAAGTGACGCCTTGCGTTCCAGCTGCGCTCCACCGCCACCAGGAAGCTGTCCCTGTGTCTAGATAGACACACCACAGACCACAGGAAGCGCTATGGATGCCGCTGAGGGGTATTTCTAACAACCCAAAACGCAAGTGATTCTTGTATGCATAACTGAAAGTATTTTAAATGTACGCTGCTATACTTATGGGTTCTTTTATGGGTGGTTTTATTCATACTTTTTAATAAATAAACGGAATTACGCTATGTGCAAAACTTTATTTGTTTTTATGGCGAGTTTATTTGGAGTCAATTCCCCCCTGGACCCTTGATGCAGTGGTGTTTTGTGATGCTGAGAGGTTAAGAAGGTTACCAGGCTGATTGGTGTACATCTTTGCTGAGGAATAGTTGGATGCAGTTTAACCATTTGATGACCTGTACCTGATATGCCTGTTTGATTTTTATCTCTGGTGAGTTTAAACCCCTAAGGGGGATTTCTCCGCACGTGGTGAAACAAGTCACACGGGATATTGCTTGGTCTACAGAGGAAGTCACCTTGATGCGATTTTGAACTGTTCACTTACCACTATTTTCTGCACCAAACGAACATTTACTTATTCAGTTGATTTTGCAGTTATTATTTTTGTATATATTTTTTTGATTGTGAACCCAGTATCTTTCAAAACATTTTGATTGAACACTGTGATACTGGAATTTTAGCGCAGTTTTTTAGTATTCTATTTCTCATGTACATTACTGCTTGAAATTTTTTACTATCCAATTTTTACATTGATTGAGGACATATCCCTTCTTCTCATAATACATGGAGTTGGGATGTGGCAACTTTAAGGTGAATATTGGGAATAGTTTAAAATTACATGGTCAAATACAGTCTGAGCCTACTCACAGTATACGCTACACACATATGCCGCACAGTCCTTGTGCGCACAAAATAATCCCTTATTACGCAATCAGGAACTTCAAAGATGCACATAAAACTAAAGGATTACAATTAAAACTGAATAGAGAGAAAGAGCTAACACTTTATCTGAACAGACTTTAAAGAGGTACAGTACTTCACGAAAACTCTTGAAAACTGCTTAGCAACCAGCAACTGTTGAGACACTTTGGTCAAGACTATGTAATGTACAGCGGTAAGCACTTTGTTTGTACAATGTACAGAGTGCTGCAAGCAGCAGTATGTGTCATATTGTCCTTATGTTGCTGGTGAGCGGGAGCAAACATGCCCAGAATCTTTGATCAGTGGGAGTAAAAAATGCCCTGCTGTCAGGGGGAAGGGAAAAAATACTGTTGTCCAGTGGGGAAAAAATAAACCACTGAACGCCAATGCTTTTTTTTCCTCACTGACAACAGATATTGTTTTTCTAACTTACAGTTTGTCCAATCAATGGACTGTCAGTCTGCAACCCTAAGCCAGTTCCATGTTATGCTGAGTTTAGGTAAACTATTGTAATTAGAGTTGAGCGGACACCTGGATGTTCGGGTTTGGCGGGTTCGGCCGAACTTCAGAAAAAAGTCTGGGTTCGGGACCGAACTTGACCCGAACTTGACCCCAAACTCCGAACCCCATTGAAGTCAATGGGGACCCAAACTTTTATTTTTTTAAATGGCTGTAAAAAAGTCATGGAAAGGGCTAGAGGGCTGCAAATGGCAACAAAATGTTATTAAGAGCATGGCAAGTGCTCTGCAAACAAATGTGGATAGGGAAATAACTTAAAATAACATTAAAAAAATAAATAATAATATGCTGGAGGCCCCCTTCTCAGCAGAAGAGGTACAGGAAGTCATTAAGAACCTCAGAAACTCAACGGCACAATGCCGCACATATGGTGGGAATGCCCCAGAATACGCACTTTCTGGAAAAAAATATTCAATTTAATGGATAAGATACTGGGAAAATAAAATACTTGGAAATTAAAAAAAGAAAAACATTATAATCTTGACCTAGGAGGACGAGGTCCATATGGAGTAGGAGGTTGAGGTGGCGGTGGATGTGGCGGTGTAGGTAGAAGCGGCGGTGGAGGAGGACGAGGTAGCCAACACTGGTTCAAAAATACAACAATGTCTGGGTAAGGCTAGTGGTGATGTGTCGAATTCTGTCCCCCGCCGCATAGTGTCCGCCCTGTACTGCGCTTGCTCAGTACGTAGGACAAGGGGATTTCGAAACTCTCCGAAGACGATGCGCGGTGACTCCAGGTTCAAGCCACATCATCCGAGGTTGAAGCCTAGCCAAGCGATCCCATGAGGGGCCCTGTTACTATGTGCTACCGTATGTCCACTTGGATGGTGGGGCTTGAACCTGCACTCACTGTGCAGGCGCCGTTCATCTTCGGAGATTTCGTGAATCTCCTTGTCCTCCGTACTTCACAAGCATTGCGCCTGCGCAGTAAGAGGCCGGACACTATCCGATGGCCAGACAGTTTTTGTCAGAACACCGGTATACGTGTCTATTCTGCACAAGGTGCGGACAAGTCCTGTGGGATCCATGCCTGGTTCATTTTAATGAACGTGAGCTTGTCCACATTGGCTCTGGACAGGCGGCTGCACTTGTCTGTGATAACGCCCCCTTCCGTGCTAAATACACGTAATACACTGGCTGCAGGGCTGGCCAGCACCTCCAAGGCGTAAAGGGCAAGCTCAGGCCATGTGCCCAATTTGGAGACCCAGAAGTTGAAGGGTGCAGACCCGTCATTCAGTACGTGTAGGCGTGTGCACACATACTACTCCACAATGTTGGTAAAATGCTGCCTCCTGCTAAGACGTTCCATCTCAGCTGGTGGTGCTGGTTGTTGTGGCGTGCTGGCAAAGCTTTTTCAAATTTCGGCCATGCTAACCCTGCCTTCCAAGGTGCTGGCAGTGCCCCGGCTGCGTTGGTGACCTCTTCCTCCTCCTCTGCCTTCGCCTTGTGCTTCCACCGTAACCCCGCTGTCAAGTGGGAATGCCACCAGCAGCGCGTGCGCTTGTACTCGTGCATCTTACGATCACGCTCCAGTGAGGTAATTAAGGACGTAAGGAGGTAATTAAGACGTTGTCCTTGTAACGGGGATCCAGCAGGGTGGCTGGATAATAATCAGCACCAGTTAAAATGTGGGCAACTCGGCGGTCGTTGCGGAGACACTGCAGCATGTAATCGCTCATGTGTGCCAGGCTGCCCAGAGGCAACGAAAAGCTGTCCTCTGTGGGAGGTGTATCGTCTGTGTCCTCTGTATCCCCCCAGCCATGCACCAGTGATGGACATGAGCTGGTCTGGGTGCCACCCTGCTGTGAACATGGTTCCTCCTCCTCCATCTCCTCCTCATCCTCCACCTCATCATCCTCCAGAACTGTGCCCTTGCTGCCGGACAATTGTGTACCTGGCGCTTGTTGGTGCAGGAACCCACCCTTGTAGCCACTTGTGAATGACTGCCCTGAAAGCCTTGGAAATGATCCTTCTTCCTCCTCCTCCTCCTCCTCCTGTGCCACATCCTCTTCCATCATCGCCTGAAGCGTTTTTTCAAGGAGGCATAGAACTGGGATAGTAACGCTGAGAACGGCGTCATCGGCACTGGCCATGTTGGTGGAGTACTCGAAACAGCGCAAAAAGGCACACAGGTCTCGCATGGAGGCCCAGTTATTGGTGGTGAAGTGGTGCTGTTCCGCAGAGCGACTCGCGCGTGTGTGCTGCAGCTGAAACTCAACTATTGCCTGCTGCTGCTCGCACAGTCTGGCCAGCATGTGCAAGGTGGAGTTCCACCTTGTGGGCATGTCACATATGAGACGGTGAGCGGGAAGGCAGAAGTTACGCTGCAGCGCTGACAGGCGAGCAGCAGCAGGGTGAGAACGCCGAAAGTGCGCACAGACGGCCCACACTTTCTGAAGCAGCTCTGGCATATCGGGGTAATTCTTCAGGAACCTCTGGACCACCAAGTTCAGCACATGCGCCAGGCAAGGGATGTGTGTCAAACCGGCTAGGCCCAGAGCTGCTGCGAGATTTTGCCCATTATCGCACACCACCAGGCCGGGCTTGAGGCTCACTGCCACCAACCACTCATCGGTCTGTTGTTCCATGTCCCACCACAACTCCTGCGCGGTGTGGGTTTTTCTCCCCAAACAGAAAAGTTTTAAAACTGCCTGCTGTCGTTTACCTCTGGTTGTGCTGAAGTTGGTGGTGAAGGTGTTACGCTGAACGGATGAGGAGGCGGTAGAGGATGAGGAGGCAGAGTAGGAGGAGTTAGCAACAGGAGGCAAACTGAAGCGCCCTGCAATCCTCGGTGGTGGAAGGACATGCGCCACACTGCTATCTGCCTCAGGCCCAGCCGCCACTACATTCACCCAGTGTGCTGTTAAAAAGATATAACGTCCCTGACCGTGCTTACTGGTCCACACATCCGTAGTTAGGTGGACCTTGCCACAGATGGCGTTGCGCAGTGCACACCTGATTTTGTCCCCCACTTGGTTGTGCAGGGAAGGGATAGCTCACCTGGAAAAGTAGTGGCGGCTGGGCACGACATACTGTGGGACAGCCAATGACATCAGCCGTTTAAAACTCTGCGTCTCCACCAGACGGAATGACAGCATTTCAAAGGCGAGGAATTTTGAAATGCTGGCATTCAGGGCCAGGGATCGCGGGTGGCTAGGGGGGTACTTCCTCTTCCGCTCCAGTGTTTGGGAGATAGAGAGCTGAACGCTTCCATGGGACATTGTGGAGATGGTTGGTGACCCAGGTGGTAGTGTCGCTGGCAGATCCTCTGTTTGCGGGTTGGAAGGTGCCACTGTCACTACAGAGGTGGATGAAGAGGCTGAGACTGCAGCAGAAGAGGAAGCAGGAGGAGCCAGAGACCTTTCTTGGTTTTTGAGGTGTCTACTCCACTGCATCTCGTGCTTTGCACTTAGATGCCTGGTCATGCAGGTTGTGCTCAGGTTGATAATGTTTATGCCTCCCTTCAGGCTCTGATTGCACAGCGTGCAAACCACTTGTGTCTTGTCATCAGCACATTGTCTGAAGAACTGCCACGCTAGGGAACTCCTTGGACCTGGCTTTGGTGTGCTCGGTCCCTTGCTGCGTTGGGCAGTAGCAGACTAGGGGACGGACGCTCCGCTTTTGCACCCTGCTCCCTCTTCTGCTGTGCTGGTGGCTCTGTGCGACCACCGCCTCTTCCTCCGAACTACACTGGTCACCTGCATGACGTTGATTCCATGTGGGGTCAAGGACCTCATCGTCCTCCACATCATCTTCCACCCAGTCTTCACCCCTGCCCTCCTTGTCAGTCTGCACAATGGCGAAAGCAGCAGCAGTTGGCACCTGTGTTTCGTCATCATCCGAGACGTGCTGCGATGGTCCTCCCATATACTCATCATGAAACATAAGTGGTTGGGCATCGATGCACACAATCTCTTCCACTTCTGGGGCAGGGCTAGGTGGATGGCCCTGGGAAACCCTGCTAACAGAGTCATCAAAAAGCAGAAGAGACTGCTGCATGATTTGGGGCTCAGACTGCTTGGCTGATTTGCAAGGGGGTGAGGTGAAAGACTGATGGACATCGGCTGCAGGTGCCAACTCTGAACTTTCATCAGGAGACTGGGTGGGAGACAATGTGAAGGAATCGGAGGCACTGTCAGCAACCCAATCTACTATCGCCTGTACTTGTCCTGGCCTCAACATTCGTACAGCCTCATTAGGCGCGCCGAAATACCGCTGCAGGCTCTGTTGCCTACTTGCACCTGAGGAAGGTGTTTCACTAGTGCGTGTAGCTGGCACAGATCAACCACGTCCTCTCCCTGCAACAGGAGCTCCACCAGCAGCACGACGACCGAGGCCACGTCCCTTTTTTGACAATCTCCTCATATTTTCAAAATTTATGATCTTGCCCTAAATGGGTGTTTTTGCAATAGCAGAATACACCCACAGTATGTAAAGCGTGTATCTCAAAAACTGCTAAACTGCAGAAAATGCTATGGAAAAAAAAGTTTTCACTACATTTTTTTTTGGGATAGCACAATAGAAGAAATACAGATCGATTGTATATGTCAGACTCCTGCACACATGCAGAAAACACTGCAAGATTTTATTTTTTTACAATAGCAGAATACACCCACAGTATGTAAAGGGTGTATCAAACTGCAGAAAATGCTATGGAAAAAAAAAATTTCACTACAATTTTTATTTTTTTGGGATAGCACAATAGAAGAAATATCAATTGATTGTATATGTCACACTCCTGCACACATGCAGAAAACACTGCAAACATTTTTTTTATGCAATGTTTTTTAGACATGGGAACTGCCAAAAAATTCGTTTTGTTTCGTTTCGTCCCGTTTCGTATATAAAAAAATTCGTAATTCGTAATTCGTGTACGAAATTCGGACGAATCGTAATTTTTTTTACGAATCGTTAGTAAAGTTACGAATCGTTACGAATCGTTACGAATCGTTACGAATCGTTAACGCGGCTAATGAATTGTTGGTTCTCATAACACAGAGAACAATTCGAATCCAACTACAAATATCGAATTTCAATTTCAAGTTACGAATCGTTACGAATCGTTATGAATAGTTACGAATCGTTACGAATCGTTATGAATAGTTACGAATCGTTAGTAAATCCAACTACCAATATCGAATTTCAACTAATTTGAACGAAATTATTATAGCAGATATAACGAATGAATTCGAATGACAAAGTGTCATTTTTGCAGAAAAAAAAAAGCGTAGGGGTCCCCCCAAATTCAATAACCAGGCCCTTCAGGTCTGGTATGGATATTAAGGGGGACCCCAGCCAAAAAAAAAAAAAAAAAATGGCGTGGGGTCCCCCCCAAATATCCATACCAGACCCTTCAGGTCTGGGATGGATTTTAAGGGGAACCCCGGCCAAAAAAAAAAAAAAAAATGGCGTGGGGTCCCCCTCAAAATCCATACCAGACCCTTTATCCGAGCACGCAACCTGGCAGGCCGCAGGAAAGGAGGGGGGGACGAGAGCGGCCCCCCCTCCCGCCTGAACCGTACCAGGCCACATGCCCTCAACATTGGGAGGGTGCTTTGGGGTCCCCCCCAAAGCACCTTGTCCCCATGTTGATGAGGACAAGGGCCTCATCCCCACAACCCTGGCCGGTGGTTGTGGGGGTCTGCGGGCGGGGGGCTTATCGGAATCTGGAAGCCCCCTTTAACAAGGGGACCCCCAGATCCCGCCCCCCCCCCTGTGTGAAATGGTAAGGGGGTACAAAAGTACCCCTACCATTTCACCAAAAAAGTGGCAAAAATGGTAAAAATGACAGGAGACGGTCTTTGACAATTCCTTTATTAAAATCTTCTTTCTTCTTTCTTCTGGTCTTCCTTTCTTCATCTTCTCCTTCCGGCATCTTCTTCCATCTTCTTCTTCCTTCGATTCGCTTCTTCTTCCTCCGGTCTTCTCGTCCTTCTCGTCCGGCGTCGTCCTTCTCGTCCGGCATCGTCGTCTCTTCTCGCAGGCCGCTCCTCGCAATGGGAGGCTCCCGCTCTGTGAGGCTCCGCTCCGGGTGACAGGTCTTTTATAACGAAGGCACCTGGTGACCCCGCCCCCTCTGACGCACGGGGACGTCATGTGGAATTCCCTATGGCTTTCCCCATGACGTCAGAGGGGGGGCGGGGTCACCGGGTGCCTTCGTTATACAAGACCTGTCACCCGGAGCGGAGCCTCACAGAGCGGGAGCCTCCCATTGCGAGGAGCGGCCTGCGAGAACAGACGACGATGCCGGACGAGAAGGACGAGAAGACGGAGGAAGAAGAAGCGAATCGAAGGAAGAAGAAGATGGAAGAAGATGCCGGAAGGAGAAGATGAAGAAAGGAAGACCAGAAGAAAGAAGATTTTAATAAAGGAATTGTCAAAGACCGTCTCCTGTCATTTTTACAATTTTTGACACTTTTTTGGTGAAATGGTAGGGGTACTTTTGTACCCCCTTACCATTTCACACAGGGGGGGGGCCGGGATCTGGGGGTCCCCTTGTTAAAGGGGGCTTCCAGATTCCGATAAGCCCCCGCCCGCAGACCCCCACAACCACTGGCCAGGGTTGTGGGGATGAGGCCCTTGTCCTCATCAACATGGGGACAAGGTGCTTTGGGGGGGACCCCAAAGCATCCTCCCAATGTTGAGGGCATGTGGCCTGGTACGGTTCAGGCGGGAGGGGGGGCCGCTCTCGTCCCCCCTCCTTTCCTGCGGCCTGCCAGGTTGCGTGCTCGGATAAGGGTCTGGTATTGATTTTATGGGGGACCCCACGCCATTTTTTTTGGCTAGGGTTCCCCTTAAAATCCATCCCAGACCTCAAGGGTCTGGTATGGATTTTGAGGGGGACCCTACGCCAGTTTTTTTTTTTTTTTTTTGGCTGGGGGTCCCCCTTAATATCCATCCCAGACCTGAAGGGCCTGGTTATTGAATTTGGGGGGACCCCTACGCATTTTTTTATTAATGACTTCAATGAATGACAGTTCTCTGTATTACGGATCCAACAATTAATTTGCTGGCAAATAGCTGCGAGTGATTTTAAATAGTTTTTTTTTCCTGCAAAAATGACACTGTGCAGGGACAGTTCTCTATATTAGATATACTGAATCTCGAATCATTCGAAGCATTCGTTATATCCGCTATTATAATTTCTTTCATATTAGTTGAAATTACATATTTGTTAGTTGTATATTCGAATTGTTCTCTGTATTACGGGAATCGGCAATTAGCCGCGAGTGATTTTAAATGTCTTTTTTTCCTGCAAAAATGACACATTGTACAGAGAGAGTTCTAAACACGGGAAACATGACCCCCTTCATAGACATACTATATAGTATATAGTATATAGAAGGGCGCAGGTTTCCTGTGTTTAGAACTCTCTCTGTACAATGTGTCATTTTTGCAGGAAAAAAAGACATTTAAAATCACTCGCGGCTAATTGCCGATTCCCGTAATACAGAGAACAATTCGAATGTTGTATTGTAACTAACAAATATGTAATTTCAACTAATATGAAAGAAATTATAATAGCGGATATAACGAATGCTTCGAATGCTTCGAGATTCAGTATATCTAATATAGAGAACTGTCTCTGTACAATGTGTCATTTTCGCAGGAAAGGAGGGGGGGACGAGAGCGGCCCCCCCTCCCGCCTGAACCGTACCAGGCCACATGCCCTCAACATTGGGAGGGTGCTTTGGGGTCCCCCCCAAAGCACCTTGTCCCCATGTTGATGAGGACAAGGGCCTCATCCCCACAACCGTGCCCGGTGGTTGTGGGGGTCTGCGGGCGGGGGGCTTATCGGAATCTGGAAGCCCCCTTTAACAAGGGGACCCCCAGATCCCGGCCTCCCCCCTGTGTGAAATGGTAAGGGGGTACAAAAGTACCCCTACCATTTCACCAAAAAAGCGTCAAAAATTGTAAAAATGACAGGAGACGGTCTTTGACAATTCCTTTATTAAAATCTTCTTTCTTCTGGTCTTCCTTTCTTCATCTTCTCCTTCCGGCATCTTCTTCCATCTTCTTCTTCCTTCGATTCGCTTCTTCTTCCTCCGGTCTTCTCGTCCTTCTCGTCCGGCGTCGTCCTTCTCGTCCGGCATCGTCGTCTGTTCTCGCAGGCCGCTCCTCGCAATGGGAGGCTCCCGCTCTGTGAGGCTTCGCTCCGGGTGACAGGTCTTGTATAACGAAGGCACCGGTGACCCCGCCCCCCCTCTGACGTCATGGGGAAAGCCATAGGGAATTCCACATGACGTCCCCGTGCGTCAGAGGGGGCGGGGTCACCAGGTGCCTTCGTTATAAAAGACCTGTCACCCGGAGCGGAGCCTCACAGAGCGGGAGCCTCCCATTGCGAGGAGCGGCCTGCGAGAAGAGACGACGATGCCGGACGAGAAGGACGACGCCGGACGAGAAGGACGAGAAGACCGGAGGAAGAAGAAGCGAATCGAAGGAAGAAGAAGATGGAAGAAGATGCCGGAAGGAGAAGATGAAGAAAGGAAGACCAGAAGAAAGAAGAAAGAAGATTTTAATAAAGGAATTGTCAAAGACCGTCTCCTGTCATTTTTGCCACTTTTTTGGTGAAATGGTAGGGGTACTTTTGTACCCCCTTACCATTTCACACAGGGGGGGGGGGCGGGATCTGGGGGTCCCCTTGTTAAAGGGGGCTTCCAGATTCCGATAAGCCCCCCGCCCGCAGACCCCCACAACCACCGGCCAGGGTTGTGGGGATGAGGCCCTTGTCCTCATCAACATGGGGACAAGGTGCTTTGGGGGGGACCCCAAAGCACCCTCCCAATGTTGAGGGCATGTGGCCTGGTACGGTTCAGGCGGGAGGGGGGGCCGCTCTCGTCCCCCCCTCCTTTCCTGCGGCCTGCCAGGTTGCGTGCTCGGATAAAGGGTCTGGTATGGATTTTGAGGGGGACCCCACGCCATTTTTTTTTGGCCGGGGTTCCCCTTAAAATCCATCCCAGACCTGAAGGGTCTGGTATGGATATTTGGGGGGGACCCCACGCCATTTTTTTTATTTTTTTTTGGCTGGGGTCCCCCTTAATATCCATACCAGACCTGAAGGGCCTGGTTATTGAATTTGGGGGGACCCCTACGCTTTTTTTTTTTCTGCAAAAATGACACTTTGTCATTCGAATTCATTCGTTATATCTGCTATAATAATTTCGTTCAAATTAGTTGAAATTCGATATTGGTAGTTGGATTTACTAACGATTCGTAACTATTCATAACGATTCGTAACGATTCGTAACTATTCATAACGATTCGTAACGATTCGTAACTTGAAATTGAAATTCGATATTTGTAGTTGGATTCGAATTGTTCTCTGTGTTATGAGAACCAACAATTCATTAGCCGCGTTAACGATTCGTAACGATTCGTAACGATTCGTAACTTTACTAACGATTCGTAAAAAAAATTACGATTCGTCCGAATTTCGTATTCCGTACGGAATTCGTAAAAAAAAAAATTCGTACTACAGATTCGTAAATTCGTACGAATTTCGAAAAATTCGTACGAATTACGAATTCGTACGAAACGAATCGCACATGTCTAATGTTTTTGCAATAGCAGAATACACCCAGAGTATGGTGTATCTCTTAGTAAAATATGCAGTGCTGGTGCACTGAGCTTGCAGATAAAAGTTATATTTTGTCTGGCACTGGCCTCATGGCACTGTAAAAAGACTGTGCACTGCACCCCAGCCAGGGTAGCATTGATTTAGGAATCTGGTGGATAATTCTCTCTCCCTCT
Source organism: Lithobates sylvaticus (assembly GCA_028564925.1). Classification (NCBI taxonomy): domain Eukaryota; kingdom Metazoa; phylum Chordata; class Amphibia; order Anura; family Ranidae; genus Lithobates; species Lithobates sylvaticus. The sequence goes on along the minus strand of CM053029.1, from coordinate 466,995,371 downwards.
TTCCCTCAATAAAGACACTCTCTAGCTATGTAGATCGCTCAGTGACTATTACTAATTAGAAGATATTTCAGGAATGTGGACTGACTCCTATCAGACTGACTCCTATCATGAAATTCTCTCTCAACAGCAGCCAGAAATCTGTCTAAAGCAGAGTGACGCGCTGTGCTGTGTGCCTGTACCTTATAAAGAGGCTGGGTCACATGCTGCACTGGCCAATCACAGCCATGCCATTAGTAGGCATGGCTGTGATGGCTTCTAAGGGCACACTAGTGAAACTAACGTGGATTGGCTGCCCTGCAGCTTTTAAAAAGGCGCCAATACATAAATGATAATGCACCCCAAAGATGCCAGAAAGAAAACAACAGTTCTGCCTGGGTGATTTTTCTAAGGCACTGACAAGCTCATCCCCTTTGACTAATGCTGATGTCACACAAGTGGCAACATTTCACCAGAAGCAGATTTATGTGGGAAAGGGGAAAACTCTCCATTTACCTCTATGGAATCATTCCCAGCTGGCCCCAAACACTGAAGGATCTTGCTCTCTTTTAATGGGCGAGGTTCATATTTCATTGTCCATACTAGAGAGGGTGGCAGTCTCTTAGCAATCCTGACACTGGCGTCATGATGGCACAGGTTACTTTAGTCTTCATGCTTTCAGCATTTCCTCTACAGTTGCAGATCATGTAGTTTTGGGAAAAAACTAATTAATTGTCTGATGTTTCATTAAGTTTTAGAGGCTAGCACAACTGGGTGTATTGTTATGTATACATTTTATAGTTGGGAATACTTGAACACTATATATCTGGAACAACTTCAAATTAGGGAGTTTCCAGATAACAGGTATAGAAAGGATCTATATATCAAAAGCCAGTTTACTATATACTTCTGCAACTTATTTTATTTGGATAAATTTAAAAGGATCTGGTTCTTCATTTTTGAATGTAATTTCAAAGCTCAACTCCCCCTAGAACTGTCCATCGGCAGGATGAATCTCACAACACGTTTAGCCATCTCCACTGGGGAAATTTGCAAGTGATGGTTTGTGCCCCCTCCCACAATGGTGTCACTCTCATAACTTCATTCCCTAGTTTGTTTAATCTGCTTTATGGAGAATCTATCAGCACAGCAGGGTGCCATATATTGGCTTTGTAATGCTTATGACAGTATATTGAAGCCGAGACCTTGTGTGAGGATATATAATCATCTAAAGCCAGCCATAGATGGGTCGAACCAGCCAAGATTCAAAACCCTGTATAGACAGTCTGAATGTACTGTATATATTGGTGGGTCTCCCCATAGACCTTAAGCATCCCCTCCAACCAGATAAGCAGAGCCACCATTCCCTCCAACCTGATAAACAAATACTGCAGCTGCTGACTTTTAATATATGGACACTTACCTGTCCAGGGAGCCCGCAATGTTGGCAGCCGAAGCCGATCTATCCCTCGGCTCTCGGCTGCTGCCTCCGCCATCCTCGCTAAGGGAATCAGGAAGTGAAGCCGTGCGGCTTCACTTCCTGGTTCCCTACTGCGCATGCGCGAGTTGCACTGCGTGTCCTCACTGGTCCCTGCTGTCTTCTGTCTCCCAGAAGACAGCGGGGAGGACAGAGTAGGCGCCGGAAGTGGTGTAGGTCAACGTGAACGCCGCAGTGATCTATGCCAGGAAGTGGGAGCAAATACCTGTATTAGACAGGTATCTGCTCCCTCCTCCCCCCTGAAGGGTGCCAAATGTGACACCGGAGGGGGGGGATTACAAAAAGTGGAAGTTCCATTTTTGGGTGGACTTTAAGTCCCATTATATTTTTATATCTATAATAGATGTGAGCATTAGACAACAAACCTTTGTTGTATCCTGTCACAAAACAGCACGTTGGTCTTACAGACACTCTGTCTAAGTCGGTTCAAAAAGTGCACCTTAACCCATAGCAGTTTCTTGCCTTTACTGGTCACTGGTATTAAGAAAAGAATATTAGGAGAAATGTGCAGGCATTTTCAAAGGATTTGCTTTCCAGTAGTTGCCATATTCCCTCAGAGTGGCATTATAATGGATTTTACAGCCTTTTCTGGAAACCATTACCAAAGTTCAAAGCATGTACTTGGCTTGAGGAAAGTCCCAAACAACAACAGAAATGATAGTCTGAATTTTTTTTGTGCTTAATATCAGTGAAAAAGATGTTGTCTGAATGGCATGTTAATGCTGTGCCTTTGTAAAATGTTAAAAAAGGTTTCTAACATACTGCCCTTTAATTGTTCTGTTTGTAGGTTATACAGTAATGTTCAATATTTACCACTGGATTTTATACACTTATTTAAAATAAGTATTTGGGCACAGTCTAATAAAAAATATAATTATAAATACTGGGCTAAACAAATGTGTGCCTTTCAGTGATGCATCAAATGGTTATTACTGACTTCTAGTTTCCCTGTATTTTCACAAATTTTACAAAGCTCACTGAATCATATCAGATTGTCAACTGCATAAGCCAGTCATCTTTTCCAAAGTCATACCACCACCATTGACTTTCAGTATCTATCTAAATTTTCTCTATGGTCCCAGCAGGGGGGGCAGCAATACCAGGCTATCTTTTATACAGTGCCTTGAAAAAGTATTCATACTCCTTGAAATTTTTGTCATGTTACAACCAAAAACGTAAATGTATTTTATTGGGATTTTATGTGATAGGAAAGTGGAAGGAAAATGATAAATGTTTTTCAAAATTTTTTACAAATAAATATGTGAAAAGTGTGGCGTGCATTTGTATTCAGCACCTCTGAGTCAATACTTTGTAGAACCACCTTTCACTGCAATTACAGCTGCAAGTCTTTTTGGGTATAGCTCTACCAGCTTTGCACATATAGAGAGTAACATTTTTGCCCATTCTTCTTTGCAAAATTCTTTGCAAAATAGCTCAAACTAGTGTCAGATTGGATGAAGAGCGTCTGTGAACAGCAATTTTCAAGTCTTGCCACATATTCTCAATTGAATTTAGGTCAGGATTTTGACTCGCCCATTCTAACACATGAATATTCTTTGATCGAAACCATTCCATTGTAGCTCTGGCTGTACATTTAGGGTCTTTGTCCTGCTGGAAGGTAAACCTCCGCCCCAGTCTCAAGTCTTTTGCAGACTCTAACAGGTTTTCTTCTAAGATTGCCCTGTATTTGGCTCTATCCATCTTCCCATCAACTCTGACCAGCTTTCCTGTCCCTGCTGAAGAAAAGCATCCCAACAACATGATGGTGCCTCCACCATGTTTCACGGTGGGGATGGTTTGTTCAGGGTGATGTGCAGTGTTAGTTTTCCGCCACACTTGTTTTTACAAAAAAAAGTTACATTTTGGTCTCATATGACCAGAGCACCTTCTTCCACATGTTGGCTGTGTCCCTACGTGGCTTCAAGCAAACTACAAACAGGACTTCGTATGGCTTTCTTGCAACAATGGCTTTCTTCTTGCCACCTTTCCATAAAGGCCAGATTTGTGGAATGCATGACTAATATTGTCCTGTGGACAGATTCTCCCACCTGAGCTGTGGCTCTCTGCAACTCCTCCAGAGTTACCATGGGCCTCTTGGCTGCTTCTCTGATTAATGCTATTCTTGCCCGGCCTGTCACTTAAGGTGAATGGCCATGTCTTGGTAGGTTTGCAGTTGTGCCATATTCTTTCTATTTTCAGATGATGGATTTAACATTGCTCAGTGAGATGTTCAAAACTTAGGATATTTTTTTATAACCTAACCCTGCTTTAAACTTCTCGTCAACTTTACCCCTGACCTGTCTGGTGTGTTCCTTGGCCTTCGTGATTCTGTTTGTTCATTACGGCTCTCTAATTAACCTCTGAGGGCTTCACAGAACAGCTGGATTTATACTGAGATTAAATTAAATTAAATAAAGGTGGACTTTTTTTACTAATTAGGTGACTTCTGAAGGCAATTGGTTCCACTAGATTTTAGTTAAGGGTATCAGAGTAAAGGGGGCTGAATACAAATGCACAATTTGAAAAAACCTTGGGAGCTGCTATATAATTCCTAGAAGCTGTCGGCACTTCCCACACTTCCAAATGTGATAGTACAAAAAAGATTAAAAATTAAGTGCAGCGCTATAAAAACACAATTAATATCCAATGTGCATGTATAAAGAGTATAACATGAATATATATATATATATATATATATATATATATATATAGTGGGTTACTTCCCCTGTTCCTCTATTTTTCTGGGGTTCAGTGTCAAGGTGGGGTCCTAATCCTCCTCCAATATTCAGTAGAAAAAAGACGACACGTTCTCCAATACAAAAACTTTTATCCGATTGCTCTTCAAGATATAAAAACATAATGCTACTGTACAGTTATGAGCATACCATGCTCTTCATCAGGCTTTGTGCAACGATCTTCAAAAGACCTCATACTTTTATACCAACACCACAGGATGTAACCTCACAGGTGTATCCCATAATCCCATTGCCACTCTAAATTAACCCTCCACAGACTAAATCTAATGCAATCTATATAATGCTAATACAAACCATATCTATATAATGCTAATACAAACATTTAGAGCTGAATCATTTCTACTACTCATCTGATTCTTCACCTCCTAACATGAGAAGAAGAATACATTCCTGTACATATTTACACTGAAAGAAATTAGTCATATTATCACAATAAAAAACTAAGCGAAAAACAAAAGACATACAGTGGTGTGAAAAAGTGTTTGCCCCCTTCCTCATTTCCTGTTCCTTTGCATGTTTGTCACACTTAAGTGTTTCGGAACATCAAACCAATTTAAACAATAGTCAAGGACAACACAAGTAAACACAAAATGCAATTTGTAAATGAAGGTGTTTATTATTAAAGGTGAAAAAAAATCCAAACCATCATGGCCCTGTGTGAAAAAGTGATTGCCCCCTAAACCTAATAACTGGTTGGGCCACCCTTAGCAGCAACAACTGCAACCAAGCGTTTGCGATAACGTGCAATGAGGCTTTTACAGCGTCCTGGAGGAATTTTGTCCCACTCATCTTTGCAGGATTGTCCTAATTCAGTTACATTAGAGGGTTTTCGAGCATGAACGGCCTTTTTAAGGTCATACCACAACATCTCAATAGGATTCAGGTCAGGACTTTGGCTAGGCCACTCCAAAGTCTTCATTTTGTTTTTCTTCAGCCATTCGGTGGTGGACTTGCTGGTGTGTTTAGGATCATTGTCCTGCTGCAGAACCCAAGTTCGTTTCAGCTTGAGTACACGAACAGATGGTCGGACATTCTCCTTCAGGATCTCTTGGTAGACAGCAGAATTCATAGTTCCTTTTATCACGGCAAGTCTTCCAGGTCCTGAAGCAGCAAAACAGCCCCAGACCATCACACTACCACCACCATATTTTACTGTTGGTATAATGTTCTTTTTCTGAAATGCAGTGTTCCTTCTACGCCAGATATACTTGGACACACACCTTCCAAAGAGTTCCACTTTTGTCTCATCGGTCCACAGAATGTTGTCCCAAAAGTCTTGGGGATCATCAAGATGTGTTGTGGAGAAATTGAGACGAGCTTTGATGTTCTTTTTGCTCAGCAGTGGTTTTCTCCTTGGAACTCTGCCATGCAGGCCATTTTTGCCCAGTCTTTTCCTGATGGTGGAGGCATGAACGCTGACCTTAACTGAGGCAAGTGAGGCCTGCAGTTCCTTGGACGTTGTTGTGGGGTCTTTTGTGACCTCTTGGATGAGTCGTCGCTGCGCTCTTGGGGTAATTTTGGGCGGCCGGCCACTCCTGGGAAGGTTCACCACTGTTCCATGTCTTTGCCATTTGTGGATAATGGCTCTCACTGTGGTTCGCTGGATTCCCAAAGCTTTGGAAATGGCTTTATAACCCTTTCCAGACTGATAGATCTCAATTACTTTCTTTCTCAATTGTTCCTGAATTTCTTTGGGTCTCGGCATGATGTGTAGCTTTTAAGGATCTTCTGGTGGACCTTACTGTGTCAAGCAGCTCCTATTTAAGTGATGCCTTGATTGTGAACAGGTGTGGCAATAATCAGGCCTGGGTGTGGCTAGAGAAATTGAACTCAGGTGTGGACAACCACAGTTATAGTATGTTTTAACAAGGGGGGCAATCACTTTTTTCACACAGGGCCATGATGGTTTGGATTTTTTTTCACCTTTAATAATAAACACCTTCATTTACAAATTGCATTTTGTGTTTACTTGTGTTGTCCTTGACTATTGTTTAAATTGGTTTGATGTTCCGAAACACTTAAGTGTGTCAAACATGCAAAGGAACAGGAAATGAGGAAGGGGGCAAACACTTTTTCACACCACTGTATCTCTGTTTCTCTTTAGGCTGTCTATTTCCATGGTCCATCTCCAAATACACTCCATGTCTCCTATCCTGTATGGTTCCAATAAATCTGAAAAGAAACATGAAATTCACTCCTCACAATCTTTATAGAAATAGATTGTAATCCCTATTCATTACCTCATGGTGCAAGGACCGTAATTTATTTATCCACCATACTTCTCTTTGTTTCAGTTTTAGTATCCTGTCACCCTTCTCCTGTCTCTAAGTACTTCCTCCAAAACCATAAATCTCAGATCAGATCTCCAAGAGATAGATGATAGATATACCAAAACAATCTATCAAATAAGGAGAGACTAGCCCTGTGGGAACTTGGCAAAGGGGGGGGGGGGGGATATCATAGTAAAACCTGCTGACAAAGGGGGATTGGTGGTAATTAGGGACCTGCAGTTATATGAGGATGAGTTTATCGGTCAGTTGAATGATCAAACGATATATAAAAAGGTGACTAACAATCCGATTTGGTATATAAGGAAACAGCTTCAAAGTATTTTGAAACCTGCATTTAAGGGAGGGACTATCACTCATGATCTCTTGGAGTTTTTATTGCCTATTCATACAAGCATTTCGGTCCTGTATACCCTGCCCAAAATCCATAAGGACAGTCAATTTCCACCAGGAAATCCCATTGTCTCAGGGAGAGACTCGATTTTTGTTCCTACAGCACAATATTTGGTTAAAACCTTGTCCCCCTTAGTGAAGGACACTAAATCTTATATTAGGGACACTAACGATTTCTTGCAGAAATTGAAGAATGTATCACAATGCCAGGGAGACGAGTTACTGGTAACCTGGGATGTTGCCAGCCTATACACATCCATCCCGCATCAAGCTGGGATTGATGCGGTGATAGGAATGATTAGGCATAGTAACAATTACTCTGAAGCACAATTAACAATGTTTGAGAAATTATTTCAGGTTGTTTTTGCCAAGAACTATTTTTTGTTCGAAGATCATTTTTTTTATACAGCTTGATGGAGTTGCTATGGGCTCTAACATTGCCCCGCCATATGCCTGTGCTTTTATGAATGAATTTGAACAAATGTACATATTTCCAAATTAATTATTCAAAACACATTGCGCCACCTGGTGGCACTTCATTGACGATGTTTTTGCCATTTGGCGGGGCAACGTGGAGTCTATGAAAATATTTAATGAAATGCTTAATGACTACTGCCCTGAGATACAATTTAAGATAAATATAGGTGGGAGGTCAGTCCCGTTTTTGGATACGAGAACTTATATAAATCGGGATCGGATAGAATCTGATTTATTTACCTAACCGATGGACAGAAACCAATTGTTGCTATTTGATAGCTTTCACCCACCACATGTATTCAGATCTATTGTGAGGAGTCAACTCTGTAGGGTCAAACATATAGTTAGTGGTCTGTCACAAATTTATAGAACGGGGATAACCTGAGAATATCATTACACAGGAACTTAGGAAATTACAGCAGGAGGAGATGAAGGTACCTACAGGGAAACGAAAACAGGAGATTTCCCTTTTCTATGCAATTCCACAGTTACAGTGAAGATGAGTTCAGAATTATTAAAAAACGCTGGCCCCTACTTAAACAAGTTTATCCACAGATAGAAGATTTACAACAGGCACCTATGAATGCTTATCGGAGAAATAAGACACTTCGAGACTCACTGGTGCGGTCGGAGTATAGGCCAAGGGAGCATGAAGTAAAAATTAAATTTTTGGGCAAAAAGAGAAAGGGTTGCTTTCCTTGCCTTAATTGTATACAGTGTAGTTTAATAATGAAAGGTGACCATTACATACATCCTGGTAATGGTGAGAAGGTCATGGTGAAAGGTTTTCACACGTCAGTCTTCCTAAGTAATCTATATTTTAACATGTCCATGTAACTTAGTATATGTTGGGGAGACCACGCAACAAATTTAGGACAGGATTGCTCAGCATCGTAGCACCATCAGACACAAGCAACCAGGATTGCCAGTTTCTAGGCATTTTCTTGAATAGGGACACAAAGATTCGGATCTGAGATTTATGGTTTTGGAGGAAGTACTTAGAGATAGGAGAGGGGGTGACAGGATACTAAAACTGAAACAAAGAGAAGTATGGTAGATAAATAACGGTCCCTGCACCCTGAGGGAATGAATAGGGATTGCAATCTATATCTATTTCTATAAAGATTGTGAGGAGTGAATTTCATGTTTCTTTTCAGATTGAATGGAACCATACAGGATAGGAGACATGGAGTGTATTTGGAGATGGACCATGGAAATAGACAGCCTAAAGAGAAGCAAAGGTCTGTTTTTTGTTTTTCACTTTGTTTTGTCTTGTGATGATATGACTAATTTCTTTCAGTGCAAATATGTACAGAAATGTATTCTTCTTCTCATGTTAGAAGGTGAAGAATTAGATGAGTAGTGGAAATGATTCAGATCTAAATGTTTTTATTAGCATTATATAGATATGGTTTGTTTTAGCATTATATAGATTGCATTAGATTTAGTCTGTGGAGGGTAAATTTAGAGTGGCAATGGGATTTTACACAATAAGTGCAATATGCTGTAAATTATTAATAATACAAAAATCAAAACAATTTATGCCATAGACTGATAATAAAGTGTAATGTGCTCCTTATTCCACACAGTGTCCTTATAGATTCCAATCAGTAGTGCAACAAACAGTCTGTTTCGTGATTTGTGATATCAATATAATTGAAAGTAATATCTTCACATTCTTTGCATATACAGATATACTTGTGTCACCGTCACCAGTTGTGCCCTCACCTTATAGGCTTAAAGTGGATGTTAACCCACTCCAATCCTTTCTAAACTACTGCCATAGTGGTTATTTATAAGGATTTATAAGGAGATACATGCCTCCTGCATGTATCCTTACCTGTCAAATATCTCCCCTCTGTCTGTTATGAGACCCGAAAAACTGCAGATTCACATTAATCCACCTCTGTGCATATACAGATATCTGCGTGCCACCATCACCAGTTGTGCACTCACCATATAGGCTTAATATCTGTGCCTTAGATCACAATCAATCCTCTGATTAGCGTCTTTGAATATTTTTCTCCTTCTTATAGCTCAGTGTCTCACATCACATTGTGTGCTTCTTCCTTATTGTTTACCATTGATCTCCACTCACATCACCCACATGCAAAGTAACAAAGCTTGCAATAGTGCTTTACCGTTTTAAAAGTATTTATTTGTATAAAACATAAAACAAGTATCTCTTACATTTTACATATTAAAACCAAGTCTTAATGTGCATATCCACAAGTGCTGGGACAAAGGTATCACCTTAAAACCGTCTCTGGTGCCCCTGTAATCAGTGCTCCCCATCCTTTACACTGACTCTCTCTTCCTTGGTTGCTTCCTAGTTCCTCACTGGTGGCATACATTTTTTGATTTTTGTATTTTTAATAATTTACCGCATATTGCACTTTATATATATATATATATATATATATATATATATATATATATACAGTTCCTTGCAAAAGTATTCACCCCCTTGGCTTTTTACCTATTTTGTTACATTACAGCCTTTAGCTCAATGTTTTTTTTTTAATCTGAATTACCGGGTATACTGTATGTGATGGATCAGAACACAATAGTCTAAGTTGGTGAAGTAAAATTAGAAAAATATATACATAAAACTATTTTTCAGAAATAAAAAACTGATAATTGGCATGTGCGTATGTATTCACCCAACTTGTTATGAAGCCTATAAAAAGCTCTGGTGCAACCAATTCCCTTCAGAAGTCACATAATTGGTGAAATGATGTCTACCTGTGTGCAATGACCTGTCACTACATATACACACCTTTTTGAAAGGCCCCAGAGGCTGCAACACCTAAGCAAGAGGCACCACTAACCAAACACTGCCATGAAGACCAAGGAACTCTCCAAATAAGTAAGGGACAATTTTGTTGAGAAGTAAAAGTCAGGGTTAGGTTATAAAAAACAAAAACCTTTGATCCCTAGGAAATGGCAAAATGGCATGTTTTGAGTTTGCGAAAAGGCATGTGGGAGACTACCAAAATGTATGGAGGAAGGTGCTCTGGTCTGATGAGACTAAAATTTAACTTTTTTGCCATCAAAGAAAACGCTATGTCTGGCGCAAACCCAACACATCACATCACCCAAAGAACACCATCCCCACAGTGAAACATGGTGGCAGCAAAATGCTGTGGGGATGTTTTTCAGCAGTCATAACTGGGAAACTGGTCAGAGTTGAGGGAAAGATGGATGGTGCTAAATACAGGGATATTCTTGAGCAAAACCTGTACCACTCTGTGTGGGATTTGAGGCTAGGACAGAGGTTCACATTCCAGCAGGACAATGACCCCAAACACACTGCTAAAGCAAGACTTGAGTGGTTTAACCACTTACCCGCTGGGCACTTAAACCCCCTTCCTAACCAGACCAATTTTCAGCTTTCGGTGCTCTCACACTTTGAATGACAATTACTCTGTCATGCAACACTGTACCCAAATTAATTTTGTGTCCTTTTTTTCACACAAATAGAGCTTTCTTTTGGTGGTATTTAATCACCGCTGGGTTTTGAAATTTTTGTGCTATAAATCAAAATATACTGAAAATTCGGTAAAAAAATAAATAAAAATTCTTTGTTTCTATTAAAATTTATTGCAGAGTATTGGCAGAGTATTGGCGAGTATTGGCAGAGTATTGGCGAGTATTGGCGAGTATTGGCAGAGTATTGGCAGAGTATTGCAGTGTTGCACAGTGGTGGCAGAGCATTGCACAGTGGTTGCAGACCATTGCAGTGGTGGCAGAGCGTTGCACAGTGGTTGCAGAGCGTTGCACAGTGGTTGCAGAGCGTTGCACAGTGGTTGCAGAGCATTGCACAGTGGGGGCAGAGCGTTGCACAGTGGGGGCAGTGCGTTGCACAGTGGTTGCAGAGCGTTGCACAGTGGTTGCAGAGCGTTGCACAGTGGGGGCAGAGCGTTGCACAGTGGTTGCAGAGCGTTGCACAGTGGTTGCAGAGCGTTGCACAGTGGGGGCAGAGCGTTGCACAGTGGTTGCAGAGCGTTGCACAGTGGGGGCAGAGCGTTGCACAGTGGTTGCAGAGCATTGCACAGTGGTTGCAGAGCATTGCACAGTGGTTGCAGAGCGTTGCACAATGGGTGCAGAGCATTGCACAGTGGTTGCAGAGTATTGCACAGTGGTTGGTGGCAGAGTATTGCACAGTGGTTGGTGGCAGAGCATTGCACAGTGGTTGGTGGCAGAGCATTGCACAGTGGTGGCAGAGCATTGCACAGTGGTTGCAGAGCATTGCACACTGGTGGCAGAGCATTGCACAGTGGGGCAGAGTATTGCACAGTGGTGGCAGTGTATTGACCAGCGCTGTGGGCACTACACATCCAGCCCACAGCGCTGGTCCCGTCTCTCCCCCCCTCTCCGCTTCTCTCCTCTCTGTACCGATCGGTACAGAGAGGAGAGGGAGGAACCGGCGTCATGACGTGACGCCGGTTTGTGTACATGTGATCGCTCCGTCATTTGACGGAGCGATCACCTGGTAAACGGCCGATATCAGCGGCCGTTTACCGTGATCCGTGATGTGCCGGGTCCTCGGGACGCGGCGGTCACGGATGTTCCCGAGTGCGCGCCCCAGGGGGCGTGCGGGAGCAAGTTTCTGGGAGGACGTCCGTAGGACGTCCTCCCAGGATAAGCCGACCGCGCTGTAGCCGTCTTTTGACTATAACGCGGTCAGTATGTGGTTAAGGGGAAACATGTAAATGTGTTGGAATGGCCTAGTCAAAGCCCAGACCTCAATCCAATAGAAAATCTGTGGTCAGACATAGAGATTGCTGTTCACAAGCGCAAATCCTCCAACTTGAAGGAACTGGAGAAGTTTATTGACTTTAGGGGGGTGAATAGTTATGTACATTTACTTTTTCTGTTATTTTGTCCTATTTGTTGTTTGTTTCACAATAAAAAAAATCATCTTCAAAGTTTTGTAAATTAAATGATGCAAATCCTCAAACAATCCATGTTAATTCCAGGTTGTGAGGCAACCAAACACGAAAAATGCCAAGGGGGGTGAATACTTTTGCAAGGCACTATATGTATATATATATATATATATATACATATATGTGTATATATATAATTGTATACTTTTTATGCATGCACATTGTGTATTAATTATGTTTTTATAGCGCTTCACTTAATTTTTAATCTTTTATTTTTTTTGCACGCCACACTTTTCAGATATTTATTTGTAAAAACCTTTGAAAAACATTTATAACTTTCCTTCCAATTCACAATTATGTTCCACTTTGTGTTGTTCTAGCACATAAAATCCCATTCATGAAGTAGAAGTCAGGATGAGGGCAGGTCCGTCTTTAAGGCAGGGCAAAAGGGGCAGCTGCACTGGGCCCTGTCATTGCTGTGGGGCCCAAAGCAGCTGCCTCATGCTTGCCAACTATCCCAGTTTAAATTCCCTTGTTCCTTGAAGTTTTAGTCCTGTGCTGTGTACCGATATCTTAGTGTGAAGTGCTGCTACTAATGCTGCCCAGCTCTGCCCTATTGTTGTGTACAGATGACTCACCTGCAGACCCTGCTTTCCTATTAAATACTGACCACCCTAAGCAGGAGAGCACACTGTGGTCTCTAGCTATGTTGGGAACTCAGTGTACTCTCCTCCAATGATCAGATTTGTCCTGACACGCCGCCGCTGCACAGCCATTCACTGGGAAGCTCAGTGTGCTTCTGTTCTCCTCCCCCAGCTCTTAAGCAGCTGAGAACAGAGGGAATGTGATCAATTATGTTTCACATCCCACGTAGGAGCTGCAGAGTTAGGATTCCCCAATGCTTTCCTTCATGCATTCCTACACAGAAAATTAGTCATTGGTTTGTTTTTTTGTTGTTTATTAGGGGTTAATAATTTGGCTGGGGTAGGGAATGTATGGGATACCTAACTTGAAAAATGTCCAGAACTTTGAACAAAGGGGACAACTCCCTCCTTAGTTACACAAGGTCCTCTTTTTTCATCCTCCTGCGCAAACTCTGTTCATATGAACAGCTCCCGCTGATCACTCCAGGAGAAATAATGCCGCATACACACGAGCGGAATTTCCATCGGAAAAATCTTGGATGGTTTTTCCAACGGAATTCCACTCAAGCTTGGCTTGCATACACAGGGTCACACAAAAGTTCGCTGAACTTTAGACCGTCAAGAACGCGGTGACGTACAACACTACGATGAGCCGAGAAAATTAAGTTCAATGCTTCCGAGCATGTGTAGGAATTTTGCGAGTCGGAATTTGTACAGACAATCGGAATTTCCAATCTGAACTTTTTCCGACTGAAAAATTGAGAACATGCTCTCAATCTTTTGCTGGCTGGAATTCCGCCAGCAAAATTCCGATGGAGCATACACACGGTCGCATTTTCGGACCAAAAGCTCTCATCGGACTTTCCACTCGTGTGTACGGGGCATAACACTTGTTAGTTCCTTCCTGACTGGCACACTTCGATGGTGATTCCCCAGGGCAAGGATGAAGACTTAAGCACAACGCTGTGTTCAGAGAGTACTGCTGCAGCTGACAGTTTCTCCCCTTGTGTTGTGCCTGTATTGTGCTATTACTCCCTGTCTCTGCTTGCACTTTCCTGCTCCCTCTTCCGGCATGAATTCCTCCAGTTGCCTGCTATGGTGGGATCCTTCCAGGCCAGCTATCCTGAGCTCCAGCCTGAGGTAAAACCCCTCCCCAGCAGGGGTCCTTCAAGGGCCACCGACAGCCTCTCTCAGCACTCGATCTCCATCCTCCATGCCAGTAAGAGAGGCTCCCTTACTGGCATGGCCCATTTCTATTTATGGGATTTTCTCATTCCCCCTGCCAGCCCATTTCTGGGGACTGGCTGACATCCCATAAATATTCATGACAGCTCCTCCTCACCTTTGCCCACTAGTTATAATACATTAGCCAATACTGTAGATGCTGACTTTTAATATTAGGACACTTACCTGTCCTGGAATCCATCAGCTCTCAGGTGCTGCCACCGCCATTGTCTATAAGGGTTCCCTACTGAACATGTGCAAAGCTAGCTGTGCTTTTTGATTGGCTCGGTGGCGGGGGAAGAAGGAAAGGGGCTGAACGTGTGTCTGACAATTTATAAAATGGCGTGGGGCTCCCTAAAATCCTAACCAGACCCTTATCCAAGCATGCAGTGCGGCAGGTTAGGAAAAGGAAGGGACGAGCGGGTGCCCCCCCTCCTGAACCACACGAGGCAACATGCCCTCAACATGGGGGGTGCCCCCCACCACCCCTAAGCACCTTGTCCCCATGTTGATGGGGACAAGGTCCTCGTTCCCACAACCCTGGCCGGTGGTTGTGGGGGTCTGCGGGCAGAGGGCTTATCACAATCTGGAAGCCCCCTTTAAGAAAGGTGGCCCCCGGGTCTCACCCCCCATGTCAATAAGTATCGGGTACATTGTACCCCTACCCATTCACAATTCACTGCAGTGTACAGTAGTGTTGCAAAAAACAAGAGACAGTTTTTGACAAGTCCTTTTTTAAAAGTGAAAACTGTCCCCGTTGTAGCTCCAACATGTCTTCTTTCTCCGGTACTGGCATGGATGTCTTCTTCCTGCGGTCTTCTTCCTCCACTGTCTTCTCCCTCCAGTGATATCTTCTCTCTCCACTATCTTCCCCATCTGCTGTCTTCTCTTTCCAGTGATGTCTTCTTCCTCTTCCACTACCGCCGACCCGCTAAAAATAAAATGTCTTCATCCGATGTTGGCACCCTCTGTTGTGTCACCTCCGGTGTCTGCCAGTTCTATATAGCCATGAGGCGTGGCCATCTGGTGACATCACCCCGAGAACATCCCCCTTGTGACATCACATGCCGATGATAGTATCACTTGAAAAGTCTTTTTTATTTTGTTAACTTTAAAGAAAATTCAGCGGACGATACTGATAGAAAAATCATACTGGTGATATATAAAGGTCTTTGTTTGGGCACTTTGTGTTATATGGTAACAATACATTGCCCCTGTCCCCCACAATCCTGCCTGTAAATCACACTGGCTTTACCAATGGAAATGATATATTGCTGTACTGGTGCACACTGCCTAGACATATTCCACTGTTGTTGACTAGGGATGAGCCGAACACCCCCGGGTTCGGTTCGCACCAGAACCTTCGAACGGACCGAAAGTTTGCGCGAATTTTCGAACCCTATTCGTTATAATGGACGCGAACGTTCGAAATCAAAATTGCTAATTACAACGGCCAATATGCATGTTAATGTCATAAAACAGGTTTGGGGACCCGGGTCCTGCCCCAGGGGACATATATCAATGCAAAAAGAACTTTTAAAAACTAAAGTTTTTTCGGGAGCAGTCATTTTAATGATGCATAAAGTGAAAAAAAAGTGAAATTTTCCTTTAAATATGGTACCTGGGGGGGTGTCTAAAGTATGCCTGTGAAGTGGCATGTGTTTCCCGTGTTTAGAACTGTCCTTGCACAAAATGACATTTGTAAAGGAAAAAAAGAAGCCATTTAAAACCACTTGCGGCTTTAATGTCATGTCTTGTCCTGGCTGCCATATGGCTGAAAATCCTTGAGAAAAATGGCATGGCTACCCCATCACCCCCCCCCCCCCACCCCAGCCCCTTTGGGTCTTGTATGGATATTAAGGGGGACCCCGCACCCAAAATAAAACCCTATACCTACAACCCTATATACTCTGAACAGCACTATATAGGTGGTGCAAACAAGACACGGACTGTAGGTTTGTTCTTAAGTAGAATCTGAACAGGTACATTATGAAGTGTAGCTCCATCCCAAAAAAATCTATTTTTAAGCTTTTTGGAGAACATAGGGAGGGGTTATCACCCCTGTAACATTTGCTGTCTTTGCACATCTGTTCAGAACATGTCACCTCACTTTCCGTCCCAATGACAAATGTTTTTGGAAAAGTGGGGTTTTAATTGAAACAAGGATTGGTGATAAAGCATCAGTAGAGAGGAGATACCTTTTTCCCAAATTAAATCTAACAGGATAGAATTTCCCTTCCTAGGGGTAGATTTCCTCTCACTTCCTATTTTCTCTTTCCGTTTGCAAGTAGGAGTCGTTTGTAAGTTGGATGTTTGAAAGTAGGGGCCTGCCGTATATACTCTGCAGAAATTTGCCCTATTAGATGTTGGTGTAGCCACAAGACTGGTGGGCACAGGAATGGGCCCTGCTGTGAGTTAATAGATCAAGATTTGTACATGTTGAACCGGGCAGAAAAATTGGGCCTTTGGCGGTGGTGGTGGACGGTGTTGCCACAAGACTGTAAGACCTCACAGTTACTCTTGGTGGGTGCAGGAATGGGCCCTGCTGTGAGTTATTAGATCAAGATTTGTCATTGCATGCACCTGTTGAACAGGGCAGAAAAATTGGGCCTTCGGTGGTGGTGGTGGTGGTGGACGGTGTTGCCACAAGACTGTAAGCCCTCACAGTTACTCTTGGTGGGTGCAGGAATGGGCCCTGCTGTGAGTTATTAGATCAAGATTTGGAATTGCATGCACCTGTTGAACAGGGCAGAAAAATTGGGCCTTTGGCGGTGGTGGTGGTGGTGGACGGTGTTGCCACAAGACTGTAGGCCCTCATAGTTACTCTTGGTGGGCGCAGGAATGGGCCCTGCTGTGAACTATTAGATCAAGATTTGTAATTACACGCCCCTGTTAAACAGGGGCTGAAAAATTGTGCCTTAGGCATTGGTGCTGGTGCCACAACACTGCAACCCCTCACAGATACTGTACTCTTAGCACAGCAATGAGACCTGTTGCAAAGCATTGCCTAAAAATTGTAATTACACGCCCCAACGGGGGCTGAAAAATTGTGCCTTAGGCACTGGTGCTGGTGCCACAACACTGCAACCCCTCACAGATACTGTACTTGGAGCACGGCAGTCACACCTGTTGCGAAGCATCTTTTTAAAAAATTGTAATTACACGCCCCTGTTATACAGGGGCTGAAAAATTGTGCCTTAGGCACTGGTGCTGGTGCCACAGCACTGCAACCCCTCACAGATACTGTACTCTGAGCACAGCAATGAGACCTGTTGCAAAGCATTGCCTAAAAATTGTAATTACACGCCCCAACAGGGGCTGAAAAATTGTGCCTTAGGCACTGGTGCTGGTGCCACAACACTGCAACCCCTCACAGATACTGTACTTGGAGCACAGCAGTCACACCTGTTGCGAAGCATCTTTTTAAAAAAATTGTAATTACACGCCCCTGTTATACAGGGGCTGAAAAATTGTGCCTTAGGCACTGGTGCTGGTGCCACAACACTGCAACCCCTCACAGATACTGTACTCTGAGAACAGCAATGAGACCTGTTGCAAAGCATTGCCTAAAAATTGTAATTACACGCCCCAACAGGGGCTGAAAAATTGTGCCTTAGGCACTGGTGCTGGTGCCACAACACTGCAACCCCTCACAGATACTGTACTTGGAGCACAGCAGTCACACCTGTTGCGAAGCATCTTTTTAAAAAATTGTAAGTACCCGCCCCTGTTAAACAGGGGCTGAAAAATTGTGCCTTAGGCACTGGTGCTGGTGCCACAACACTGCAACCCCTCACAGATACTGTACTTGGAGCACAGCAGTCACACGTGTTGCGAAGCATTTTTTTATAAAAATTGTATGTACACGCCCCTGTTAAACAGGGGCTGAAAAATTGTGCCTTAGGCACTGGTGTGGTGGCATGGATCATTGAGGAGGAAGAGGATAGTCAGTGAACATAAGAGGACAGTCACTCAGCATCAGCATAGGCAGTCTTGAAGGGATGTGACATTATAAATTATTCGGTTATATCCGCTTCAGGTGCCTGGTAGCTGGTGGTGATCCAAGACTGATTCATTTTGATGAAGGTCAGTCGATCAACCGAGGCGGTGGACAGGCGCACCCTATGATCGGTGACAAATCCTCCAGCAGCACTGAATGTGCGTTCGGAAAGAACGCTGGAGGCAGGACAGGCCAGTAGCTCAATTGCATACTGTGCAAGCTCTGGCCAGTGATCCATCCTCAGGACCCAGTAAGCCAGAGGATTTTCGGTGGGAAAGGTGTCCAAGTCTGACCTTGCCCCAAGGTATTCCTGCACCATGTATATCAGACGCTGGCGATGGTTGCTGGAACTGATCATACCTTGGGGCTGCGGACTAAAAAATTGTCTGAACGCATCGGTCAGACGTCCACCTTCCCCACCGCTCCTTCTGCTACTGACCGAAGCCTCAGCAACTCGTCGCCCAGGACCAGGAGTTTGTAACCTCCCAGTTTCTGGGAACGCGTTGCACAGACCTTTCTGCAAGGCCTCCCTGAGATGTCTCATCCTCTGCTCCCTCTGCGACGGCAAGATAAGGTCCGCAACCTTACCCTTGTACCGCGGATCAAGGAGAGTGGCCAGCCAGTAATGGTCCCTCTCCTTGATCCGAAGAACACGAGGATCCTTCCGCAGGCTTTGCAGGATCAGGGAGGCCATGCAGCGTAGGTTAGCTGAGGCATTCGGTCCGGAGTCTTCTGGGTCACTGAGGATGACATGATCGCCAGCCACCTCCTCCCAGCCACGTACAAGTCCACTGGTTTGTTGGGACTGTACATCATCCCTAAAAGACTGCTGCTGCTGATGCTGAGTGCCAGGCTCCACCTCCATGCTCACACAATC
Organism: Lithobates sylvaticus; assembly: GCA_028564925.1. NCBI lineage: Eukaryota > Metazoa > Chordata > Amphibia > Anura > Ranidae > Lithobates > Lithobates sylvaticus. Next base: position 466,976,346 of record CM053029.1, on the reverse strand, counting down.
CTCCTCCTCCTCCTCCTCCTCCTCCTCCTCCTCCTCCTCCTCTTCCTGTGTGATGGGTGGGACAGAAGGAACACTGTCCGGATAAAGGGGGCCTTGAGAGGCAAGGAAGTCCTCCTCTTCCTGCCTCTGTTCTGCCTCAAGTGCCCTGTCCATTATCCCACGCAGCGTATGCTCCAACAGGTGGACAAGAGGGACAGTGTCACTGATGCATGCACTGTCACTGCTCACCATCCTCGTGGCCTCCTCAAATGGTGAGAGGACAGTGCATGCATCCCTGATCATGCTCCACTGACGTGGGGAAAAAAACCAAGCTCCCCTGACCCTGTCCTGGTGCCGTAGTCGCAAAGGTACTCATTGATGGCCCTCTGCTGCGTGTGCAGTCGCTGCAGCATGGCCAACGTTGAGTTCCACCTGGTGGGCATGTCACATATTAGGCGGTTCTTGGGCAGGTTCAGCTCCTTTTGCAGCTCAGTCAGCCGAGCACTGGCATTATAAGATCGGCGGAAATGCACACAGACTTTCCTGGCCTGCCTCAGGACATCCTGTAAGCCTGGGAACCTGCCCAAGAAACGCTGCACCACCAGGTTGAGGACGTGAGCCATGCAGGGCACATGGGTGAGCTGCCCCTGTCGCAGGGCGGAGAGGAGGTTGGTGCCATTGTCAGAAACGACCATTCCTGGCTTAAGCTGACGTGGCGTCAACCACCTCTCGGCCTGCCCCTGCAGAGCTGCCAGAACCTCGGGCCCAGTGTGGCTCCTGTCCCCCAAACACACCAGCGCAAGCACGGCATGGCATCTTTTTGCCTGCGTACTTGCGTAGCCCCTTGTACGCCTACGGAGCACCGCTGGTTCCAAGGACAGAGCACTGGAGGAAGAAGAAGAGGAGGGTGGTGGAGGAGAGAGGTGTGTCACAACCAGTAGCAGTAGTAGCGTTTTGGAGGCGTGGTGGCGGAACAACCTCCAACACTACTGCACCTTGTCCTGCATCCCTCCCAGCTGCCAATAGAGTGACCCAATGGGCCGTGAAAGAAAGGTAACGTCCCTGTCCATGCCTGCTGGACCATGAGTCAGCGGTAATATGCACCTTACCGCTGACCGCCCTGTCCAGCGAGGCATGGACATTGCCTTCCACATGCCGGTAGAGAGACGGAATCGCCTTCCGTGAGAAAAAGTGGCGTTTGGGAACCTGCCACTGAGGAACCGCACATTGAACAAACTCACGGAAGGGGGCCGAGTCTACCAACTGAAAAGGCAGCAGTTGAAGTGCTAGCAATTTAGCCAAGCTAGCATTCAACCGCTGGGCATGTGGATGGCTGGGAGTGTACTTCTTTCTACGGTCCAGCAGCTGGGGCAGGGAAATTTGCCTGCTGCAATCGGACGTCGGTGTACTGCAAGTACTTGGTTGTGACACACCTAATTCTACACCTTCAGTCCTCTCAGAGCAGCTTTCAGAGAGCACTGAAGGTGTAGTGGGGATGGAGATCCCAGCTGATGAGGAGCAAGGAGAGGTCCGCTTAGTTCTTTGGTGTGGGTCTTTTATGTGTGCCTGCCAACGAGCTGCATGGCAGGTCGACATATGTCTGGTCATGCTTGTGGTGCCCAAGCGGCTGATGTTTTGGCCACGCGAGATACGCTTGAGACAAATATTGCAAATAGCAGTGGTGCGATCTGATGCACTCGTCTCAAAAAAGGCCCACACCAAAGAACTTTTCTGATAACGTGCAGAGGCAGCGCCCTGCACAGGCGGAGCTCTGCGGTGTTGTACAGTTGCTGTGCTGGCCTCTACCTGGCCTCCAGGGGGCATCCTGCCTCGTTGGACATGTGACGCCGCATCCTCCTCCTCCTCGTCCTCCTCCTCATCCTCTCTCCCTTCAGGCACCCACGTGGAGTCAGTGACCTCATCATCCCCTCCCTCTTCACCACTAGAGCAAACCTGGCAGTAAGCTGCAGCTGGTGGAACAGTACTGCCAGATTCCTCAAGCTGGGTATCATCATCCGAGCCTTCGAATCGTTGGGCATCCTCCTGGAGCATGTACCCAACACTGTGCTCAAAGAGTTTGGGGGACTCCTCAGGAGGACATGGTGGGTCTAGGGAAGGGGTGGCTGATGATGCCATTGAGTACGCGTTGGCAGCTGCTCTGCCAGTACCCTGAGCCTGGGTGAGAGAGGATGAGGAGGATGAGGAGGGCTTGGTCATCCATTCTACCAAGCCTTCAGCATGATGCGGCTCCACATGTCCAGCTGCCGAAAACAAAGACGCGCGTGTCCCATGGCCACGTGCTGATGACGATGCACGACCACGTCCACGGCCACGTCCACTAGAAACAGAGCCTGCCTGCCCTGTGTTCTTGGCTCTGCACGCTCTGCCTCCCCTTGGCGGTCTTCCAGCCATTGTAGTCGGTAGTCCTGTGGGTGCTGCTGAGAAGAAAATATAGGAGCTCTGTGTGATGCCACTAACACACTAGAAGTCCTATGGGTGCTTCTGCAAAGAAAATATAGGAGCTCTGTGTGATGCCACTAACACACTAGAAGTCCTGTGGGTGCTGCTGAGAAGAAAATATAGGAGCTCTGTGTGATGCCACTAACACACTAGAAGTCCTATGGGTGCTTCTGCAAAGAAAATATAGGAGCTCTGTGTGATGCCACTAACACACTAGAAGTCCTGTGGGTGCTGCTGAGAAGAAAATATAGGAGCTCTGTGTGATGCCACTAACACACTAGAAGTCCTATGGGTGCTTCTGCAAAGAAAATAGAGGATCTCTGTGTGATGGGACTAACACACTTCAAGTCCTATAGGTGCTTCTGGGAACAAAATATAGCTCTGTGTGATGGGACTAACACACTTCAAGTCCTATAGGTGCTTCTGGGAACAAAATATAGGATCTCTGTGTGATGGGACTAACACACTTCAAGTCCTATAGGTGCTTCTGGGAAGAAAATATAGCTCTGTGTGATGGGACTAACACACTTCAAGTCCTATAGGTGCTTCTGGGAACAAAATATATGATCTCTGTGTGATGGGACTAACACACTTCAAGTCCTATAGGTGCTTCTGGGAACAAAATATAGCTCTGTGTGATGGGACTAACACACTTCAAGTCCTATAGGTGCTTCTGGGAACAAAATATAGGATCTCTGTGTGATGGGACTAACACACTTCAAGTCCTATAGGTGCTTCTGGGAACAAAATATATGATCTCTGTGTGATGGGACTAACACACTACAAGTCCTATGGGTGCTTCTGGGAAGAAAATATAGCTCTGTGTGATGGGACTAACACACTTCAAGTCCTATAGGTGCTTCTGGGAACAAAATATATGATCTTTGTGTGATGGGACTAACACACTACAAGTCCTATGGGTGCTTCTGGGAAGAAAATATAGCTCTGTGTGATGGGACTAACACACTTCAAGTCCTATAGGTGCTTCTGGGAACAAAATATAGCTCTGTGTGATGGGACTAACACACTACAAGTCCTATAGGTGCTTCTGGGAACAAAATATATGATCTCTGTGTGATGGGACTAACACACTTCAAGTCCTATAGGTGCTTCTGGGAAGAAAATATAGCTCTGTGTGATGGGACTAACACACTGCAAGTCCTATAGGTGCTTCTGGGAACAAAAATATAGGATCTCTGTGTGATGGGACTAACACACTTCAAGTCCTATAGGTGCTTCTGGGAAGAAAATATAGCTCTGTGTGATGGGACTAACACACTTCAAGTCCTATAGGTGCTTCTGGGAAGAAAATATAGCTCTGTGTGATGGGACTAACACACTTCAAGTCCTATAGGTGCTTCTGGGAACAAAATATATGATCTCTGTGTGATGGGACTAACACACTTCAAGTCCTATAGGTGCTTCTGGGAAGAAAATATATCTCTGTGTGATGGGACTAACACACTTCAAGTCCTATAGGTGCTTCTGGGAACAAAATATATGATCTCTGTGTGATGGGACTAACACACTTCAAGTCCTATAGGTGCTTCTGGGAAGAAAATATATCTCTGTGTGATGGGACTAACACACTTCAAGTCCTATAGGTGCTTCTGGGAACAAAATATATGATCTCTGTGTGATGGGACTAACACACTTCAAGTCCTATAGGTGCTTCTGGGAACAAAATATAGCTCTGTGTGATGGGACTAACACACTACAAGTCCTATAGGTGCTTCTGGGAACAAAATATATGATCTCTGTGTGATGGGACTAACACACTTCAAGTCCTATAGGTGCTTCTGGGAAGAAAATATAGCTCTGTGTGATGGGACTAACACACTTCAAGTCCTATAGGTGCTTCTGGGAACAAAATATATGATCTCTGTGTGATGGGACTAACACACTTCAAGTCCTATAGGTGCTTCTGGGAAGAAAATATAGCTCTGTGTGATGGGACTAACACACTTCAAGTCCTATAGGTGCTTCTGGGAACAAAATATATGATCTCTGTGTGATGGGACTAACACACTTCAAGTCCTATAGGTGCTTCTGGGAAGAAAATATAGCTCTGTGTGATGGGACTAACACACTTCAAGTCCTATAGGTGCTTCTGGGAACAAAATATATGATCTCTGTGTGATGGGACTAACACACTTCAAGTCCTATAGGTGCTTCTGGGAAGAAAATATAGCTCTGTGTGATGCCACTAACACACTAGAAGTCCTATGGGTGCTTCTGCAAAGAAAATAGAGGATCTCTGTGTGATGGGACTAACACACTTCAAGTCCTATAGGTGCTTCTGGGAACAAAATATAGCTCTGTGTGATGGGACTAACACACTTCAAGTCCTATAGGTGCTTCTGGGAACAAAATATAGGATCTCTGTGTGATGGGACTAACACACTTCAAGTCCTATAGGTGCTTCTGGGAAGAAAATATAGCTCTGTGTGATGGGACTAACACACTTCAAGTCCTATAGGTGCTTCTGGGAACAAAATATATGATCTCTGTGTGATGGGACTAACACACTTCAAGTCCTATAGGTGCTTCTGGGAACAAAATATATGATCTCTGTGTGATGGGACTAACACACTTCAAGTCCTATAGGTGCATCTGTGAAGAAAATATAGCTCTGTGTGATGGGACTAACACACTTCAAGTCCTATGGGTGCTTCTGGGAACAAAATATATGATCTCTGTGTGATGGGACTAACACACTTCAAGTCCTATAGGTGCTTCTGGGAAGAAAATATAGCTCTGTGTGATGGGACTAACACACTTCAAGTCCTATAGGTGCTTCTGGGAACAAAATATAGGAGCTCTGTTTGCTGCCACTGCCTGCCTGCCACGAACACACTACAAGTCCTATAGGTGCCTCTGGGAACAAAATATAGGAGCTCTGTTTGCTGCCACTGCCTGCCAGTGCCTGCCTGCCACGAACACACTACAAGCCCCTCTTTCTAAATGAATCTTTCTAAATGAATCTATCTAATTAAATCTCTCTAACTAAATCTCTCTAACTAAATCTAGCAGAGTGACACAGAACGATCCTGCTCTCTCTACGCCGGAACAGCATGTGAACGGCGCCGACGGCGTGGCGGCCTTTTATAAGAGGGGGCGTGTACTAAAGCCCCTGAGCTGTAATTGGCTACAGGCCTCCTGCCTGTAGCCAATTATGGCTCTTCGAGTTTCCGTCGCTGTGATTGGGCAAGCATGCGGGGTCACAGTGCATGCTTGGCCAATCATCAGCCAGCAATGCACTGCGCCGGCCGCAATGCATTGCGGGGCCGCTCGCATCACACGAACGTGATGCGAGCGGCCAAAATAGTTCTGGGCTCGCTGAGCGAGCGAACACCCGGTGCCCGATGCGAACATGGGTTCGCATCGAGCACCGGGCCCATCCCTAATCTTCAAGAAGTAAAGCACCATGACCATAGAGAGAGGTAACATCAGGTAGAAAGCAGCAAGAGACAGTGATGTCCCAGCAGCTAAAATTTACTGTACTGGGGTCAGTGAAGAAAAGGAATTATAAGGTTGGATTATGATCTGGCAGTCCATTCGTACGTTCCATGGATTGGAAAGGAGGAAAGTTACGATGGAGAGTAAGAAGATTTTGTCTGGAGAGGACTGGAGGAAGCAGCCATCCAAATTTCCTATTTATGTTTCCCAGACCTCTTTCTTTAGTCCCAACCAATCTTTCTCCAAACCCCCCCCCCCCCTTCCCTTCCCCTTTCTTTTCCATTCCCTTCCCTCCCTCCCTTTATTGTTTCTCTTTTGTGGTGTCTTCCCCTCTATGTTTTTTTCCTATTGTGTTCAATTTGGTTTTCTGTTTCCCCCCCCCCCCCCCCCCATTCCTGTAGACCTAGGTTTGCCTAGGTTCTCATAATGTTGACACACGTCAATTTTTTGTACATTCCTGCCCTTTTATAACCATCTGTACGCTGGTTTCATATCTCTATTTTTTCTTATTTTTATTCAATAATTCTCTTCATAGTTTTCAAATATACCTTCTTTAAATCTAATTATTTGCATCCATACTAGTATATCCTATACCATGAGCTTTTTTGACCCGTCATCTCTTTAATTACATCCGTGCCTCTGACTTGTGTTAGCTTTATTTTTCCAGGCTGATATGCGATCTCCCATTATGAGTGGTTCCATATCCGCCCACCAGGTGGCGGTGCGGATTTCTTGGTCCACTCTTTGGGGACATTAACGGCCTGTCGAGAAGTTGCCAAATTTTTGAATGTTTGCTGAGAAGGTAAATCTTGTTTTGCACCACAAAGTTTGTGGCCTGCACTAATGCGTAAGCACCATAAGGAAGGCACACAATGTTTCCACAGCTAGACTTCAACTGATAAATTTAATTTCAGTTTGCTGCAGGGAAAATCCTGTATTGTACCTTGGAGTTTGTGGCCTATCTGGTGCTCTGGAAGGTAATACATCCTAATGCTTATTTGGATATAAAACCTACCCTGTCTCTTTCTTGTGTATTTTAGTCTCAACAGGCTGTTTACATACTGTCAGCTACTGAGCAATATTTGTGGCTATTGTCTTAGATAATATGCTTCATTTTGTATTGCAAAATAAAACCTTCCTCATCTTTCCCATTTAAGTTGCATCCTAAAACAAGTTGTTTTATAAATGTCCAACCACTATACCTTATTTGTGGCTATTGTTTCTCAAATAATACATGATAATGTTTATTTTAAGATAAAATCTGCCTATCCCTCTTTTGTTGCAGCCTAACCAAATTTATTTTACTGTGTAGCCACTTAAAAATATTTGTGCCTATTGTCTCTCAAATATTACACTGTAATTTCTATCTTAAGATAACTCCTCCCTTGTTTCTTTCTATTTGCTGAGTAATCAAACATTACTTTCATACTGTCCTGACACAAGATAATTTCTACTAAACAGATACTTGAAGTTTTTTTTATGTTTTGAGAATAATTAGGGATAGGGGTGTGAGAGGGATCAAGGAATGTTGTGATGTGGTTTTGATGTGTTTAGTGCACTTCATTTTGCCACTTTTAAGACAATGCAGTGTGGTACAGCCACACACAATAAAAAAAAACAAAAAAAACTAAACTGTACTATTAAACTCTTTTGTTGCTGGCCAACTTTTATGAATTTGAGGGTTTTGGTCTATACTTTGTAGTTTTCAGGTATACTGTGCCTGCCACCGCTAAATTTGGGCCTATTGCCACTTACCAAAATGTCCAGTGTTTCAAACTTCCAAAAAATGCCTTTTTGTCCAAGTTGTAATGAATCAGATTGAAAATGCAATGCAAAAACACAGACCCTAGGAGGGGTAGTGTATGTAACCCAGCACAAAACAGTAAGCCCCTGTACACACGGTCAGAAATTCCGACCACAAAATCCGTCCGTTTTTTTCCAACAGATTTTGTCCGAAACTGGAAAATCTGATCGTTCTGAACGTGGTGATGTTTGTTGCGTACTACGGAACTACGTAGAGGCTAGTAGCCAATAGCTTTGGTCTCGTAATTTGATCTGAGCATGCGTGGCACTTTGTCCGTCGGAATTCCCTACACACGATCGGAAAAAGTCTGATCGGATTTTGTTGTCGGAAAATTTGAGATCCTGCCCTTTTACGGAAAAAAGCCCGCTAGAGCCCGCATACAATCGTTTTTTCCGACAACATAATCTGATCTGACTTTTTCCATCGGAATATCTGACCGTGTGTACGGGGCATAAGAGTAAGAGTAAAAACTAAAATAAAAAAAGGAGGACAACCAACTCTCAGTGTAGTATTAGTGAAAATGGTGGTGTGAAGAGGAGAATATGAATGCACTCATATTTAGGAGCAGAAGCAATGACATTACTCATAAAATCCAGCTGATGACGATCTCTTATCCATGGGGGTAACCATTAAAGGGACCCTGTCCCCACTGTTTCTTGAAATTCCCCAATAACAGTGGCCATCTCCCCATGTCCTTTTTGGCAATAGCTATTAACCCTGAAAATGGCCATAATTTAGTATCAAGATTTGCTCCCAATAGACATTAATAGAATTCTCTGGATGCAGACACTTTTCAGCTGACAGGGCCACCCACAACTCAAATGTTCGCTGATTCAGCACTAATTGTCCGAAATTTAAGCCGTATGGACAGCTTATGGATTTGCATCTGCTTTCTGCCTATGCATTTTTCCCAGTACACCTTATGCTTTTCTGATTACAGATAAAGCATAGTATGACGACTGTAACCTTACCCTTTTATAGTGAGGGGGCTGGCTCATCCAAATCTCCCTTTAGCCAGTTACTAAGCCAGTTTAAGTGGTCAAAGCCAGACAGTGTATGATGGTTTCAAATAATTTGGTTGGGCAGGTTTCTGCATTAATTAGCCATGAACACACATTTTGAACACGTGGGATCTGCCTCAAACCAATGGTAGTGGCAAACCTGAATCTTATTTCTAGTCATGAATACATTTATCAGAAAACAATGGAATTGAAGATAAAAAAAGGTATTATTTTGCACCAGCCTTTATATGATCCTTTAACATAGTCCCTAGGTACCTCTCTTTCTCCTAGCTTTTTTCGTTCCACGCCTAAACAATCAACCACATGGTTACACTTTAAAGGCAACTTCAGGTGTCGGACCAGGGATTGTCCTTGCTGTGTGCATATTTCTGGAGGTCAGGAGGGGACGTCCAGCAGTAATGGCAGAATCTTTCATTTAAAATATTTTTTCAATTGTAATACCACACATGTCGTCTATGTCATTACTTGCAAATCATGCAATATCCAATATGTGGGACGCACCACTCGCGGACTACGCAATCACTTCCGTGGAACACCTAAGCGACATTAGAACAGTAAAATCCACTAAAATAGTGAGGCATTTTAACAACCACCACTGTGGTAATACTGGTCTGGTGCAAGTACAAACAGTCGAAAGGGTTAAACTCTCAGCCAGAGGGGGTGATTTATTTAGACTTTTATGTAGGAGGGAAGTTTGCTTGATTTTTTATTTGAGTACCCGTATTCCCGCTGGCTTAAACTATGAATGGGATGTTTCCCACTATTTTGAGTAATTCTAATGTGCTTCATATATATTTTTTGTCCTTCTTATTAAACTCCTACTCTCTGTCTTTTTTGATGTAAAACATTTTTTGATGCAATATTTTTAACAATTGCTTGGTTTTCTTGATATTTCTCGGCTAGTATCTATCTTTATGGGCACAGTTATATGCACACAAATTTGTTTTACATGAAACATATATACTTTCTTTGTTTGAGGACTATTCCATTCTCGTTTTTTTATAAATGTGTGGGTGTTTTTGATTTTAATGGTGTTAGTATAGTGGTGTTTTCATGCAACCTTTTATTTACTTTTGTGCCTCCAATTACAAATATAAATATAATTATATACATATACATTTTCTTTTTGGATTTTTGGATTTTTATATATACTGTATTAGGCTACTGGTAAATTCTGATCCATGGGGGGATTTTTCATGTATACATATGTTATATATCCTTACACATGAGTTTCCTCCTACAATGATTCCATCACTATCTTTGCTGTTATGTGTTTGTATACGTATACATTCTTATTCTTTTGTGTATACTGTTTTAACCCATGTATACATGTTTATCAATGTTTATACTATTTTACATCAGTATGCGAATAAGTATCTCCTGTGACATTTTGACATTTGTATTATACATGTATATATGTTTTGTCCAGGTGTGCATGTCTCCTTTGACTGATCATCCTATGTGCACATGGTGTGTTGAACATTTCTTTTTTGACAGGTGATTGATTGATTTTTACCTGTCTTTTTGTGATTGGTTCCAGCCACACACTTTGGTCTATAAAGGAGCATGCACACCCGGTGATAGTCAGCAATGATTAAGCACTTTGTGTGAAACGTGTCTGCTGAACAGTGTGGATCCCTCGTCTGTCATGTTTTTTTGATTCTACAATAAACCAAAAAAAATGTCTTCATCTCTGGATGTGCCGCTTTTTCTCTTTGTTTCAAGATTTTGTACTTTGATAAAAAAAATTAAGATAACAAAGTACTGTATTAGCCATAGAAATCCAAATGAAGTGTATCACTTACACCCCAAACATTCTGCATTATATGATAAAGCTGAGTTCCTTGAAGATATTAAAATGCAACTAGTGTAAGCAGAAGAATTTGCATTTTTATCAACCAGTTGTAAACCCTTGCAAAAGCAAACATGACACGGAGAGGGCGAGACAAGTCTAGGAGCCAATGAGATTCTATGTGACTGTACATGTGTTCACAAAGAATAACCAGAGCACAAAAGACCAGGCTGTGCAGAGGCATGAGATTGTCATTGTCAACATGCTGCTTCAGCAGACTCAGTTGTGTTCTTGGCAATTCTTCATGACAAAGCTTTACTGATGCAGTATAGGTAGAGAATCTAGCTGTGCAGCACAGAAATACAATCCACTCTAAACATTCAACTTACATTGCCATCAATAAAGTTCTAGCTGTGAAGCACAGAATTACAATCCACTCTAAAAATTTAACTGACATTGTCATCAATAAACTTCTCAATGTAAATAAAGATTTATATTCAAACATATTATTTTTCATTTGTCATCAACCTTCAACCTTGTTATTTCTATATACTGTCTTGCGTAGGTAGGTATCACATTTCTTGCATGTTTCTGGACAGATATGATTTGAGTTTACACAGGGTTTTTTCTATTTTCTCCTGGTAGATAAATATGGTGGCAGGGCAGCAAACAGAAAATTATTATATCTGCAGCTAGTTTGGGTGGCAGTTAGATGAGCTCTGCATGAGCAATGCACTGTCACTTTATAGTGTCACTAAAAAGACATAAAAAAAAAAATATTTTTATTTTTGATAGAGTAAGGGAGGGTTATAATTCTGAGTTGCATTAAGGAGATTTCCATTCACTTACGTTCCCATAGCCAAAACAGGAATTGAGAGGAAATCCATCAAAGTGAGAGAATCCTGGGGTGTCAGCAGGGTCACCAGAACTAGTGTCCCCATTTGTAAGAATTTCCCTCTATTTCTGTTTTACTGTCAACCCTTAATGTAAGATTTAGTTTTACATTCACTTTTGATGATAACAATAAATAGGGCGAATCTCTCCTAACGGGGCACAGACCGCAATAAAAACTGACACAAGTTCTAATCCCTCTCCACTTTTTCCACAAAAAAAATAAAAATGTTGCCTTTAGTGAAACCTTAAAGTGGGGTTGCACATGAAAAATTAAATCATTAAAATTCTTAAAAAAAATTAAAAAAAAAACGTTAAAATTATTATTTTTTTAACTCACCTCTAAATGGCTGTTGCTAGGGGGTCCCTCGTAGTCTGCTTCCTTCAGTGCCTGGGCTGCTGACATCACTTCCCCTCGGCGCAGGAAGGGCTCAGCTCTGCCCCCTCCCTCCTGTTAGTCATCTGGGACACGTGACAGGTCCCAGATGACTGCGTGGCCAATCACTGCACGCGGCATGTGCGGTGGGTGCCCGGCTGTGGCTTCACCCACAGTTACAATGCTGGCGCCACCGAGCGGAGAGGGGGATGAGCGGGGCTTCGATCCCCCGCATCGCTGGACCCTGGAACAGGTAAGTGTCCGATTATTAAAAGTCAGCAGCTGCAGTATTTGTAGCTGCTGACTTTTATTTTATTTTTTTTAATGAAAACTCCTCTTTAAGTAATTAGTTAGACAAGGGTGAAAGATCTCACCATGGGACCTTTTTATAAAGTTTAATGCCCAACTTAAGTCTCATATCTTTTTATCTCTTTAAAATCCTGTATCTCAGGGTGTTATAAATTGGGACTGATTTTTGCTTGGAAATGTCTTAAAATTCCCTTTTCACTTATTGAATGTTCACTTCCTGCCTTTATATTTCAGTGCTTTGTGCTGGTAGAGATGAATGACAGCCATACCCTTTAGCATAAGTGTCCTCACATAGACTTGTATTGCAAAAGAAGAGAGAAGGTTTGTGAGACAGGTTTTGTTACCAACTGATGATTACTGATAATCTAGTGCCTACTGGAATGCAAAGTCATATTTAGAAACTCTGTACAGCTGTTGCAACAGGAAAACATTCTCTATCCCCTGTCAGGGATTTTGATTGGCTGAGATGAAGTCTTCAGTTTGCTACAGACAAGAGAAAGCATTTTATCAATTTCTTTTCCCCATTTATTAGATTGCAACATTGTAACTTTGTGGCAAGTCACAATATGAGAGGCTGCAGCCAGCAGTGTATTTAGGTTTTGTGCTGCCCGAGGCCTGAATAAACTCGTGCACCCCCTAATTTAAATATGACCCACCCCTTTTTGTCAAGGCCCCACTCCTTGCTGTTTAAGTCCCGCCCTGACATTTTCGAGTGGGGACACTAGTTCTGAAAACCTGGGGGTGGGGCAAAGGATTCCCTTAATTTGCACAGATTTCCTCTCACTTCCTGTTTGGCTATGGGGCAGGAAGTGAAGGGAAATATCTGCAATGGGACAGGGATGGTAAAAAATAAACTGACAGGGGTTATAACCCTCCCTTATTCTAGCCAAAATGAAAAAAAGTGTTGCCTATAGTTCTACTTTAACCGCTTGCCGACCGCCTCACGCAGATATACTGCAGCAGAAGGGCACGTACAGGCAAACTAACATACCTGTACATTGCCCTTTAAGAGGCGGCCTGTGGGCGCGGCGCACACATCCGCAGCAAGCTCCGTGAGTCGGGTCGTGGGTCCCGCGGACTCGATCGCCGCAGGGATACCGGCGATCATCTCACAGAGAGGAAAAACGTGGAGATGCTAATGTAAACAAGCATCTCCCCATTCACCCTAGTGACAGGACACTGATCTCTGCTCCCTGTGATCGGGAGCAGAGATCAGTGACGTGCCACACGTAGCCACGTTAGAAACACTCCCCAGGACACACTTAACCCCTTAACTACCCCCTAGTGGTTAACCCCTTCACTGCCAGTGTCATTTACACAGGAATCAGTGCATTTGTATAGCACTGATTGCTGTATAAAAGACAATGGTCCCAAAAATGTCCGATGTGTCTGGCATAATGTCGCAGTCACAATAAAAATCGTTGATCGCCACCATTACTAGTAAAAAAAAAAATATTAATAAAAATGCCATAAAACTTACATTTGTAAACGCTATAACTTTTGCGCAAACCAATCAATAGTCGCAAAAATATGTAGAAGAATACGTATCGGTCTAAACTGAGGAAAAAAAAAGTTTTTTTATATATTTTTGGGGGATATTTATTATAGCAAAATGTAAATGTTCAAAATTGTCGCTCTTCTTTTGTTTATAGCGCAAAAAATAAAAAACGCCGGGGTGATCAAATACCACCAAAAGAAAGCGATATTTGTGGGAAAAAAAGGACGTCAATTTTGTTTGGGAGCCAGGTCGCATGACCGCGCAATTATCAGTTAAAGCGACGCAGTGCCGAATCACAAAAAGTGCTCTGGTCAGGAAGGGGGTAAATTTTTCCGGGGCTGAAGGGATTAACCACTTCAGCCCCGGACCAATTGGCAGCCAAAGGACCAGGCCCCTTTTTGCAATTCGGCACTGCGTCGCTTTAACTAACAATTGCGCGGTCATGCGACGTGGCTCCAAAACAAAATTGGCGTCCTTTTTTTCCCACAAATAGAGCTTTCTTTTGGTGGTATTTGATCGCCCCTGCGGTTTTTATTTTTTGCGCTATAAACAAAAATAGAGCGACAATTTTGAAAAAAATGCAATATTTTTTACTTTTTGCTATAATAAATATCCCCAAAAAAATATATAAAAAAACATTTTTTTTCCTCAGTTTAGGCCGATACGTATTCTTCTACATATTTTTGGTAAAAAAAATCGCAATTAGCGATTATTGATTAGTTTGCGCAAAAGTTATAGCGTTTACAAAATAGGGGATAGTTTTATAGCATTTTTATTAATATTTTTTTTTTTATTAGTAATGGCGGCGATCAGCGATTTTTATTGTGACTGCGACATTTTGGCGGACACATCGGACATTTTTGACACATTTTTGGGACATTTGTCATTTATACAGAAATCAGTGCTATTTAAATAGCACTGATTCCTATGTAAATGACAGTTGTAGTTAGGGGGTTAACCACAAGGGGGCGGGGAGGAGTCAGTGTGACGTGATGTGTTGTGTTTACTGTAGGGGGGCGTGGCTGTACGTCTGACGTCATTGATCGGCGTTCCCGATGACAGGGAACCGCCGATCACTGACAGTCAGTGTAGGAAGCGCGGGGAGAGGTTTGTTTACATAGACCTCTCCCCGTTCTTCCGCTCCGTAACCCGATCGCGGGATACCAGCGGCGATCGGGTCCGCTGGTCCCGCGGCCGGGGTCACGGAGCTCCCGACCGGGTCGCGAGCGCGCCGCTAGCGGCGCGCGCGCGACCCACGGGCAGGCACATGCACGATCACGTACAGGTACGTGATTCTGCCTGCCCGTGCCATTCTGCTGACGTATATATGCAGTGGCCGGTCGGGAAGCGGTTAAGCACAAATTTCTGATAATTTTTTGGAGAGGACTAAGAAGATATAACCATGCCAATGGTGCAGCAGAAAACATATAGCACAGTGAGGAAGGTTTGTGGTCCAGGATGATAGGACAGTAAAAATTAGAAGCCTCCCCCTCAGTTACGGAATGCCAGCCACTCGCATACCGGAAGCAGTGCGACCACTTTATGCCGGCACTAGACTAATTTGCCTCTCAGCCCAGTCCTCCCCATAAGACTGGTGCTACACTAACAGTGTAGCGCAAGCCAGCGGGGACTCTTTCCATGCTGCTCCCCTGCAAAGTGCTGCCCTAGGCCTGGGCCTTGTTGGCCTAGGCCAGGATACAGTGTTGGCTGCAGCAGAGGTATATCTGTGCCAGACATTTGTGAACCCAGCTAATAAATGGGCAGCCACTAGGATTTACATGATTTTATCTTCTCTGAGCAGCATCTCAGTCCAGGAAGTAATAGCTGACCTTGAAAGATGCCTAAATAAAGACAGTGATGTCCTTCTGATGAAAGAAGCCAATGAAGATATTGTTATAGGAAGTATAGTGTTTCCAGGCAATAAATATCTATAAATGTTACATTTACACATTGCTTAGTGTGCATGCATAAGAACCTTCCAAAGTAAACCTGCCATGAGAGAAATATGGAGGCTGCCTCTATTAACCACCTTCTAAAAATGCCAGATACCTGGTTGTTACACTGATCTATTAGCTTTATAGATTGTGTCACTAACCCAAAACAAGTATACATATCTGAAAGCTCAGAGAAAAGTCAGAGGCTATTATGTTTCTTACTAGTTCCAGGTGAGTTACTCACAGGATTGAAGCAAGAATAGAGTCAGCATTTTATTAAAGGAAAAAACAACCCTTGCAGCCCCCACATTACTTTCATACCAAGTTTACTTTAAGGTTGCTTTGTTACGTTTAACCTCATAATTCATTTATATACTGATCAAGAAACTCAGAAGAAATTCCCATTTTTAGTAACATTTTGCTTGCAAATTGTATTATATTAAAGAAAGCAAAGCACAGACAATAATTTACAAAATCATATGTAACAGTCATACGTGGTCTCAAATCAAAAGAAATCAGCAGTAGTGGTACTTTTCTGCTGAAAATCAGTTATACACATCTGGATATAAAATCTTACAAGAAACAGGCTACATTTTCTGGGTCTGCGATTTACATTTCAACCAGGGATCCCAACATTGATAAAGCTGACATTATTTCCCATCTTTATACGCCATTAATTGCTAATATTGGAATATAAGATCAATATGACATTTTACTTCGGTGATGTTAGGGATAGCAGAAGATTTCCATTTTCTAAAAATCATTAGGCGAGCCACTGCTATTTGCGTTTACCAAGACCCCTGTCACTTCTGCAAGATGTCTATACACTTAGTTCTAATAACTCCAGATATGAAGACAGGACCAAAGCACATGGGTCAAAGTTCCCACCAAACCACAGCACCTCCAGCAGGAATTGTCCTCACCCCTCAGAAACTTAGCTTTGAAATAAGGAGTAAGTTACCACCTAAGGTGGATCTTTTGGCCCATCTCCAGAAAGAAAAGGCATAATTATATAAAATGGATTCCTGTCACTGTATCTCTGAATAGGATGTCTGTAGGTCTGCTTCTTATTTAAGAAATCCAAATTTTTAAGGAAGCCCAGGTACAAAAAATGTTAACACCCTTGCTTTCAAGGTTCATTCACCATGGCTTACAGAAAAATTCCCTTTTCACCCCTTATTATTATTATTGACATTCTGTTCTCTTTCAAATGCGGCCACTGTGCCTTCAAACGCAGCCACTGTGCCCATCAATTGCCGCCACTGTGCCATCAAATGCAGCCACTGTGCCCATCACTGTGCCCACTGTGCCCCACCAAATACAGGTACTGTGCACATCTTATGCAGCCACTGTGCCCATCTTATGCAGCCACTGAGCCCATCTTATGCAGCCACTGTGCCCCATCAAATGCAGCCACTGTGCAGCACCAAATGCAGCCACTGTGCCCATCATATACAGCCACTGTGCCCATCAAATGCAGCCACTGTGTCCATCAAATGCAGCCTCACTGTGCTCCATCAAATGCAGCCTCACTGTGCCCCATCAAACGCAGCCACTGTGCCATATCAAATGCTGCCAGTGTGACCCCTGCCCACCATCTGTACTTACCCTGTCTTGGTAGCGGTGGGACAGCTCCTCAATGTCTTCTCCCCACCTCTGCTATGATTGGACACCTGATAGGTGTCCAATCACAGCACCTGTTGTTTCAGCCAATCAGATGACTGGTAACAGATCCGAGCACCTGATTGGCGGAGACGCGGTTTAGTGTTAGGAAAGCAAATATTCATTCACTTTTCTAACACAGCTGAGTGACCTGCGAGCGCCCAGCATGGCACTCTCAGGTCACCTTTTTTGACACCTAGTCTATGGCTCTAATCAGGTGCTTCAAAAACACCCCCCGCCGCTGTAATTCAGGCGCCCGGCACCCAAAAAGGGGCCAGATGCCTGAATAGGGGGTGGCAGTGGCAGCAACAGATAGATTCATGCAATCCATGAATCTATCTATTGGTGATAGAGGGGATGGCTGGAGAGAGGGGGCAACGCCCATGCACCCTTATGGACACACCTCCACTGTGTCATAGCATATTCACTTTACAGGTGCAGTTATGTGATTTATGTTCCGAATCAATGGCAGTGCATCATAGGTGTGTGCAGCCTGTGGCATTAGGGTGTGCACCCCAAAGCTCAAACACACATGTGAGTGCAGAGTTCAGATGTACGCTGCATATAGAATGCTGCGTTCTGGTGTACGCTGCTTATAAAGTACAGAGTTTAGATGTGTGCTGCGAGAGTGCAGAGAGCAGGTGTGCGCTGTGCAAAGAGTGCAGAGTTCCTATAGAGTGCAGAGTTCAGGTGTGCATTGTGCATAGAGAGCAGAGTTCCTATAGAGTGCAGAGTTCAGGTGTGTGCTGCTTATAGAATGCAGAAGTCAGGTGTGTGCTGCCTGTAGAGTGCAGAGTTACGGTTTGTGCTGCCTGTAGAGTGCAGGTGTGTGGTGACTGTAGAGTGCATAGTTCAGATGTGCACTGCCTGTAGAGTTCAGAGTTCAGGTGTGGGCTGCCTGTAGAGTGCAGAGATCAGGTGTGCACTGCCTGCAGAATGCAGAGTTCAGTTGTGCGCTGCCTGTAGAGTGCAGAGATCAGGTGTGCACTGCCTGCAGAATGCAGAGTTCAGTTGTGCGCTGCCTGTAGAGTGCAGAGATCAGGTGTGCACTGCCTGTAGAATGCAGAGTTCAGTTGTGCGCTGCCTGTAGAGTGCAGAGTTCAGGTGTGCGCTGCCTATAGAATGCAGAATTCTGGTGTGCACTCCCTATAGAATGCAGAATTCTGGTGTGCACTGCCTATAGAATGCAGAATTATGGTGTGTGCTGCCTATAGAATTCAGAATTCTGGTGTGCGCTGCCTATAGTGTGCAGAATTCTGGTGTGCGCTACCTATAGAGAGCAGAGTTCAGGTAAGAGGGGGAAGAAGATAGATGGGGGAGAAAGGGGGGCATGTGGGGGAGAAGGGAGGAAGATGGGGGAGAAAGGGGAGAGACAGATGGGGAGAAGGAGGGGTGAGACAGATGGGGAAAGGGGGCAAGGCAGATTGGGGAGAAGGAGGGAGACAGATGGGGTGGGGGCTGGAAACAGATGGGGGAGGAGGGGGGACAGATAGGGGAGGAGGGGGAGACAGATGGGGAGGGGGAGACAGATGGTGGAAGACAGATGGGGAGGGGGGACAGATGGGGGAAAAGAGAGACAGATGGGGAGGGGGGAGACAGATGGGTGAGGGGGGAGACAGATGGGGGAGGGGGGACAGATGGGGGAGAAGGGAGACAGATGGGGAGGGGGAGACAGATGGGGAGGGGAGACAGATGGGGAGGAGGGAGACAGATAGGGAGAAGGGAGACAGATGGGGAGAAGGGAGACAGATGGGGGAGGGGGAGACAGATGGGGGAGGGGGGACAGGTGGGGGAGGAGGGAGACAGATAGGGGAGGAGGGAGACAGATAGGGGAGAAGGGAGACGGATGGGGAGAAGGGAGACAGATGGGGGAGAAGGGAGACAGATGGGGGAGAAGGGAGACAGATGGGGGAGAAGGGAGACAGGTGGGGAGGGGGAGACAGATGGGGAGGGGGAGACAGATGAGGGAGGGGGAGACAGATGGGGGAGGGGGGACATATAGGGAGAAGGGAGACAGATGGGGAGGGGGTAGACAGATGGGGGAGGGGGGCATATGGGGGGATGGGGGGACAGATGGTGGAGAAGAGAGACAGATGGGGGAGGGGGAGACAGATGGGGGAGGGGGAGACAGATGGGGGAGAAGGGAGGCAGATAGGGAGGAGGGAGACAGATGGGGGAGGAAGGAAACAGATGGGGAGACAGATGGGGGAGGAAGGAAACAGATGGGGAGACAGATGGGGGAGGAGGAGACAGATGGGAGAGAAGGGAGACAGATGGGGGAGGGGGAGACAGATGGGGAGGGGGGGAGACAAATGGGGAGGGGGAGACAGATAGGGGGGAGACAGATGGGGGAGAAGGGAGACAGATGGGCGTAAGGGAGGCAGATTGGGAGAAGGGAGACAGATGGGGGAGGGGGAGACAGATGGGGGAGGGGGACAGATGGGGGAAAAGGGAGACAGATGGGGAGGGGGAGACAGATGGGGAGGAGGGAGGCAGATGGGGAGAAGGGAGACAGATGGGGGAGGGGGGACAGATTGGGGAGAAGGGAGACAGATGGGGAGGGGGGAGACAGATGGGGGAGGGGGGACAGATGGGGAGAAGGGAGACAGATGGGGGAGAAGGGAGACAGATGGGGAGGGGGAGACAGATGGGGAGGAGGGAGACAGATGGGGGAGGAAGGAGACAGATGGGGGAGACAGATGGTGAGGGGGGAGACAGATGGGGAGACAGATGGGGGAGGAAGAGACAGATGGGAGAGAAGGGAGACAGATGGGGGAGGGGAGACAGATGGGGAGGGGGGAGACAAATGGGGAGAATGGAGACAGATGGGGAGGGGGGAGACAGATGGGGGAGAAGGGAGACAGATGGGGTAGGGGGGACAGATGGGGAGAAGAGAGACAGATAGGGAGGGTGGAGACAGATGGATGAGGGGGGAGACAGATAAGGGAGGGGGGACAGATGGGGGAAAAGGGAGACATATTGGGGAGGGGAGACAGATGGGGAGGGGGAGAGAGATGGGGAGGAGGGAGGCAGATAGGGAGAATGGAGACAGATGGGGAGGGGGGGCAGATGGGGAGGAGGGATACTGATAGGGGGAGAAGGGAGACAGATAGGGGAGGGGGAGACAGATAGGGGAGAAGGGAGACAGATGGGGAGAAGGGAGACAGATGGGGAGAAGGGAGACAGATGGGGAGAAGGGAGACAGATGGGGAGAAGGGAGACAGATGGGGAGGGGGAGACAGATGAGGGAGGGGGAGACAGATGGGGGAGGGGGGCATATGGGAGAGAAGGGAGATAGATGCGGAGGGGAAGACAGATGGGGGGGAGACATATGGGGGATGGGGGGACAGGTAGGAGAGAACGGAGACAGATGGGGGAGGGGGAAACAGATGGGGGGGAGACAGATGGGGGGAGGTGGGAGACAGATGGGGGAGGGGGGATAGATGGGGGAGAAGGGAGACAGATGGGGAGGGGGAGACAGATGGGGAGGGGGGGAGACAGATGGGGAGGGGGGAGACAAATGGGGAGAATGGAGACAGATGGGGAGGGGGAGATAGCTGGGGGAGGAGGGGGAGACAGATGGGGGGGGGGGACAGATGGGGAGGAGGGAGACAGATAGGGGGAGGGGAGACAGATAGGGGGAGACAGATAGGGGGAGACAGATGGGTTAGGAGGGAGACAGATGGGGGAGAAGGGAGACAGATGGGGGAGGCGGGAGACAGTTCGGGAGGCAGATGGGGGAGGGGGGACAGATGGGGAAGATGGGAGATAGATGGGGGAAGGGGGAGACAGATAGGGGGTGGGGGACAGATGGGGAGGAGGAAGACAGATGGGGAGAAGTGAGACAGATGGGGGAGGGCGAGACAGATGGGGGAGGGGGGAGACAGATGGGGAGGAGGGAGACAGATAGGGAAGGGGGGAGACAGATAGGGGATAAGGGAGACAGATGGGGAGAAGGGAGACAGATGGGGGAGGGGGAGACAGATGGGGGAGGGGGGAGAGGGGACATATGGGGGAGAAGGGATACATATGTGGAGAAGGGAGACAGATGGGGAGGGGGAGACAGATGGGGGAGGGGAGACAGATGGGGGAGGGGAGACAGATGGGGGAGGGAGGCAGATGGGGAGAAGGGAGACAGATGAGGGAGGGGGAGGGGGACAGATGGGGAGGAGGGAGACAGATAGGGGGAGAAGGGAGACAGATGAGGAGAAGGGAGACAGATGAGGAGAAGGGAGACAGATGGGGAGAAGGGAGACAGATGGGGAGGGGGAGACAGATGGGGGGGAGACATATGGGGGATGGGGGGACAGATATGAGAGAACAGAGACAGATGGGGGAGGGGGAAACAGATGGGGGAGACAGATGGGGAGAGGGGAGACAGATGGGGGAGGGGGATAGATGGGGGAGAAGGGAGACAGATGGGGAGGGGGAGACAGATGGGAGGGGGGGAGACCAATGGGGAGAATGGAGACAGATGGGGGAGGGGGAGATAGATGGGGGAGGAGGGGGAGACAGATGGGGAGGATGGAGACAGATGGGGAGGAGGGAGACAGATAGGGGGAGGGGAGACAGATGGGGGAGACAGATGGGTTAGGAGGGAGACAGATGGGGGAGAAGGGAGACAGAGGGGGGAGAAGGGAGACAGATCGGGAGGCAGATGGGGGAGGGGGGACAGATGGGGAAGATGGGAGATAGATGGGGAAAGTGTTAGACAGATGGGGGTGGGGGACAGATGGGGAGGAGGGAGACAGATGGGTGAGAAGTGAGACAGATGGGGAGGGGGGGGACAGATGGGGGAGGGGGAGACAGATGGGGAGGAGGGAGACAGATAGGGGAAGGGGGAGACAGATAGGGGATAAGGGAGACAGATGGGGAGAAGGGCGACAGATGGGGAGGGGGAGACAGGTGGGGGAGGGGGGAGAGGGGACATATGGGGGAGAAGGGATACATATGGGGGAGACAGATGGGGAGGGGGGACAGATGGGGGAGAAGGGAGACAGATGGGGAGGGGGAGACAGATGGGGGAGGGGAGACAGATGGGGGAGGGGGGACAGATGGGGAGAAGGGAGACAGATGGGGGAAGGGGAGACAGATTGGGGAGGAGGGAGACAGATGGGGAAACAGATTGGGAGGGGGGAGACAGATGGGAAAACAGATGGGGAGGGGAGACAGATGGGGTAGAAGGGAGACAGATGGGGAAGGGGGAGACAGATGGGGAGGGGGAGACAGATGGGTTAGACAGATGGGGAGGGGGGAGACAAATGGGGGGAATGGAGACAGATGGGGAGAATGGAGACAGATGGGGAGAAGTGGGCGTTGTGGAGAGTTCAGTGAAATACTCACTCATCATAGGCTGAAGGGAGACAGATAGGGGAGGGGGAGACAGATAGGGGAGAAGGGAGACAGATGGGGAGAAGGGAGACAGATGGGGGAGAAGGGAGACAGATGGGGAGAAGGGAGACAGATGGGGAGGGGGAGACAGATGAGGGAGGGGGAGACAGATGGGGGAGGGGGGCATATGGGAGAGAAGGGAGATAGATGCGGAGGGGAAGACAGATGGGGGGGAGACATATGGGGGATGGGGGGACAGGTAGGAGAGAACGGAGACAGATGGGGGAGGGGGAAACAGATGGGGGGAGACAGATGGGGGGAGGTGGGAGACAGATGGGGGAGGGGGGATAGATGGGGGAGAAGGGAGACAGATGGGGAGGGGGGAGACAGATGGGGAGGGGGAGACAGATGGGGAGGGGGGAGACAAATGGGGAGAATGGAGACAGATGGGGAGGGGGAGATAGCTGGGGGAGGAGGGGGAGACAGATGGGGGAGGAGGGAGACAGATGGGGAGGAGGGAGACAGATAGGGGGAGGGGAGACAGATAGGGGGAGACAGATAGGGGGAGACAGATGGGTTAGGAGGGAGACAGATGGGGGAGAAGGGAGACAGATGGGGGAGGCGGGAGACAGTTCGGGAGGCAGATGGGGGAGGGGGGACAGATGGGGAAGATGGGAGATAGATGGGGGAAGGGGGAGACAGATAGGGGGTGGGGGACAGATGGGGAGGAGGAAGACAGATGGGGAGAAGTGAGACAGATGGGGGAGGGGGAGACAGATGGGGACAGAGGGGGGGAGACAGATGGGGAGGAGGGAGACAGATGGGGGAGGGAGACAGAGGGGGGGAGACAGATGGGGGGGGGGGGAGGGGAGGGGGGACAGATGGGGAGAAGGGAGACAGATGGGGGGGGGGAGACAGGGGGGGGAGGGGGGAGGGGGGACATATGGGGGAGAAGGGAGACAGATGGGGAGAAGGGAGACAGATGGGGAGGGGGAGACAGATGGGGGAGGGAAGACAGATGGGGAGGGGAGACAGATGGGGGAGGGAGAGAGATGGGGAGATGGGGGGGGAGAGGGACAGACAGATGGGGATGAAAGGGGAGAAGGGAGACAGATGGGGAGGAGGGAGACAGATGGGGAGGGGGATGGAGGGAGGGAGACAGATGGGGGGGGGAGACAGGGGGAGGGGGGGACAGAGACAGGGAGGGGAAGGACAGAAAGGGAAGGAGGGGGGGAGACAGATGGGGAGAGGGAGACAGATGGGGGGAGGAGGGGGGGATGGGGAGGGGGGACAGATGGGGAGATGGGGAGACATGATGGGGGAGGGAGACAGATGGGGGAGAAGGGAGACAGATGGGGGAGGGGGAGGACAGATGGGGAGACAGATAGGAGGAGGGAGACAGATGGGGGGGGGACAGATGGGGGGGGAGACAGATGGGGGAGGAGAGACAGGGGAGACAGATGGGGGGGGGGACAGATGGGGGGGGGAGACAGGGGGAGGGGGAGGGAGGACAGATGGGGAGGGGGAGACAGATGGGGGGGGGGAGGGAGATAGATGGGGGGGATAGGGGGAGGGGGAGACAGATGGGGAGAGGGAGAGAAGAGGGGGGGGGAGACAGATGGGGGAGGGGGGAGGGGACAGATGGGGGAGACAGATGGGGAGAGGGGAGACAGATGGGGGAGGGGGACAGATGGGGGAGGGGGGACAGATGGGGAGGGGGAGACAGATGGGGGGGAGGGGGACAGAGAGACAGATGGGGGGGGGGGAGAGATGGGGACAGATGGGGGAGGGGGAGACAGATGGGGGAGGAGGAGGGGGAGACAGATGGGGAGGATGGAGACAGATGGGGAGGGGGAGACAGATGGGGGAGGGAGACAGAGGGGGAGGGGGAGACAGATGGGGGAGACAGATGGGTTAGGAGGGAGACAGATGGGGGAGAAGGGAGACAGATGGGGGAGAAGAGAGACAGATCGGGAGGCAGATGGGGGAGGGGGGACAGATGGGGATGATGGGAGATAGATGGGGAAAGTGTTAGACAGATGGGGGTGGGGGACAGATGGGGAGGAGGGAGACAGATGGGTGAGAAGTGAGACAGATGGGGAGGGGGGGACAGATGGGGGAGGGGGAGACAGATGGGGAGGAGGGAGACAGATAGGGGGAGGGGGAGACAGATAGGGGATAAGGGAGACAGATGGGGAGAAGGGCGACAGATGGGGAGGGGGAGACAGGTGGGGGAGGGGGGAGAGGGGACATATGGGGGAGAAGGGATACATATGGGGGAGACAGATGGGGAGGGGGGACAGATGGGGGAGAAGGGAGACAGATGGGGAGGGGGAGACAGATGGGGGAGGGGAGACAGATGGGGGAGGGGGGACAGATGGGGAGAAGGGAGACAGATGGGGGAAGGGGAGACAGATTGGGGAGGAGGGAGACAGATGGGGAAACAGATTGGGAGGGGGGAGACAGATGGGAAAACAGATGGGGAGGGGAGACAGATGGGGTAGAAGGGAGACAGATGGGGAAGGGGGAGACAGATGGGGAGGGGGAGACAGATGGGTTAGACAGATGGGGAGGGGGGAGACAAATGGGGGGAATGGAGACAGATGGGGAGAATGGAGACAGATGGGGAGAAGTGGGCGTTGTGGAGAGTTCAGTGAAATACTCACTCATCATAGGCTGATCTCTGCAGGCTCAGGAATCATTCATGCAGCCACGATGTAGCTGAAGCTGCTGTAGCTCCAATCTCCCGCCAACACATCCCTTTCTCAGGCACACAGCACTGGCTGCACACACAGGGATTGCGATGTGGGCAGGCAGACAAAGAGATCGGAGCAGTAGGAGCAGACTGAACCCTCTCTTCTCTTTCATTCATGGAGCGGAGGCGGCAGGGGGAGTGTGCTGGCTGAAAGCTGATATTGACGATGTGCAACCCTGCCTGGGCAGCATCCACGGGGAATTACCTGGGGGGGGCTCAACTGAAATGTGGGAGTGCCTAGCCCACACCAGCACACCCTAGATCCAGCCATGTTCCATAGGAGAGTTCAGGCTACAGGGAGGACACAGGCTTCACAAGGTGCTGCTGCCGGCAGCGTGCTAGCCATGGCTAGCGTGGCTGTGCACAACCCCAGCCCAATCTTCTGCTATCGCTGGCATGGGACAGGGAACGTAGAGGGTTCGGTGCAGGCAGCTGCCGGATGAAAAAAAAGCCAGACGCCACCACACAGAGCGATATGTGTGCGTGGCGATTAGGGTGTGCCTGGGCACACCTGGCACACCCCGTGCGCACGCCTATGCAGTGCATTTACCTGCAGCAGGTAATATTACATGTTAAAATACAGCAAATTGCCACTTACTAAACTATTATGACAAGGCTTAAAATTGATGATAAAACTAACTATAACTATTCTTAAAAATGTTCCCACCAGCCCTCCTCCTACCTACTCTGCATACCCTACATAAAAAAAGGTCTGTGTACTTTCCTTTATTAATCTGGTTCAGTCACATGATCCAGAAGCTTGCCTGTGTCAGTAAACAGCCTCTGCATAGGGGAGGAGGGATCGCCAACAATAGATGAATCCTGGGAGCCTATGGGTGATATCATGGCTCTGGGAATTCAAAGACATCATTGAACACTCCTTAAACCCTATGCACACTGTTAGTTTTTTTTTGTTCAACCTAGCAGGCTGAATGAAAAAAAAAAAAAAAAACCTGACAGCTCAGGTTGGCAATCCAATCCAATGTTAGTACAGAGATTTTCCCTGCTATGCTAATGTGTTCGGACAGTAGGTGGCTACCCACCAGAACACTCTGGTCAGCGATTTCAGTCATTGGCTGAGAGCGCTGATCGGGAGCTGGTCAGTAGACTTTTTTTGGTCTTGACCCTTTGACAGAAGCCGGACGAATGTCCAGCTTCTGTCGCACTGGCTGCAGTACACATGGTCCGAATTTCGGGCTGCTTCTATTGAACCGGCCGATGCCACCCAACATTCCGCCCATGTGTAGGGGGCTTTACTTAGAAGAACTGAAGCTGCTGGGTCATGTGACTAGACCAGATTAAAAAAAGGTAGGTACACAGATCTTTTTTTACACAGGGTATGCAGGATAAGTAGGGGGGTGTTAAAAATAGTTATATTTATCCATTACTAACACTTTAACATCTCTGATGCCGCATACACGCGATCGGCCAGCAAAAGACAGATGAGAGCTTTTGGACGGAAAATGCGACCGTGTGTATGCTCCATCGGACTTTTCCTGGCCGAATTTCCGTCAGCAAAAGATTGAGAGAATTCAGAGAATTCAGAGAGATTCAGAGAATTTTGGTGTGACCGTGTGTATGCGAGGAATTCCGTCGGAAAAACCATCCAAGGTTTTTCCGATGAAAATTCTGATCGTGTGTACGGGGCATTAGTCTACCGTAGATCCATACACATTTTCTGATAGTAAATGTGAAACCAGGCCAAGATGGTAAGACCAATCTACATGGGAACCCTACTGTAGCTATTATAAGTTTGCATTTCCAGCGTGCAATAAAAAAATAAATAAAAAGTGCAGCAGTTTCCAAATATGTGACTAACCGGACTGTGGACTTTTGTAAGAAGAGCGCACACATTTTTTTTTTGTTTTTGCTCGGGGCGCTAAAAGTTAGATCCAAAGTGCTGGTGAGTTTCTAAACAGCTCCCCCAGCTGGTGTCAAACTAAGGTCTTTAGTGCCTGGATGACTGGTATAATCGAGTTACTGCAAAAGAAATGACATGGCCATGATCAGACAGTCCGATCAATTCAAATAGCTGTTGAGTCTCCTGGGTACAAAACCAATTCTGAGACATGTATGAAATATGGCTTACTGCTCCAGGATGGTTACTATATATAAAAAAAAAAAAAACAGAACAGTACCCAGAAAAATAGGTTATTTGTATTGCAAACAATGATGCATCATGGTACTTACTAGGACAGCATCACACACCCATATAATTAACATATTTTAAGCAAATGCCTTTAAAAGAAACTGTTCTATTTATACTATCCCTGACCTCATTTCACTGTGTATTTTGTATTATGACAACAGCATATATGCAGATGAGCTCAAAATGCATTGTTTATATTATTTTTATATATCATAGGTAGTGTTTTTAGCTACCTAAGATGTATATAAAGTTGTATGTTACTTATTGAGCCTTTGAAATATATTTCAAAAGATCAAATGCAATTTACTTTAGTCTATTATCGCAAAAAAAAAATTAAAAATAAATAAACCAGTATTGCATTGCTGTAAATGTCAAGATAATTTGTTATTTTTTTTTTTTTTTTATTCCCCAACTGATAGTAAGAAAATTAGGACATGTAAAAGACAATAAATACCAAAAGCAGTCAAGGCCCCTATAGGCAGCACACTGCACTAATGTAAATTATGGCCAGACAACATAACTTGTCACAGAGGATTATTTCTGCTTAGTGAGTCTGCAGGGGCCCCTTTGCTTCACCACTCAGCATTGATGAGAGAGAGCGAGGGAGAGAAAGAGAGCGAGGGACTAGCCATAGCCATTAGAAGCTACTGTGCCATTGATGTTTGAGCGCACTTCTGAACCGGCTTTTGTTGAGAATATCTGTGCAGAAAGCATGCGCTGTCCCAAATCTGCTGTTACTATGAGAAATGAGGAGCTGCTTTTAAGGTATGTTGCATACTCCTTTGTTTTAGCAGATGCTATTCAGTTGTCCTGAACGGTGTTGCCTATGAACATGCTGTGTAATAAGTAGCTCTCTTTGCTGTTGAGGACTAAATTGTTACTGCTTACCTCCACAGCAAGAGCTGATTTTCTCTTAGGGGTAGGAAGGACAGCTTTAAAAGACCAGCTTGCTATCCCTTTCTCTTTCCATTAAAGTATATCAGTTGTTTATCATGCACAAAAATAATCCTAAAAAAAAAAAAAAAAAGCTAAGCCTTCATAACAGAGATCTCTAAATGCCGCTTTAAGCTGGACTTAGCCTACCTAAACACTGTCATTAGGGTTCTGCCTTGTTCAGGAGACTATATTATCATTAGCTCTTTACCAAAACTCAAGTTAAGTGTACAAAAAACTGTCTTGTATAATATAATTTTTTAATTCTAAAAACTGTATGTGAACTGGCCTCCGGTTGTGGGGGAAAAAAAAATCAGTCTTTTGTTTATTTTCTACTAGACATTCTATCACCGAATGCATCTTTGGGGCTGACAATGGGACAGTCAAACAATGGAGCTGTCAAAGTAGCTTAATGCATGTCTGGGGCAGTATTTTCTCCCCTCAGCCCTATTTCCATTATCTCTATACTTCCATAATCTTGTTTGCTCAGACTAATGTCAGCACGGGCTATTAAGTATTGGCTGCTTGTTGTTGTGTTTTTATTTTTTATTTTTTCTTAATTTGCTATCCTCCGTTAAACCATACTTTCTGCAAAGCAAAGTCATGTCTTCGGGATTACATTTCAGATTTATAGCTTAGCCATTCGTTAACTACGTTGGAAAACTTATTGATTTTAAAGGTCTTTAATAGGAGCATTAATCTTACAATTACCTAGTTCTCTGGAATTTTTCTTGCCATTTCCTAGAGGCATGATTGGAAGTTTTACATGCTTGTAGAACGATAGCAGACATTTATTAATAAGGAAATGATAGCGATCATAAAGCACGGGTCATGTTTTTTTATAGCTCATCATATGTGTCTGTTCATACGTTTGTGACTGAAAGTAATTTATCCTGGCAGTGGCTGAAAAGTTATTTGGGGCTCTGGTTTCACAACAGTCATAAGGGCAGATCATTCAGGCATACTGTATTCATTTAAATAAAAATAAAAAAATATCTTTTTTGCTTCAGGCTTTATACTAATCTGCATTTTTTTATCTTACTTTGCATGCTTGATGCCTTACTTCTTTTGCTGTTAAAAACAAAAGAACAAGATGACAAGTGTAGCCTTTTTGGACACCTAAGCCAAATAGTTTTGTATTTGCTGTGTGTAGTGATTGCACATGCTCAGAAAGTTTAATATGACAGCCATCTATAAAAAAAAATGGTGTGTTTCTAACCTTGTACGTGATGTACAATAAAGTTGTATAAATGCATATCAGACTTGTTTACAAAATTGCTTCTATGTGGAGATTAACTGCCTGGCAGCTCCCTCAAGTATTGGCATACTGAGTGGAACAACCCTTGTTCCTTATTAGTGTATGTAATTTATGTGCTATAGCCATTAGTTGTAGCATATATTGCATGTTTATCATTTATACAGGTTGGATTTATTTTTCTGGTTGGTGTCATACAACTTGCAGCATTATTTCTAAACAGCTTTTTAAAGCTTAGCATTCTGTGCAATTTGAAAGATTTGACAGAGGGAAGCAAGGGAGCTTAAAACAATTCTGTCCCTGTATGACCCTAAAACAGTTTATGTTGTTGCAGAAATGACAGCTCCCTTGATGGAAAACCCATGCCTATCTATCTATCTATCTATCTATCTATCTATCTATCTATCTATCTATCTATCTATCTATCTATCTATCTATCTATCTATCTACCTATCTATTTAATTTACCCATCAGCACTATAATTCCCTTTAAAATAGGCCTTTATACATTAATACTTGTACATGTTGTATTTAGCCACATAAAATGTATTGCAAAGTGTTTATTGTACACCCCTGATCACCAGCTCTCCAGCGCACACGGGGTTACCCGAGTGTCACACATTTATGTTGAAGCAAATAAAAGCTGCTATATATGCAATGCAAGTCTTAAAGGGTTCATTTGGCAGCTGACAAATGTATGTATGCATGTATGTTATACCGTAGCCATTTAAATGTAATTTGTTTATCGGTAATTTGACCGTTCTCCTGTGCAGTGCATGTACATATATATTGTTGTTTGACTGAATTAAATAATCTTCATTTGCATGTTGTATATTTAATTTCCTTGGTTCATCTGTAAAAGCTGAGCTTTTTGCTGCTGTAGATGCTTCTGATTTCCTAGCACAGACAGTGCCTCATTTATTGCTAGCTAGCAGCTGCTATCATCCATACACCATTCCATTGCCACCTACTGAGAGGGCGTGCAAGGTGGCTCATTTTGAAGCCAATGCAAATGCCACTTCATGAATCAGTCAAAAGATACTGCTGAGGAAGTGAGACAGCTGCAGATCTCTGCTAAAGACCCAAGTGTCACCTGTACCCCAGGCCTATCTACCCCATTTGGAAATACCTGGAATCCAGCCTACTTGTGTAACTGCTTTACAATTCCACTGAATATCTCTTTAGAAAAACTGCTAGATGCTTACAAGACATTTTTATAATAGTCATTATTAATATTCAACTCATGTACATGTATACCATGCATACAAATGTAATGCTATGGTAATTATAAGAATGAGTATTCTGTATTTTCTAAACATGGAGATAACAATCTTAGTTCTTTGGGTTCTCTTTTATTTTTATTTTTTTTATTTTTTTCATTTTTCTTCTTTTTAAGCTTGACATAGTTCCATGGTGCTCTTAGCACGTATCAGTTCATAGAAAGTACAGTTTTTATTGCTAAGCAGAGATGTGCACCTTCCTGCAATAACAAAGTGACCTTTACAGCCATAAGGCGTGAATAGCAGAAATTGAAGAGTAAGGTGCTGGTCAGACACTAGTAAGCTTGTCAATATCTGTTGTTATGAAGGCAATGAGTTATCCGGTTTAGAAATTGCAGGAAGTGCGGTAGTTGATCCTTCAATGATTAGGAGCAAAGAAAAGTGAAAATAACAAACCCACTGTACCTATGTCTGGAGAAGAAGGAAAATCGTATTATGTTAAACTGAGATTTGGGCTGCTGCACAGATACCGGATGACAGGAGCAGAGTGTATTTATCGTGGCACTTGTTAAATGAATGTGTCCAGCTCCTGGGTTTTTTTTTTATTTAAGTCTGCCCTTTGTGTGAGCTGTTGATCTCTTGTGGCTTAAGGTGGACTAAATCTGAATGAGAAAATGCTTTACATTTCATCTCCTACAGCTGCCAAGGAGGACAGCCAAGACAATTTGGCAAGCTTGGCTACAAGTTTAACCTCTTAGCTACAAGAAGGCATTTGCTATCTGGAAATCAATGAGTTAAAAACCACATACTGCACATTTCTTAGGATTATATCCATAGAAAACACATTTAGATCTGTAAGAAGGGGCCTATTTGTAATGGCTTAAAACCAATCTATCGCCATTTTGTTTTAAGGAGCAACATCTGGACAATTTCTTCCCTCATATTCTCAAATAACTCAATGGTTAAAAAAAATCCAGCAAAATCTTATTTTTTTTTCTGTAAACTGATTTTTCTTAAAGGACTAGTGCTAAAGAAAATAGAAAAAGTGTAATGCAAGAATTTTTTTTGTCTTGCAGATATTAAGAAACTCCACTGCATTATAGTTGTGGTTCTCTGCCATCCGTAGTCCAACAGTCTGCAATATTATCATCACATAATGTATTCACATACTCATTGTTAAATTACAATAAAACTCAAGTGTGTCTGTTATCAAATTGAAGTGTATAAGATTGCAAACTATACCTTTGGGGCTCCAAAACAAAGAGGAACATCAAATTAATATTCATACCCAGAACTTTGCAGGCAGAGTAGCTTGGGCTCGGATGCTTAGGAAGTCATTCAGGAGTGAATCAATACTAATTATTGTAATCAGCAGGGTTAATTAGCTGAAGATGCTGCTGATGGAAAGTTCATTGCTTATAGCCCCGAAATACACCTAACTTGATGAAACCTCAACTAAAATGGCAGATGATGTCTCAAGGAGCGAAACATGATTTTCCATTTCCAAAACCCAAAATATTTGCATCTGTCATTTTACAGGTAGACTAGATAGTGTATGGAGTACAATTTTTAGACAGCGTACATATTGATGAGATTGCCAGTTTTGGAATATGAAGATTGTCGGTGGTGAACTTTCCTACTTCTCAAGCCAAAAAAAATCAGTTTATGCAATAATTTAACTCTGTGGTATATTTCCACTGCTCGGTGTATCTAGAAGCGTATTCAGATTTACATTCTTTTGGCAATCCTTTGCAGAATTATTTTTTGTACATTATTTCAGTTTTTTAAATGTGATTTCAGTGTTACTGTGTTCAATACAATTTCTGAAATAATGTCACATGAACATGAGAGTTGAAAGGTTTTATTTAATTACATGTGCATGTGGTATACAGCGACTCATCCTGGCCAATCCAAGGCTGAGCTGATAAAAGATAAAATATTGTTTGTCAGAAATAGAACAGTTATTTTCACATTAGTAAATAAACCCTCCTTACCATGCCTTGTGGACACTGAAACTAGCTTTCTTTTCTCTATTTCCATTTATGTGTATTTATGAATGATTACATATCTTTAGCTTCTTATTGTCTTTCAGATTGTTCCAGTTTAACACTTTGCTTTATGTACTCAAAATTAAATATCATCGTCCTTTCAGTATATCAAGACCATGAAGTCTCAGTTCAAGTTCAAATCATAAAATAATAAATTATCACATATACATATTTATGTATGAAAGATAACATTGTAGTGTTCTAGCTATGTTTCAAGTTGAAGAATAAAAACAACTGAAGAATAAAAACAACCCAGGGACCATTTTATAAATCAGGAAATGCCCAAGAAAATGTGCATTTTAAAATTCACCAGGGAACTTGTTCTCTTAAAAGTGAAAACAAATAACACAGTGACAATTGTTGATCTTGTTTGCATCGAGGTATATGTCATGACCCGGTAAACCAATTTATACGGCAAGTAATGCTATAAATATGTATACCCCAAATTCCCATGAGGGTAGCAGCAAAAGTAGAACTAGGCTGTGCAAAACATTTTGTGATGTCTCTAGACGACAAGGCACCATTGTGTGCTTATTCAGTAAGAGTCTCTTTAAGTATTCCAGTTTTTTGTTCTTCTGGGGAAAAAGCCTTACTGTGAGCCTTCAATGGCCATCACAAAACAGCATTTAGTTATAGCCGGTTTGGCTTTTTCATACTGGTCATTAAAATCTATGTATGCAAAGAGGAAGTGCCCCCCTCCCCATTAGATGCACACATTTCACTTGTGATGGGAACTTCATATACTATAGCTATACAATGGATCTCTGTCAAAAAAAGGAAGCATCCTTTTTTTCTAGCACAATTTACCAGTATTCATGATATTATTTAACTAAAGTTAATTAATCATACAGTAATAATTACACACAGATATGTATGCTAGGCAGTGAAATTTGTTATGTAAATTATGATACCGAATAGACACTTGTACAATTTATCGTTCTATTATCTATAAAAATAAAAATTGATAGACTTCAATGGGTTACCATAGCTTGCAGATTTTTTCCTGTTGCACAGTATTATCTAATAAAACTTTATATTCTTTAACATTAAGATATGAGTGTATAGCATGTGCTATGTTCTATCTTATGTCAACATTCTAACCACATTCTGTGGATATAACAGACGTAAGCTTTCCTTACTAAAATCTTTGTGTGGGTAATGCAATATCGGACACAATAAACACATGGGAAATCTGTATAGCTAGTCTAAGTTCTCCATTGTGTCAGAACTTTTTCTGTCTCAAGGCCCCTAATATTGTTTTGTTAATCTGCATTAACTCAGATGTTGAAATTATGCTTTTATTTGGCAAAAATCTGACTGTAGAAAAGCACATAAATGCCCATTGATTTGGGGAAAATAGACCTTATCGTTTAGAGGGTTTTTGTGAGCCTCCAGAGAATGAATGAATATCAGATACATATTATGATGGTCAGGCTACCTGTCTGTGTATGCCCAACATTATAACAAATAAGTAGCAAAGAATGTAGGAACACATTGAATGGAGCCTCAATCATTCATTTGAAACTCAGCAGACTGCTGTCAGAACTTTTGATCTTGGTGCTCAGAGTCTTTTCTTCTGCCTTTATTGTAAGGTAAAACATCTTGTCTTGCCATATACAACAGGTGGCCATTTAATTAAAAAAGAGACTTCATGTAGAGGCATTTTGTTCCATGGAACATATTGTACATTCTTGACTTTGAAGACATGCAGAAAGAAAGATTCACATGGTTTACTGTAGGCTGACAATAGATTCATATTATTTATTTATAAATGGTGGTAATGAACCAGTCAATGTAGGATTTGTTTAGTAGATTAAATTCTCAATTTATTATCCCAGCAGATGCCGAGAGCTTTGCTCCTACACATATATACAACTCCCTCATTGATGAATTCCAAGAGTGGCATATCATTTTTTCCCAATATGATAATTCTATAGACAAATGGCTAAGACAGCAGTGCACACATGAACATAATGTACAAATAAGTTTGCCGATTGTGTTTTTTACACACAGTAAAGCCCCATACACACTATCAGATTTTCTGCTGATTTTTGTCTTCAGATTTACCAAAACCATGTAGTGCAAGGGCCTGCCTGATTGCATACAAATTGAAACTCCTAAGGTTTGACCTCATATTATATGGTTTTGGTAAATCTGAAGACAAAAATCAGCAGAAAATCTGATAGTGTGTATGGGGCTTAACTCATGTATAATGAGCAAAGTAAGAATAATGTCATAGCAACAAATGAAATGAAATATGTGCTTGCAGAAACACAAAGACGGCCATTGCTGGAACTCTTATGAAACAGTTTTTCTCTGACCATCATGCTTATCTTACAGCTATGGTACTTTCTGAGTCACTGACCTAGTATCAAATCTGGATCTTTAACTTAACTTACAGCATAGTGGTCAGGGGTCTGGAAAGTGTTGAAGTGCATCAGCCTGACAGCCAAACAACTAAAATTTTAATGAGGTGGTCAACATAGGGTTCCTTTAACAGTCATGCAGATTTTAATTAACTACAGGTACAAAATCACCCAGTAATATTTTGATCGTATGTCCTATCTCCAAAGGCTTATTCAACATATAGCCTTAGCAAAAAATAATTTTTATATTACTGAAGCGGGATTAGATACATTTTTATTGGTTGTTCTGAATTATTGTACATTATTTGTGCTTCTGTACATTTTTATATAAGCCAGGTCACTATGTCCAAAGTTACCTGGCCATTCAGCTGATATCCACAGCACCAAAAAGTTTACTGGACAATCATGCAGAATGGACAGGGCTGCTGCAAGTAATACATTGGACATATAGGGGGTCATTTACTAAAGCTGGAGAGTGTAAAATCTGATGCAGCTCTGCATAGAAACTAATCAGCTTCCAGGTTTTATTGCCAAATCTTAATTGAGCAAGCTGAAGTTAGAAGCTGATTGGCTACTATTCACAGCTGCACCAGATTCTGAGTGCATTAGTTTTAGTTGATCTACTCATCAGTCATTAACAGAGAATTATATTGCCCTAGGTGGAAATTTTCTTCCAATTCTCTGTTGTTTTTACAGTCATAAGCATAATGCTGTTGTTTACAGTCTAGATTACAAAGGAAGTATGCTTGCATAGCATAATATAAGCATGATATTGCTTTCTAATGACAATCCATCTAATATCTATGTCTAATTTAAAGTGTCATAAAGAGTGATATGTTCAGAACCGTAAAGACTAATATGTTGAGCTAAGGTGGTTCTTTAAAAAGTGACCCATTATATAGTTTTCTATCACCTGTATAGTTTACAGCTGCCAAGAAAAACAATTGCTCGGTGCACTCCCTGTAAATCCACAGGCTCTTGGCATTAGGAAAAATTGTAAAATAGGTTTTTGTTGGGATTACAGATGAGATAAACTCTCTTTGAAATTGATATCACCCCTCCTCATGCTGTCATGACAGATTATTAACTGCAGGTGTTATTTTTTCCCGTGCAGTGTGTTCACTGTTAGCACATATTTATTTGTGTGTCAGTCCTATATTAGGTAACTGGAAATGGCATCTGGTGAGAAAGCATGTCACCATGCCTGGAAAGACATGTATTATCAGGGCAGCACGGGTTGTTGGCACCTTGGCCCATTTCCTCTTGACCTGTACAAGGATGCACTATATAGATTTGTGAGAAAGCATTACAGTTTATGCATTTGTGCTGGCAGCCCTACAAAGGAACAGAAACCTGGAAGCCTTCTTTCAAATATGATTGAAATACACTTGTTCCAGTTTCTGGATTCTAAAGATAAGACTCTTGTCGGAATCAGCAGAAACACATATGTAGGCCATGAATATATTTACTCTCTGTCTTGTAGACAAGATGAATTAGATAGCTACATCCCTTGGATTTTATTGGGAAAACTTGGAGGGCAAATGTTTAAGTTTTCCATTAGGCTAAATCCCCATTTGGCACTGACAGAATAAGGGAAACATCAGAATAGGACTCCCTTTACCTAGATCCAATATAGCCACAGGGCAGGAGCAGAGGAGCGTCCTTCTGTGCGGCTGAATTACTAAAAGAGTAGAAGATTTTTTTTAATTTCAATAAACCAATCATGTGCAAGGGAACCCCAATTTTGCATTCGCCCCCCTGTGCATGAATTGCTTTTCAAACTAAACAGAGGTTCACTGGGTTATGTGAAAATTCTACTCCTTTAACCCCTTCAGATCTGTGCTATAGCCGAATCACCGCTACATCGCGGACCTACTTTGCCGGGAGGCCGTCAATAGATGTCCTCCCCTTTGCGTGCTCCCTGCGCGCCCCCTGCAGGGCGTGCGCGACGCACGCTGTGATCACCGAGTCACTGAGACTCGGGTGGTCACAGATCGATCGAAGTGGTCGATCCCGGCCCCAAAACACATGATCAGCTGCCAGCCAATGACAGCTGATCATGTGATGTAAACAGAAGATCTGTAATCATTTTTTTCTTCTCCCAAAGCTGCTTCTTCTGTGCCCACCAGTACCACCCGCCAGTGCCACCTGCCAATGCCCACGGTGCACAAATCAGTGCCAATGAGTGCCACCTATCAATTCCCACCAGTGGTGCCAATAAGTGCCTCATCAGTGCCACCTAGCAGTGCTGCCTATCAGTGTCACCTACCAGTGCCTATCAGTGCCCATCACTTCCACCCATCAGCACCCATCACTGCCACCTATCAGTGCCACCTATTAGTACCCTCAGTGCCACCTATCAATGTCCTTCAGTGCCTCCCATCAGTGCTACCCATCAGTGCCACCTCTCAGTGCCCACCAATGCCACCTATCAGTGCCCACCAGTGTCACCTCATCAGTGCCCACCAGTGCCGGCTATAAGTTCCCATCAGTGCTGCCTTATCAGTGCCCATCAGTGCCCATTAATGCAGCCTATCAGTGCCCATTAGTGTAGCCCTACCAGCGTACATCAATGAAGGAGAAAAATTACCTGTTTGCAAAATATAAAATGGTTTTGTATTTTTTTTTAAATATTTCGGTATTTATGACTGTGCAATTGTCATTCAAAGAGTGACAGCTCTAAAAGCTGAAAATTGGTCTAGGCAGGAGGGGGGTTTAGGTGCCCAGTAAGCAAGTGGTTAATAAATCAAAGTCTGAAGAAAAAAAAGAAAAAATAAATAAATAAATCAAAGTCTTGGAATTGTACCATCCACTGTGGGAAAAACAAGATCACTCCAACTCTTTTCAATACAAATTATATACAGAGACAAAGGTGTTTGTCCTTGTGCATGCATAGAGTGATCCTGGGTGTACCCACATAGGTTTCTAGACCTTGACCCCTTGCCAAAATCTGTAGCCATCTGTACAAGCCCTGCATACTTGAAGAGAATCTGCTACTTTACCTATTCAGGGCAAAGTGACAGAGCCTCTTACTTGCACCCCCTTTTCCTCCCCCAACACACTTATGCTCACTTTCCCTACAGTCTTTCATTGTTCCATCTTAGCCATCACAAATACCCAGAGCTTTCAGGTAGGGCAGAGCATGTGACCTACTCTCATGATGAGATTGGTTGCTTCAGCCCATACTCTCTGTGGACAATGTCTTAAATCCTGTGTAAGCTCTGACACCATTTGGCTCAGAGTTTACATGATGTTTTACTCCCCGAGATACAGAGCTGCAGGAAGCATGGAAAAGGAAAGTATAAGTTGATCAGAAGGTAGGCTAGTAAGAGACTCTGTTGCTTTATCTCGAATGGGCAAAGTGATCTCTTAAAATAAAAGAAAACTAGTGGTGGTTAAAAGAAGACATGAATATATAAATATATATACAAATATGCAGTTTTATTTATATATGTGCTTGTGAAAAAAAATACACAGCATAAATGTACATTACTGAATGTGCATGGACATTAACTGGCCCTAATAGCCTAAAAACTGGAGTGATTAAATGTCTGTATTCAATGAGAGTTATCACTGAAAGTCTACATTATAATTTACTTTATTAAAGAGTTTTAACTGCAGTAACCAAAAGCAACAAATCAGAATCCATCATGTACTTGTCTGACTTCTGATTGGTTACACCTAACAATTAAAACACTTCTTTTTACTTGAATAAGATCATTTTGTGAAACTTAAGTGGGCCTTAAATGACAGTGTACTCTAACGTAAGATAGGCTACTAAACTTTGTGTAGCGATTTGGGGTAAAGAAGTACAACTGTTGTAAAAGAAGAACCCCACTTCGAAGTAGAATATACTTTTAGCATTTCCCTATGTTTTATTGAGTTCTAGAATGTTGCTGCTAGTGTGGCACTGTAACAAATACAATAACAAGATAAAATAATCTTTATGAAATACTAAACATCATTGGATATCCAATATCCATGTCAAGTATAAACTAAACTGGAAAGTGTGATAAACTGTACTTATGCCAGGCCAGTGTGTTCAGTGACAAGATGATCTAGGTCTGTGTCCTCTGCTAACCTGAGATGTGTACATTCTCTGTAATCTTTGCTTCTCAACCCCATAACCTTACATAACTTTCTGCATGGATAGTTGTAATCTGTCTGGCTAACTGTAACCGATCAGGTTTTCTAAAGCTACTTAGCATACTTTCTAAAAAGTATGATGCACAGATGGCTGTATAATTGCACTATAATGTGCATTTGCATTTAAAATCTAATAATGTAAAGCAAGGTACTTCGTATGTCATTTTTTGTAGCAACCAGAGGGTTAGTCTCACTAATATTTTCATAACTTTGTAACATTCAAATATTGTTTTTATTTTTATTTTGCAGTCTCAGCAAAAAAACATAGATTCTCTGCACGATAGACATTTTATAGTAGATGCTTAGGATCACGTGTAAGGATATACTGTTTTCACCAGTAGATTTTTTATATTATACAAAATCAGGTGTTGGAGCAATTGTTTTTTTGTGTCTTAAGTACAGAAAACCTATCCAGCTTTTGGCACAAGTTCTATGGTACGGATAGATTTGTGCATCAGAAATGAGCTTCATAGCTTTTTTTTTATATATAAGCGTTCTGTTATATGATAGTATTTATGCTGTAGTATTAGCTAATACTACACCTGGTGTCTTTAAATACACAGTGATAATGTTGGGAATTACTTTGGGTATTTGATATTGTGAACAGAAGGAGGATGACCCCACATTTTCTGGCTCAATCCAACCCTCTTGCTTGCCTGTAGTAAGATTTCAGGGTTGGTTTATTATACCTGGAGCATTGAGAATCTGGTGCAGCTGTGCATCGTCGGAAGATAGCTTCTAACTTCAACTTGCTCAAATAAGCTTTGACAATAGAACCTGGAAGCTGATTGATTTCCTTGCAAAGCTGCACCAGATTTTGCACGCTCCATTTTTAGAAAATGCCCCCCTTTGTGCTGTTTAATGGGATACATCTAAGTGTATAGAACAAGCTGAAAACAATCTTGGTTAGCTGGCATTTTGTCAAAGCTTAATAATGCCACTGTGAACACTGCATGGATGCAACTATGCACACACTCACAAATGGAAATATCTTTGGCTGTTTTATCAAATGTACAGCCAGAATTACAATCCCTTTAGCCTGTAAAACAATTCACACTTGAATTACACTTCAATGAAAAGAACAATAATGTTCTGTCAGTACCTACTATATGCCTCATTCACATGGGTGTACTTATGCTTACTTCTGTGCGAAGAGTCATCAGGTGTTCTGTGCATCTGTGAGCGGGCAGTCCCAATCATGTCTATCTGCATGCAGCGGCTTCATGGCACAAATGCTTCTCCCAATTTGACAGCCTGGGTGCATTTCCATTTAGGGACACGCACCCATACCCACATGGTTGTAAAATTGGAGCCTCTGTCTGTGTTCGTGCAGTCATGTGTCCCAGTAGACATCAATGGGACTACCTGCAAGTAGATGCATGGAACGCCAGTGCATCCCATGCAGGCAAGGATGGCCTTTCATATAGATATATGCAGAGCTATGCCTGTGTGAATAAAGCCTAACAGTATTGAAGGTTTGGGTAACTACAGTTGTATCAAACATTTGCCGGTGTTATTTTATTGATCAAAGTTTAAAGTACCGTATTTATCGGCGTATAACACGCACCGGCGTATAACACGCACCCCAAGTTTAGGAGGGAATTTTAAGGAAAAAAAGTTTTAGGAGAGAAGTTTAGGGGAAAAAAAAACTTACATTTAAGCGTCATTTGCAGCTTGCCCAGCGTCATTTGCAGCTTGCCCTGCGTCATTTGCAGCCTGCCCAGCGTCATTTGCAGCTTGCCCAGTGTCATTTGCAGCTTGCCCAGCGTCATTTTCAGCCTTTCCCATCGTCATTTGCAGCATTTCCCAGCGTCATTTGCAACCTGCCCAGTGTCATTTGTAGCTTGCCCAGCGTCATTTGTAGCTTGCCCAGCATCATTTGTAGCTTGCCCAGCGTCATTTGTAGCTTGCCCAGTGTCATTTGCAGCTTGCTAGTGTCATTTGCAGTTTGCCAGCGTCATTTGTAGCCTTGCCGACGTTTAAATTTCCCGCCGCAAGACAAACCGCGCATGCGCGGCCGAAAAAGACCGTACAGCGGCCGAAAAAGGCCGAAGCGCGGCCGAAAAAGACCGAGCCGACTGTTTGGCTCCGCTCGGAGTCCCGCCTCCCTGCTGTTTCGGGAGCGAGCGCAGGGAGGCGGGACTACGAGTGGAGCTGAACAGCCGGCTTCGGTCTTTTTCGGCCGCGCTTCGTTTTTTTCCGGCCTTTTTCGGCCGCGGTTCGGCCTTTTTCGGCCGCGGTCGCCATTTTTCGGCGCCGCAACCGATTTTTGTCATTTTTTTTGGGGGGTATCGGCGTATAACACGCATCCACGACTTTCCCCCGATTTTAAGGGGGAAAAAGTGTGTGTTATACGCCGATAAATACGGTACTTGAAAACATGGATTGACATTTTTCACATTCCTACTTGCATCACTGCATGCAAATTGCAGTATTCTAAACTGTAAACAAAAAAACACCAACCATGCACAACCCAGATAGCAAGCAATTGTGCTGCAAGTTTGAAAACGACTTGCTAAGCTACTGCTAGACTTGCTAGGCTTCACAAGTTTGTTGCACAATTGCAGCAAGTCTGCATTGCATGACTTTCTTTGCAAACATTCTGCAAGTCTGCTGCAAGTTCTGGTTCAGTTATGCTGTGCAATAGTCATACCACCACAGGGTTTGCTGGGGATGAATTTTTATGCTGTAGACCTGCAGAGCTCTTGCTGTA
Organism: Lithobates sylvaticus; assembly: GCA_028564925.1. NCBI lineage: Eukaryota > Metazoa > Chordata > Amphibia > Anura > Ranidae > Lithobates > Lithobates sylvaticus. The sequence continues at coordinate 466,934,245 of CM053029.1, read as the reverse complement.
GACTCACCACTGCAACTTTTCTCTTGCTAGAGACTTGCCACGCAAATTTGCTACGAATTGGAAAAGTGTCAACTAGAAATTGTGCTTTAAGTGCTCTGCTAGTGTACAACATGCCAGTGAAGATATAAAGACTTACAATTCAACACGTCCACAAATTTGTGGCAAGTTATCCTTGCTATCTGGAAAGTGCACACTTAATGAAAAGTATTTAAAAAAATGGGCTGTATGGGTTAAAACATGCAAATGACCTGCAGGTTACATTGCCATTAATAGGACTTTAATAGGATTCTAAATGCTTTTATACCACTACAAGTCTCAGCACATATGGCTAAGCAAAGATAATGGTAATAGGAAATAGTCCTATGTTCAGATCATTAGTTGGAAGGCTTCCAGTCACAAAACCTTTTAGATAGATTTCAACATTCTCACCAGATGTAATTAACTTTTTCATTATCATTGTGTCTTTAACTGATCATTGAAAACAGATATTGTCTACCAAACTGGACTTTAGTGGAAAACAGTAATCTATTAATGTTAACATGGTAAGAAAAGATTGTAATCCATTAAAAAATCAAAACAGCCGTACCTATCCCAAGCGCTGTGTAATCAGCAGCTTAGCTGCTACATTCATTATACTGTTTACAGGTAAATTGACATTTCCATCACCTAGCATGTTGTGTTGCATTGGCAGCTGATTTTCTAGTTGTAGAATTATTTATGGACTCAACTGTCTATTTTTAGAGATTTTGCGCTATGCAGTTACACAGTAAAACAGTATGGATGCCGTAGATGGATGTGATCAGGAGGGTAATTGCCATGTGTTTAAATTTAAGTTAATAAATTAAAGCAAAAATAAATGTATGCATTAACTAAACAAGCTCCTCAATTGTATTTTAAAATAATGCATTGGTTTGTCTTTATTTTGTTATGTTATGTTTTGTAGTTCTGCGCAAAGCATTGGCATGTAGTGCTGCCCCTTCCTTTCTCCTGAGAAGGGATGGGCAGCACTACACGATAATGAGGCTTTACTATATTGCACAAGGATAATGACTGATAGGGAGTCGGGACTGTGTTGCACAACATATGATGCTTTCACTATCTAATTACAGAATGGGGTGGTCCTTGACCAAGTTTTATTGCTATAACGTGGTATAGAAAGGTGAACGTGGTTGTGTTGACAGGGATATCTGTATTTTAAAAAAATCGAGGTAAAAGGTTTTTTTTTTTTTTTTACTTAAAGCTAAGTTCACCTTTAGAAAAAAATAACAAATGCACTTTTTATCAAGGTAAAAAAATTGTAAATATTTTTTTTTTCTAAGGAGCCTGCAGAGCATTGCACCCAAAATCAGTCAATCGTAGGTGCAATGTCCAGCTCCTGCAGACTCTCAGGATAGCTGTCTGCCCATACCTCCGATATGGTCAGGCAGTTACCTTAGAACAAGCAGATCAATGAACTACAGGAAGGATGCTCTCCAGCATCCTCGCAGTTCACTGAGAACTACAAGCCCTCGGCCGAGGTGGCTGAAGGCAGTTGTAGTTTATCTATTCACAGAACTCTGTGAATGAACGATGTGGCCTTGTGGGTGGAGCCCCACATGGCCACGCTGTTTTCAAATTGTAGCAGTGGGTGGGGGTTGGGGGGAGGTGCAGATGCTGGAATATTTTACAAGTTCCACCCTGAAAATGGGTGGAACGTGTAACATGTTCCAAAGGTGAACTTATCATTTAAAGCATTCTCTGCATTAAGGTAAAAACTCTTTCAAAAGCTGCTTCCCCTGGCCCCTCCTTTATTGTTTACCTGAGCCTGATTTGAATCCAGCATTGAGTCCGTCTGCAGCAGCTCTTCTCTCCTCTCTCTTCCACAGGAGATTCGGCAGCAGCAGGAGCCAGTAAAAACCTGTGAGGAGGGAGCCGGGGTGGGGCAAACCTCTCTGTATGTGTCTATAGACTCCCCCAGCCTGGTTTGGGATCTATGGGATCTATCACTCTACACGAGTGCCCTCATAGTAAGCGGCTTGCTATGGGGGCACTCAGAGAAAAGGAGGAGCCAAGACTACTGGTGTGAAACCCCAAAAGAGGAGGTGTGTGGCCGCTCTGTGCAAAACCATTTCACAGAGCATCTAAGTATGACATGTTTTTTTAATTCAGAAAAAAATAAGTTTTACAACCACTTTACTTTCCACTTAAATCTGTCAACTCAATTTTAAAATAGCTTTTTTAAATAAAAGGTGGACCTACACTTCCAAACCTGGAACCGCTGAATGTGCATGCATCAAAATTTGGCCAGTTCAGCAGGGACAGGCTGAATTTCAATCCCTGAATGGGCAGGCTAGTTGTGCACAAGTTGATCTATCGATCAACTTGTGTATAACCAGCCTGTTTGAAAATCTCCTCCCAATCAGTGTCACTGGCTATAGCTGGCAGAGCTGATTAGTATACTCTGATGTGGCAGGGGGAAATCTCCCCACTGTCAGAATACAATAGCTCACACTGGCCATTCAACCCACTGGTTGAATGAAAAAAACTGACTCAGGTATGGCTAGCCTTATGCTGGCCATACACTATAAAAAAATCGTCCGAAATTCGGACAGTTTGTTCGTTTTTCCAGCCAGTTAATGGGCACAAAATCGATAACCGTTTGGACGTTTTTGAGCCGAAAAAACGAAGGACAACGAAGGATAAATTGAAAGGTTAATGTTTTTCCCGTCCGACCTGTCAGAACTAGGTATATGTAAAAAAACGAACATAAAATGTATTTATTTATGTCCACTGAACGATTTATCGGTCATTACATGATGGCACTATCGTTTGCGCTCGCGGCCGAACGTTCGTTTTTCGAAAATGGGTTCGGACGATTTTTTGTATAGTGTATGGCCAGCATTAGTCACTGCACAGCGTTTCTCTCGCCACCCTTTAATTTATCTCAGCTTATACAATTAGCAATAACATATTAAATTGTCAATTGATCCTCATTCTTTCTAATTACAGCCACACCAACAGGGTCATGCCCATATTTGGAGTCCATTTTAAATAAAAATCATTACATTAAGTGGCATGCCATCTGCTTTATATACAGAACTGCAATACAGTGCAAGTGACTGCCAATAAACAAAAGATATTTCTAAAACCACACATTCACTAAGATTTATTAAAGGCAAATAGACTGTGCACTTTTCAAGTGCAGTTGCTCCAGAACTTAGTAAATTAGGCAAAGCTTCACTTTGCAAAAAATACCCAATCACATGTAAGGGAAATATATAAACAGCATTTTTGTTTGCACATGATTGGATGATGGAAGTCAGCAAATCTTTTCCTCATTTACTAAGCTCTGGAGCAACTGAACTTGCAAAGTGCACAACCTATTTGCTTTTAGTAAATCAACCCCACTGAGAACTGAGTCTCCCTACAGAAGTATCTGCACCCCAATCCCCTATAGATCTGTTTGCTGGATTTACCTGCAAATGTCTAGAAGTGACACAATGGGGGTTATTTACTAAAGGAAAATCCACTTTGCACTACAAGTGCACTTAGAAGTGCAGTCGCTGTTGATATGGGGGGACATGCAAGGAAAATAAAAAACAGTATTTTTGCTTGTACATGATTGGATGATAAAATCAGCAGAGCTTCCCCTCATTTCAGATCTTCCCCCTCAGATTTACAGCAACTGCACTTCCAAGTGCCCTTGCAGGGCACTTGTAGTGCAAAGTGGATTTGCATTTAGTAAATCAACCCCCATAATAGCAAAAGGAAAACATGAACTTGAAAGATTGGAGCCTGTCGCTGCTCCGTTTTACCTTGCTTTCTCTAGAAACAGACCCACAAGTTGTTTATGTTGTATATAGCCCCGAGGAACATTGCATGTTTTAGATGGTCCCTTTTCTGAAAAAGATGAGAGCCTGTGTACCTGTTTTATAGAGAGGTCTAGGTAGGGTGTCTACTTTTAAACTAGAAGACAAGTGATATGTCTGTGTTTAACAGCACTTATATTAAAGAGGAAGTAAACCCTAATGGGTTTACTTCCTCTTTGTTTCCCTACAAAGTTAAAGCATAATGGACTACTATGCATCGCATAGTAGTCCATTATGTGTCACTTACCTGACACAGGAGCCAGCAAAGTCACCGCTGTCCCCTTGTGTATGGAGCCTCCATCTTCTTGGTGGGTCTCGCGGCTCCGGCGCTGTCATTCGACGGCGCCGCATGCGCAGAGGAGCCGCCACTCGCGGCATATCGCTGTTGAGAGCGGCGCAATCAGCGCCGTAGACAGCGGTGCCTGTCTTTTGGCAAATATCTCCTAAACCATGTAGGTTTAGGAGATATTTCTTGGACCTACAGGTAAGCCCTAATCTAGGCTTACCTGTAGATCAAAGTGGTTTGTAAGGGTTTACAACCACTTTAAAAGATAGTAATATATAAAGCTGTGCATACATTTATTCAGAGGGAGCAATATTCACGTGAGCATTAAGTATCTCTGACATTATCCCTTTTTTCATTGTAATTTTTTACTGTCATATTTGTTTCAACAGTAAAATAGAAACAGGCTGCTATAGTATGTTCAACTTTAATTAGTAAAGTAAATGAATATATACTGTATGTTTGCATTTACTTAAATACTTATATTAACAATGCATAAATGCATACATTTAGCTACAGTATATTAAAGAGCCAGCTCACCTTCCTGCTATAATATAAGGATATTTCAAATGTATTCCATAGTAAAGTACCTTTCCCTTAAAAATATCCACTTGGTTTTATTAGGAGTGTATCTTCAAATCAGTGAGTTGGGTGTTGTCAGATTGTCATGAATATTAGATAGATAGAACTCTGTGTTTTACTTCTAAAGTCATTTTCATGATCATCACTCACATGATCCGTGAGACAAAATTTGTTCCACATGAAAAAAGCCTCAGTGAAGAAATTCATTTTTACACCATGAAATACAGAACAGTTTTCAAACAGTACTATAGATCACAAGGCATTATGTAAAATGACTTTATGTTGAATTTCTATAGGTCTTAGAAGATTTAACGGGTGAATGGCCAATATGAGGTGCTACAGGTTTGAGGGAAAAGCTGTGTCCGTTTAAACCATTTCCTTTACCTCATTAGATGGAAGTTCTTTATCTTAAAGTGAACCTTGCAGGTCAAAGATTAGGTTCATTTCAATGTCAATCTCTGAAGCAGTTGATACTCATGCTCTCTTCACTCCTCACGATCACTTTGGCTACAGTACTTCTGGGTATGTGACAGCATGTGACTTAGTGTTCCTCATCCCACTTGACAACACTTGTGCTTAGTGATTGACTGCTCAAGGCACGCAGTGCTATAAAATGGGGAGAAAAGCATTCCTCAGCCCCATCAAAGCTCCTGGTCACAATGACCTTTTTCAAAACCAGAAGTGGTTTTACATCTATTTACTCCTATAACTACCTTCATCATCCAATTGGTGGTTCAGGTATAGAACGGTAAAGCTCCCACACACATTACAGTCAGACTGTACAATCTTTAAATTTTGTTTAAATGTAAAAAAAAAAAGTTTGCTGCCAAGTAAAAAGGCAGATACATAGAGGTTTCTGCAATCCCTATGGTTATATCTGAAAAACAGTCCATTCTCATTGGCCACAGTCCTGGCACTTCCTGGTAGAGTCAAAGCTCCCACTCTACCTTTTCTCATGCACATTCTTCTTGGAAGTAAACCACCATAATGATGATAAAGAATAGATATATGTGAGAAGTGAGAGGTAAACCTTCACACTACTATGTGTTGGCACTTTGTCCAATCAGTATTCAGGCATAGCAACAGGAACTGCAGGCTTTCACTAGAACCTCTAATTGCCTGAACTTTACACATGTAAGCAATGTCTTTAAAGTGATAGGGGAACTTTAAAGCTGGATTAGGGTCAATAATTTATAATCATTACTGTAAAGGTTATTTCTTACCTTTAAAAAATATATTTTTCTTTTTGTTTTATACAGGCTTTTACCACTGAGAAATCCACACTTTAATATGGTCTCTGTCTTCTTTATTTCCATGTAGTAAGACTTGTGGCAACCATGTCCACTATTCCCCTAGCTGCATATCCCCTGTGTAGAGCAGTTTTCAGTGAAAGATGACCTAATTCTGTCATTGCTTGCTGTAGCAGGAAGATCAAGAAGTCGCATACTTCTGGTCTGACATGCCCACTAACATTGCATTACTTGATTGACAAGCCCGGAGCCTCCTGGTTCTTCACACCCATCCAATTCTGCTCCTTTCTTATGTAATAATAAATGAATTAAAAGACATTGGCAGACATACAGAAACTAGTAAGGAATGGAAGAGAAGTGTGCAGCAATGTGCGTCAGAAGCTTATAACTGGTGCACTTCTAAACCACCCCAAACTAACCCACAATCCCGCTCATATGCATGCCCATTGTGTACAATGATTTCCACCCCAAACTCACCCCCCACCATCCCACTCATATGCATGCCCATTGTGTACAACTATTTCCACTCGTCTCAAATTCCTCATCACGGTGGCAGCCATAGCTTCTTGTTCCTGAAAATAAAGATGTCGTCATTACATTTAGAAGGTACACTTTTCAAAAATAATGCAAGTGAAAAAACAAAACAAAAAAAACACTTGTTTTTTTCTGTGATATAGTACTACAGGTATTGGTGAGATTTTTAATTGATCTCAGAGCTTGGCTTCCTCGTCAAAATTCCTTGAATTAGTATTTAGTATCAGTATTAGTAACTTTAGTAAGTTTCTCTTTTTCTACACTCGTCCCTTTATATCATAATTTATTTACTTGTCAATTTTAAAAAGATGAGGAACAGCGGTTACATTTCACCTGGAGTGACACCTCTTTAGCATTTATTAGCAGCAAAGCCAAACGTTGCACTGGTTCTCTACTGAACCACTATATTTTAGTGATCAGGCTTGACCAGGCCTAGAAAATAATTGTGGGATGGGTATCTGTCTGTTTTAACAAGAGGGCTGTGTTTAAAGCACCTTAAAATTTTTACAAGACACGGCCTTATGCAAATCATGCACCAGGTCCAGATTAAGCTCATGACAACGTGTAAAAAGACCAGGTAGCACACTGATATTATAATTATACATCAGCCAATGATGGTACGCACCACAGCATTGTTTCAGTCCATTTATATAGCACATTCAAGACATCCATTGCTTTAAACAAAGCATCTAGCAGTGTTTTGAAGTTATGTTTGCTGGTGTTGCTTCTTCATCATCTCAAGTGTCTCAAGGAGGTACCATGAAAATGATATATCATAGAAGCAGACTTTAATTTTGAAAATGCTTCTTATATAAGAAATTGGCTGGATATATATATTTTTAATGCGAAACTTAAATTTTGCCAACACACACACGTGTCTGTATAGCTATATATTCCTTCATATACTATCATTACAATCATTTGTTGTTTTCTTCAAACCCATTAATAACTCATTCCGTTTGAACTGTTGACTATTATAGCATGTTATGTGTTTATATTTTCTTCATAAGGTTTATTTGGTAATGGAGTTCTAGCTGCTAGGCAACAGAGAGTAAAAGTATTTTATGAATATGATATATTCAATCAGTTCTTTGTGAACCACTTCTTTTTGACAGCCAACATTGTAGAGCAGCATATTATAATGATAGATGTCATGGTTTGAAACCCTACATTGAGATGTACTCAGTTTAGTTAATAATACGCACTATACAAAATGTCTCCTACATTGGTGGCCATCGAAAGACAGAAATACAGTATATAACAATGTATGTTTTACAGTATTATGATTTCAAGCATCCACTACAAACATTTTAAAACATAAGTTCCATTGAAGGTTATAAACAATGATCATTTTTTTAAATCTTATAATCAAAACAATGAATATACTGTATGCAATCATAGTAGACAAGGACCAAAACGCTTGACATGAGACATAATTTACTTAATTCATAATTAAACAATAAAAACCTATTGGCAAATACAAAGATAAGAGGGACTGGGTAGCTGCATGCTCACCCTATAATTAATGGTCAGCTGCACATATTATAGCAGATAAAAGATAAGCGATAACTAAAAGTGAAAAATGGGAAGAGTAACTAGGAGTGACCCCTGAAAAACCCCCAGTAGGAAGAACAATGGACTATCTTGGTACCCAATTATTAAACAAAAATATAAAAAATATATACATTTTATTTGTGCAAAATTGTTTAAAAAGACATAGATGCACAATGTATGGTAAAACAGCAATTCATGACAACCTCAACAAACAGTAAGTTATAGAAACATGTCTAACTGGTCACATAGTAGCCTCAGACAGGTGCTGAAGGCATTTGATTCATGATGAACTGTATGTATATCCTCTACATGTTTCACAGCTAAAAGCTGCTTCTTCAGGAGATGTTATACATAGTATCATCTACAACAAATCAAAAATGTGATTATGACAAAATATCAATACATGGTAGTGAGGGGAATGAAGTCACCAATTGCTTACCCAAGAAACACCAGAGCCCAGATGACAATCAAGTTAGGGACTTCACAAAGAGAAAAATAGTGAAAAAGGTTCAAGTGAAACTGATTGTTATGATTCTTCTTTTTTTTTTAACTCCAATAGATTTTTAATAAATAGGCTTCTTTGAGTTTAGTACTAGAGCATAGAAAGTAGTATATAATGTGAGGAAAAAAAGAACATTTCAATCGTATCTATGTCTATGGATGACTTGCATTTTATTAAGTGGCTAAATTTTGTGAATATGGATGCAAATGTTTATCATGCGGTCTGAAGGATCTGGTCATGTTCATTTTTGGGGTAAAAGAGTAAGCACATGATGTCCTTCTGTGCACACCACTGGGCAAATCATTATTGACAGTTGACTGCAAGAAACGGAAACACCAAATATGTGAGTCCTCACAAGGTTACTATATACATTGTAATGATTTCAGCAGATATTCCTGTTGATCCTAATGCCCCATACACACGTTCGGATTTTCTGAAGGAAAATGTCCTATCGGACAATGTTGTCGGAAATTCCAACCGTGTGTAGGCTCCATCGGACTTTTTCCATCGGATTTTCCGACGCACAAAGTTTTATCTCCTGCTCTCAAATTTTCCGACAACAAAGTCCTATCAGACTTTTTCCGATCGTGTGTAGCGAATTCCGATGGACAAAGTGCCACGCATGCTCAGATCACATTACAAGACCAAAGCTATTGGCTACTAGCCTCTACGTAGTCCCGTCGTAGGCATCAAACGTCACCACATTCAGAATGATCGGATTTTCCGACAACTTTGTCCGACCATGTGTATGCAACACCAGTGTCGGACAAAATCCGTCGGAAAAAATCCAATGGATTTGTGGTCGGATTTTCCGACCGTGTGTACGGGGCATTAGACTGTTGGTTGTGTGTAGATATAGAAAATATTGAAAAATAAGTGCTAGGTTTTGCCTTTACTATAATCGTATTAGTCATGTTACCATAGGATGCATTGCACATAGGATACATTGCACCCAAGGCATCCCTATAAAAATGTAAGGTTGTTTCCAATGCTAAAGCTTGCAGTGAGTAAATTCAAATATATGTGTGGGGATGACAATATTTGTTTAGCAGACTGCATCTAATTTAAAGCACAGCATGCATAGGGGTTCATTTACTAAAGGCAAATAGACTGTAGTGCAGTTGCACTCATTTTCCCAAGAGCTTAGTGAAGTTGGTGAAGCTCTGCTGATTTCCATCACCTATTCACGTGCAAGCAAAAATGCTGTTTTTGCACCTAAATGGGTATTTTTTTTTACAAAGTAAAGCTTCACCACACTCATTAAGTTATGGGGAAAATTAGTGCAACTGCACTTGCATAGTGTACAGCCTATTTGCCTTTAGTAAATCAACCCCATAAAGTCACTCACAGAAATCTAATCTATAGTAATCTAAAGTAAGCTATAGTAATCCTTGATATGTTACGGTGATTTCAAAAGTAATTTTACATATTTCTAAATTTTAAGCTTTTATTTTAACAAATGACTTTTTATCCCGCCATAAAGACACAGGCTTTCATGCTATTGAATATACTATTCTCTTCCACTGTCTCACATTATACTCATGCATTGTAACCCTGTCACAGCCAAGCAGCCATGCCAACAAACAATGATCAGGCATGGTCCAGTATTACCACCGTCAGCATACCTGCCCAGGTAAATACCATGCAGCCATCCTTAGAATGCATGTAAGTAGACAAGAGGCTGCAATAGATCAGCAGTACTGCAATGCAACAAAGGATAAAAAAAGAGAATTTTACTTCTGAGAAATAGAGAGGTCAGTTACATGAGCCCAGGAAAAAGGTTTCTGGGAAACCTTTTCTTCAAACTGGAAAAAGATGAATATTGTTGCTGAGATTTTTTTTTTCCATTTAATTATTTACTTGTGGGTAATTTAATATCATACATACTGTATATCCTCAAGTTCCATCAACTCATAAGCCTTAGACTCATAACACTGAAAACACGTGTTTCTAACTTTGTAAATTGACAATCAAAAAGCTTGTTTGATTCACATGTGAGATCCAGTAAAGAAGTTATATCTGGTTAAGCACAAATGTTTCAGCAACGTTTTTGTGAATACATTGTACAATCCAGTGCAGTCAATGCAAATAGGCATGCACAATATGCACACAGACTGGCAAAAACTGATTAGCCTGTGCACTTTCAGATTAACTTATATATTTGAAATCTAGCAAATTGTGAACAGATTGGCTTATCTTTAAATGAAGTTCATGTATGCTAACAATTTAGTCACTGGATCTGCTTTAGCAATTTATTTGTGTGTATGCCAGCACCATGATCATGCATGAACAACCAATTCGGATCCTCACAATATTTACCATGTGTCTTCAATGCAGGCAGATAAGCATGCAAGTGGCGAATTTACTAAGAAGCATATTTTATTCCTAAACCATGGCAATCCTAAAACAAATAACATTTGGGTCTAATCAGTGTTAGTGATTTTAGAACACTCCTATGTTGGAACACATCTCATGTATGTAGTAATATTATTTAATTAAAGGATAGCATAAAAAAGGCACAAAAGAAAAAAAAAGTTATATTCCCTACTGGGGGTATCATAGTGCACATACTTCCTCTGGCCATGGCCATGGCAAGATCACACATAGAGTCTTTATACTTTTGCCTCTAAACAATCACATTGCTTGTCACATTACAGTTAAATTTGTTGTTTTTGTTTGGGTAGACTTTTGCATATATCTCATTGCACCTTGTCAGAACAGAAGCAACACAAGCAGCATTATTTGAATGTTCACTGCACACTGCAAACCACATTGTAAGCCTTGAACACCAGTATGGGTTTTGCTGGATAGGCATATGAATCGTATTTCGATATGCATGAGTACCTCCCCATACTCATGCCATCCCTCAATGCAAGTATACAGTGGCGATTTAGGCTTGCTAGACGCACTTCGTAAATCATAACTGTTCAGTATACAACTATTCCTGATCAGATATACGTAAATGTAATATGTGCTGACAACCTATTGGATCCACGTGGTCATTGCAGAGATAGGCTAAACGAATTACAACTGTACATTCACTTAGGTGAAAAAATTTGATATTGTAGAGAGCTAGTGTTCTACTTTGTATACTATACAGCCTGTATTATGCATCCATTTTACATAATGTGAAGCTAAGGCATCATAGATGTATTTCAATGCCACTGGCAACATATACCATAGATGCATTAAAACTGATTGGTGTTTGAAGGCAAAAAAAAAAATCCAAAACAGTCACATGAACTCTCAGTGCACTGCCTTACAGGCATCTGGTGAAATAAGCTCTTTCTGACACACTTCTCTGAAGTGAAACCACTTGCTCTTCAGTTAAATCATTAATAAATGATTATCAAAATAGCATCTCTAAGGAAAGGAAGACGTGATTCAAGGAATAGTCTGTTTTCCTCTTATAAGGAGGAGAAAAACAGTCAGTGGAAGCCCACAAAAAAATGCAAGAATGTTAGAATTCATGAAAATATGTTTATTTCCAAGCAGGGTTATTATCTATATTAATATTCATCTCCTAGCATTATGATCTGCTCCTGAATTACTACGGCAGCTGAAACAAACATTCACTGGAACAGAGGAATGAAGCTTTGCAGAATTTCTGATTTCTAATACATTGTTAAATGTAAAAGGACCTATTCATGTCTAGATCTACTCTTCAGAATATTATTTCTAAAGAATATATTTCTGCTGTATTGGAAAGTCAAGGAGATTTTTTTTTACTTTCTTTTAATCCGCTGGCATTAGAGTTTTAACAGTTTCAGACTCTGAATAGAAGATATAACATTATTTTTTTCACTCTCATTTTTTAGCTAGTACCAACATATATTAGCTATTTTACTCATGCTTTCGCCCATATGAAAAAGATAAAATGGCAATTATACATGATTTATTAAACATTAGGGATTTAAATGTATACACTGACAAGCAAGTATAGGTTATAATCTCTCATTTTTTTAATATAATGGTAAGCTTAAACTCAAACTGAGTATGAGTGATGCCACACAGTGGAAAGTCAACTGTTCTTTTCTATCAATGCCAAGCATTTGAACCACACAAATGAATTAGAATGTGCATTCTTATCAAAATACCAGATACCCAACAGTAGTGCCTGGGAGACAGGTCTCTATTGTCATAAGTGAATGTCTGTGTGGGCATATATTAAAATTGTGAGAATCCAGTAAATACTAGTGGTCACTGAAAGATTGTAAGATGAATACAGTCTATAGCTTTCCAGATGGAACCCAACACCTGTAGCCCCACTTAATCTTCTATATGGAACTACAAGATTTCAATAGTCCACTAGGAAACTTTACTAAAAGAAATATAGAGAGTATCATAGCTAACCCTCCTGAAAATGCTACTTGCTTGTATATCTCTTGCTCCAGTAGGTTAAAGAAATTACCTAGAACAAACTGATCATGAAAATCAGAACTCTTAGACCTCATTCACGTGGATGTACCTATCTATAAAAGGTCCGTCTTTGCACAGATGAGGTGAACAGGTGTACTGTGCATCTGAGTGCAGGCAGTCATGTCGATTGGGTTACAGCGGCTGTACCAACGCAGTGTGTGTGTGCAGGTACATGTCCCCCAAACTTAAGCAGTCCAAGAAACCCTTATATTTGGATGTTATGACAACACTAAGGGGTTGATTTACTTAAGGCAAATAGACGGTGCACTTTGCAAAGTGCAGTTACCCTCTGCAAGTGCAGTTTCTCCAGAGCTTAATAAATGAGGTAAGGCTACACTTTGCAAAGAATATCCAATCACGTGCAAGGGAAAAAAAAATGTTTTTTGCTTGCACATGATTGAATGAATGAATGGATGATGCAAGTCAGCAGAGCTTCTGCTCATTTACTAAGCTCCGGAGCAACTGCACTTGCAGAGAGCAACTGCAATTTGCAAAGTAAACAGTCTATTTGCCTTTAGCAAATCAACCCCTAAGTCTAGGGTATCAATATTTATACAGCAGACACTACTGATAACTATTTTAACTATATGTCTGGTATGTCCAGGAATGTAAATGTAGGGCACATTCGTAGGTCTTGGGAGGTAGGAGAAGAGGAATCAACATAGGGAAAAGTGGATAAAGGAAAATGGTGAGAGAGGGGATAAAGAAGAGTAAAAGAGAGGGAAACAGAAAAAGAAAGCAAAAAGGAGGTACGATATAGGAAAAAGAGTTGGCAGGGTAGGGTTTTTCAAGTATATTATCTTCAATGAGAAAAGTGGCTTTTGACTTGCAATATGAAGAAAAGCCCAACCAGTGTGTAGCTCTGCAGATCCTGAATATGTAATTAGCAAATATGGCTGTCCCCATGTCCATATATAATTACAAATTACCGTATTTGCCGGCGTATAAGACGACTGGGTGTATAAGACGACCCCCTATTTTTCCAGTGAAAACTTAGGTTTGGGGCTATACTCGCCATATAAGACTACCCCCCCCCCTTCCGTGGCAACACCATTTACAAAAAAAACATCAGAAACGAAAAAAAGAAACATCAGACTTAACATCAGAAAAAGGAAACTGTGAACTACAAGTCCCAGAGATCCCACAATTGGTAGGCAGCAACAATGAATCCTCGTCTCCAAAGCACCATAAATCATACCTGTATTTTAGGGAAGAGCTGGATGTGCAGTACAGGATGCTTTAATATGTAGAGCACCAAGTACACACAGTATATGATGCTGTGTTAGTACAGTAGCGCCAGGTACACTTCAGAAAAGTGTGCAGACAGTGTGCACCGCTGAGCCAATTACGGCAGGCATTGTATTTTACTAATCTGTTGATGGATACAAAGCCTGCTCGGATTGGCAGAGGTTGTTACCCAATCCGAGCAGGCTTAGCAGGCTCTGTATTCATCAGAGTGCATCGCCCGCCGGGATTGGCTGAACGGCGCATACTGTATACATATTACAATTTTACAGAGCACCCGGCGGACTGATATCCATCTGGCGGTTTCTTCACCCGGCGTATAAGACGACCCCCACTTTTTGGCTGTGTAATTTCGGTGTAAAAGGTAGTCTTATACGCCAGAAAATACAGTAGGCAAATAAACAATGTTTTTAATTTGTTAACTCATGATGGAAAGATTGTTGACAAAGAGACTACAAATTCCCTTTAAGTTGGCTTTGTGGCCTGGCCAAACCTGCAGCTTGGTCAGAGAAGTAAATTCCAAAACACACTGCATATGGTGCAGGAGTGTCTCTCTCTACCCCCTTTCCATGCATTTTATCTTTAGGGAAACCAGAAGAGAGTCTTGGCAGGGTTGTACCATAACGATGGTTCAATACATCATAAATGATAAAACATGTCTATATACATAATGGGATAAACAGAGCTTTCTAATTACTAATAACCACCTTGTAATTCAAATATTCACTTTGCTAATTTAGTAACTATATATATATATATATATATATATATATATATATACAGTACATACCGACCCCATTGCTCTATCAATAACTGCAGATATACATCTATCTATCTATCTATCTATCTATCTATATATATATCTATATATATATATATATATATATATATTTATGTCTTTTTATTTTTTTCTACATACACATATATCAAAAACCACAGATGCAAGACATTCAAGAATGTTTGCATATTATTTCAGGGAGTGGGGAGGACTAACTCCAATTTTATAGCTTTCCTTTGTGTGATTTGAAAACGTGTATCAAATGTTCCATTTTAAAATAGCATTTCAATTCCATAAAACATATCCTATTGTGTTTGACCCTAGTCATACCATCTCCTTCAAATGTTAATAGCAAAGGTGCATTGAAAATGTGACACACTCGTTGTTAAATAAAACAGTAACCTATGCACTTGCAGTGCTTTTTATATGACCTACTTACATGTTACTTCACCCTCCCTGTGGTATGATTAAAAGCTGCTTTGAATCCACCATTCCCTCAAGGGATTTGAGGCTAGAATTTAACAAACTGCTGAGAAGGCTTAAGTCAGTAAGAGCCTGGGCTTCCCCGCAGCTTCTTCCAGCTAATTCACATGTAATTAAAAATAAAATACATTTTTCAAAGAAACTAGTGGTTTAATGTAGTATTTTAAATGTACATATCTATTTCAAAATAGTAATCATTGCAGGTATTGATGATAAAAAGAATACATCTTTCCTTTTTTGCTTGAGGTGGCACTCTGTCCACGAACTTAGCTGATTACAGCCTGTTTTTTTTTTTTATTCATAATGCAAAGTATTTATTCCTTCTAATTAAGAGTGGACCCCTGTTAATATTGAACATTTAAGAGCTTGGTAAAAAAAAAAAAAAATGTTTTATGCCCAGCTATATTTTTTATCCTATCCCAAAGCAGGTAAATGTACAGGCAATATAGGAGCAATGCTGTAAATAACCTTAGTAATAAAATGTAATTATCAATGTTGCTGAAGGATAACTTGTACATCTATAAGAAATTATTTTTGTGATTCCCCTTATTTTTGCTGTCCATGAACATGTGGCTATACTATACCATCAACAATTATTACAACCTCCATATCCTAAGGAAAAGCTTTTTGACAGATACATGTTATTGGCTGTACACGCAGTGTGTATATTAGAGATACAGCTGATGTTATTGCATTCATGTTCTCTGCACCATGGTATGGGATGTGAATTTCTCAAGTTTTTAATAAACAATGGCCAAAAGATCTTTATAAAACCCATCTACAAAATATATTTTGCTGGACTATATTTTTCATTAGTGATATGTGGTGGAAATCATCAGGGTACATTGCACTGAGTAGCTTGGTAAATGGCATATCAAACCTTAAAGCCTCAAGGGTTTGACCATAAATAAAGTCACCTGTGTAATATTTAGGCCAATCTCAGTCCAAACACAATGAAGCCTAACTTAAGCCAAAAAAAAGTCCAGCAGGTGGCACTGTGTCATTATACAAATATAGTGAAGTTAGTTAGGGGAAATGTCCGCTCATGGACTCCATTGGTGTCTCAGAAGAACCAACTGTTTGGATGCTACAACCTTGTGTGACCTTTGGCAGGCAACTTGGTGTGGGACTTTATAAAACAGGGTACAGAGCACCCGCTTGTTAGGGAGTCTGTATAGTGCAGGGTAAGGTTTCTGGGGAGTAGGGTCAGAATAGGGACAACACCTGTCTTGAGGAAACATTCCGGTATCTGGATTAGGAACATGGGGCTCTTCTCAGCAGCATTATAGTTCCATTCCGGTACACTGCCAACTGCCACCACTCCAGCAGAAGGGGGTTTATTTACTAAAGCTGGAGAGTGCAAAATCAGTCTCACTTCTGCAAAGAAACCAATCAGCTTCTAACCTCAGCTTGTTCAATTAAGCTTTGCAAATAAAAGCTGGAAGCTGATTGGTTTATATGGCGAAAACGAGCTGGGAGGAAGAAATTCTTTACAAGTAGGGGCTGTGAAGGAAAGGGAGGGGAGCTGTTTGTGTACAGGGAGGGGCCAGAGCCTTGTGTGTTTACAGATTTGTGTATGTGTGGGGCTGACATATATAAAAGTGTGTGTGGGGGGCTGGGCTGGCATATATACAGGCAGTGGTGGTGCACCCATCAAGGGCGTACGGGCGCCGCCCCCTCTCCCCAGCCAACCACCTCTATGTATCATGGATAGATTTATGCATTGTATTGCATGAATCTATCCATGGCCGCTGTAGCCACCCCCTATTCAGGTGTCCGGCCCATTTTCGGATGCCGGCACCTGAATTACAGTGGTGGGCGTGTATTTTTGAAGTACCTGATTCTAATAGGCTTCAAAAAAAGGTTAACTGCGAATGCAGAGCATTGTGCTTGCAGTTCACCCAGGTGTGTTAGAACAGTGAATGAATATTCGCTTTTCTAACACTGAACCACCTTTCCGCCAATCAAGGAAGCGTGGGTGTGTTACCTGTCACCTGATTGGCTAAAATGACAGGTGCTGTGATTGGACACCTATCAGGAGGAGGAGAGGAGATGCCTGGATGACACAGCTCGCCGCCGCCACCCACTGCCCCACCGAGATAGGGTAAGTGCCGGACAGACAGCAAGCAGGTGGGGGGGGGTCACAGTGTTAAGTTTTAAATGGCACAGTGGCTGTATTTGATGGGCACAGTGGCTGCATTTGAAGGGCACAGTGGCGGTATTGGATGGGCACAGCGGCAGTATTTGATGGGCACACTGGCAGCATTTGATGGCACGGTGGCAGCATTTTATGGCACATTGGCAGCATTTGATGAGCACAGTGTTGGCATTTGATGGCACAGTGGCAGCGTTTGGTGGGCACAGTGGCAGCATTTGATGGGCACATTGTGGCAGCAATTGATGGCACAGTGGCAGCATTTGATGGGCAGAGTGGCTGCAATTGATGGACACAGTGGATGCGTTTGATGGCACAGTGGCTGCGTTTGATGGCACAGTGGCTCCAATTGATGGGCTCAGTGGCTGCGTTTGATGGGCACAGTGGCTGTGTTTTATGGGCACAGTGACTGCAATTGATGGGCACAGTGGCTGCGTTTGATGGAACAGTGGCTGCAATTGATGGGCACAGTGGCTGCAATTGATGGCACAGTTTGATGCATTTGATGGGCACAGTGGCTGCACTTGATGGGCACAGTGGCTGCAATTGATGGGCACAGTGGCTGCAATTGATGGCACAGTGGCTGCGTTTGATGACACAGTGGCTGTGTTTGATGGGCACAGTGGCTGCATTTGATGGGGCACAGTGGCTGTGTTTGATGGCACAGTGGCTGCAATTGATGGGCACAGTGGCTGCAATTGATGGGCACAGTGGCTGCGTTTGATGACACAGTGGCTGTGTTTGATGGGCACAGTGGCTGCATTTAATGGGGCACAGTGGCAGAGTTTGATGGGCACAGTGAGGCTGCAATTGATGTTTTTTTTCTTAATTTTTCAGTTTGTTTGCACCCCCTGGCATTTATACAGGTGTGGGGGGGCTGACATATATACAGGGGTGAGGAAGGCTGACATATATACAGGATTGAGGGGGTCTGAGTACATACAGGTGGGTTGGCCGGTGTGCAGATTCGGTAGGATGACCCCTGGGCAAGCCCTGGGGAATGTTGGTGGTCAGGCTTGGGGAGGGACTGTGTAAGGCCAACAATTTCTGATGGCTGCCCTGTCAAACTAGGCACAGGATCCAGACAGGATGCTTCTTTTGCAAATATCATGCAGCATCAAACAGGGTTGCACAGCAAAGGATCAAGAGCTGGAATGTAAATATTTTTTTTTTATTGTGCTGGCTATCATGGGAGAGTATATTTAAAGGACAATTTTACTGACATTTATGTTGTCCTTTCATTTCAGTAAGAGGAACCCTGAGGGCTAGTTCACACAGGTCTCTTCAAGGGTACACAGAAAACCAGTTTTCTATGTGCCCTTTCTACACTACAATGGAGTCCGTGGGTGCAGAACTGTGAGAGAACAGACACCACCCCACAAAGGAAAATGGCTTGTTTTTCTTTGCAGGCTAGAGTGAACAAGGTCTTATATAACAAAGGGGTATTGTTTACTTCTGGAAAAGGCACCAGTGCTATGGTATTTACATTGGAATATAGTGAACCAAAAAGGCTGAATCCACAATAACAATCCAACTCTGGGCAAGTATTCTGATTAGCAGTTTGTTGCTCTTAGAGATGGACATTGACAGAAGCACAAGAAATGGTGTTGTCCATAATGCTGAGTAAAATAAATTAGACAAGGGAAACAAAAAGCATCTGGTTGCTATGGGCAATTTGCACCTGGCTTCATAAAACAAGCTGGGAGTGTCTAGTATCAGTAGTGTGTTGTCCAAGTGAGTGATGCTTAGATGTTGCATTATGTTTAGACATGCAGTGGCTGGATAATAACCCTGAAGGCAAATGTTTTTCAGTTGTATCAACTAGAGGACTGTCAGATGAATACAAATTTGAGAGGATTTTTTTTTTCTTTTGGGAAAACTCTTTTAATCTATATTGAATGCTTTTCGTGGAATTTGTATACTTCTGAAGTCTCAAATATATCATTGTTAGTGTTTGGTAAAGTAGAGGTTATTCGGTTATCAGATCGCATTGTATGCTTCTTTTGTTTTAAAATAATAACATTAAACTTTTATTCTATGGGGGTTATTTACTTTATCAATGTTTTTAATCAAGATTCACATGATTTTTCACCCAAGATTTGCACATTTCTAAAATGTAATCTGAAAACTGTTTCTTGGTGAAAAAAAGTGATTTTTTTAATTCAACCAAACATATATACCCTAGATTTTAATAGATACAACAGGCTTGGTTAGTAGTATCGTACAGTAGGTGGTAACAAATAAGCAATAATAAATATTAATTTGCTACACAAATCTATGGTGTTTAAAAGCTTACAGTCAATAAAATGTACAAAATGCACAGAACATTTTGATTTGGCAGTATTGGTTCTCAAAACACAGCGACTTGGAAAACATGCAGTGTCTATGAACCGTGGAGACCAACCATTGTCGTGCATAGTGGCAGGTTACAAAGTGTTTAATGGTTTGTGTGATATTTAGCAGAATGTGGCTATTCCAAAGCCTTCTATATCAACAAATGATTGGACCCTTTGATGAACTTCATGGGCCTCCACTATTCAGGATATGTCAGGAGATCTGCTCTTTGCTGCCTGTGATCCATTATCCTGTTTCTGCAGCAGATTAGAAAATAGAATAAAAAAAATATCTCCACATTGCTATTAAAACTAGCAATTTTTCATGCAGCATACCTGAAGTGCCGGGCACTTGATAGCATCAACAATGCTCATACTTTATTACAATCCCTGCCCAG
Source organism: Lithobates sylvaticus (assembly GCA_028564925.1). Lineage (NCBI taxonomy): Eukaryota > Metazoa > Chordata > Amphibia > Anura > Ranidae > Lithobates > Lithobates sylvaticus. The sequence continues at coordinate 466,913,881 of CM053029.1, read as the reverse complement.
GTATAGTGGACCAAAAGAAAATCTTTGAGATGTTGGAGTGTACCTTCATTTGTTTGTTTAGTAATTAGGATGACTGGCAGATCTGATATCTTTTGTCTGAGATCTACTTGTGTATGGCTGGCCTTTAGCCAACTTTACCCAATGATCCGCAGAGCACATAAATGGCCATACCTGCTTCTTGTGGCCATCTACTGTAAATAGCCACTCTTGTAACTAAGTTTTTAATGTGGTGCGTGACATGAACAATTAGTGGTCAATCAGGCAGGGGTAGAGGACAGGGGTCACTGCTGTACAGGGTACTCAACCGAGGTCCTCCTTCTCATACAGCACATAGCTGAGATTGGATTCACTTACAGACACAGCCTCCTTCTGCACAGTGAATATACAGACACAGCCTCCATCTGCACAGAGTGTATACAGACACAGCCTCCATCTGAACAGTTGTTATACAGACACAGCCTCCATTGGCACAGTGTGTACAGGGAATATACAGACACAGTCTTCATCTGCACAGAGTGTATACAGACACAGCCTCCATCTGAACAGTTGGTATACAGACTCCATCTGCACAGTGTGTGCAGGGAATATACAGGCACAGCCTCCATCTGTGCAGTGAGTACACAGACAAAGCCTCCATCTGCACAGTTTGTATTCAGACATAGCCTCCGTCTGTTATACAGACACAGCCTTCATCTGCACAGTGTGCACAGGGAATATACAGACAAAGGCTCCATCTGTACAGTGTGTATACAGACACAGCCTCCATTTGTACAGTGTGTAGCTGGCTGCTATGTTGTAGTTCTGACCTGTGAAATTCCCAAATTATAACAGCAGTGCAGCTACAGTAGCCAGCAAAACACTGTGTAGATCGAGGATGTGTCTGTAAGAGAATCTGCTTTCAGCTATATGTTGTGTGGGGAGGAGGAGCTCTGCTGAATGCCCTGTGCACAGGCTATGTGCAGGGCAGCATAGGAGGAGGAGCTTAGGGGGCTGGGCACAATGTCAATGGGAGGGGACAGGCCTGGGGGGTTGCAACTGAAATCTGGGGGGAGGTACACCCCCCTATATCCGGCCATGTCCTAGAATAAATGACACTGCACCCTGAGATAGGATGTAATTGTACTACCTCTAATACTGTATATAATGTAGCCGTCACAAGGAATATATTCCATACCACTTGTTAATATACCCATTGGCCTGCTGGAGGACATTAATGGAGTCACCAGTGGTACATTCATTTTTGGTAGAAAGGGGTCTAAACTATACTTTTGGGTGTGGAGTTTTAGTAAATTTCAATATACATACCCAAACTCCCCAAATCATGAAGCCAAAAACTACTGCTCTGAGAACCCAACATTTTTATTTTAAACAGCCCTTAAAAGAGAAGTATGGGTTTTTATTTTAGATTCATACTAACCTATATGGATGCAGTATCAGACCGATGCTGCATCTGTCCCCCGCCATCTCTGCACTGAGAACCGAGCCCCCGAACATCACCGATGGCTCAGTTTTCACAGATACCGAGAGGAGAGCTGCTGCCTGTCAGTCAGCATCTCTCCTTTCTGCTTCTCCACGCTCACTGGAGTGCTGAGCTGTGGAGGGGTGGGGAGTGGCAGCCTCAGCATCTCAGCAGCTCGCTGAGACTGCCATAAATCAAGGCAGCTGGTGGATCCAGACTTGGGAAGTCGGGATGATGAGCTGCCTCGACTGATGGCAGTAATGTCAGCAAAGAGCAGACTTCATACCGCTCTCTGCTGAAAACAGGTCACAGGAGTGCAAAATGAATTGCACTCCTGTGACCAATAGGAGAAGCCCAGCCAAACAAGCTCATGCTGCACTTCTCCTTTAATTCCATGACATTCAGACCTGCGACAATGCAGGGAGGATCTGGATTTATGAAGATCTTATTGTTCTATTCTAGTCTGTAACCATGTTTTTTCATGTGGTGTCTGACACAATCAGTGGCCAATCACAAAAAATGTCCAGCATTCTGGAAAACGATGCATGGCACCCTGAACTGGGATATAGCTGTACTACTTCTAATACATTGTACAGCTGTCTCAGGGAATCTATACCATACCACTTGTTAATATGCCCAATGGTCTGCTGGAAGACATCGATGGAGATATATGTGGTACAATCATTTTTGGTAGCAGGAGGTCTAAACCATGCATTTGGGTGTGGAGTTTTAGTAAATTTCGATATACGTACCCAAGTCCCCCTAAGTCATGAAGCCAAAAACTGCTGCTCCAAGAAACCCAGATTTCTATTTTAAACAGCCCTTAACCCATGACCTACAGAACTACAGGAATGGATGCAGGGAGGATCTGAATTCATTAAGATCTTATTGTTCTCGTCTATTTCAAGTCTGCAATAAAAAAAAAAAGGATCAAAATACCATTTGAGACGATGCAAGGAAAGTTGAAATTCACTCCAGCCAGACAGTTCTAGGCTGGAAATCCCACATTTTCTAATGAAGCAGGAAAATATTAGACTCATTTAAAACTAGCTTAAGCTGCCATGTATCTTATGAATCCTGCAGTTTGGAGATATGAACACGTAAATTAACTAGTTGAAATGAACGGAGAACATTAGTCCATTGATTTTCCTATCTGGAATCTTGTCAACGTTTCGTGCTTGTCCGCTGCAGCTTTTCCTATTCTTGTTAAAAATCAGTCCTGTGCTTAGCATGTGCATGTATGTGTGTTTTCAATACATAAAAAACACTGTAAGATGGAATAAGCATTTTTTCTCCAAAAAGTAAGACAAAATGCCTTTTTTTTATGACGCTGGTGCCTAGAGTTACAATGAAACATTTAGCCAAAGACCAGCAACTGGTGAGAAAAACACCATTAAATGCCAGTTGTTAGTTTTACAACTGAAATCTTTTGTTGTGTGAATCCGAAGTGTGAAAAGCACAAACTCACCCCAAATGTCACCATGTTTTTTTAATAGTAAACCCAAAATCCTTTCATTGTGTTTTTTTGACCTCAAATGACTCTGTCAGTTCCTCAATAAAAATGCTTGAACTGTATGTTTATTTGCCAGAATCTATTTTAGACATTAATGGGAGACAGTTATAAAAAAGCAGGCTGTTTCTGTGTTTTTTTTGCTAATTATTTACCTGCAGAATTAGAAAGTAAGCAAGCATATGTTGGTAAAAATACACACTTAGGAAAATAAACACACAAAGAAAATATGCAGCACAGGAAGAATGCCAAGTTTTCAGCTTGCACCAGCACACTGGCAGCTCCTAAACTGGAATTTAGGAGCTTTTGGTGTTTTTTTGCCAAAGCTCCTAAATTCATCTCCATAAAAGCCTATGGGGCTGATTTACTAAAGACAAATAGACTGTGCACTTTGCAAAGTGCAATTACACTTGCATTCTGCAAGTTCAGTTGCTCCAGAGCTTAGTAAATGAGGCAAGGTTTCACTTTTCAAAAAGTATCCAATCACATGCAAGTAAAATAAAAAAAAAAACAGCATTTTTGCTTGCACTTGATTGGATGATGGAAGTCAGCAGAGCCTCTGCTCATTTATTAGGCTCTGGAGCAACTGCACTTGCAGAGTGCAACTGAACTTTTCATTTTTCTGTTGTACATAGTCAGGGCCGTTTTTAAGGCAGGGCAAAAGGGTCACCTGCCCTGGGCCCTGTCATTGTTGTGGGGCCCAAATCAGCTGCTTCATACTTGCCAACTATCCTGGTTTAAATTCCCTCGTCCCTTGAGGTTTTAGTCCTGTGCTGTGTCCCAATATCTCAGTGTGAAGTACTGCTACTAATGCTGCCCAGCTCTGCCCTATTGTTGTGTACTGATGACTCACCTGCAGACCCTGTGTTTACATGTAAATTACCAGCATTCATATGTAAATTGCGGCGGCCGGTGGCATTGATATGTATATCATGCCCCCCTGAGGTCATACCCACAGTAATCTCTAGCAACCAATCAACAAGCAGCTGTAACCTCTAGCAACTAACCAGTGAGCTGTAATGATACACTGTAAACTCTGGCAACCAATCGCAATAGCTGCCTGATCTGATTCAGTAAACTGATTTTGAGTCTAGCTGCTATTTATTGTATGTCTCAGAGCAGGTGGAGAGTGAAACTGCATGGGGGGGGGGCAAGAAAAGTTTTGCCCAGGGTCCAATCAATATTAAAGATGGTCCTGTACATAGTGATAGAGTTCCTTTATGCAACACTGATATCTAATTATATTAGTAGTTAGCCCAGAATACTTGTTTGTCCTTCATATCTCTAGCTCTTTGCAGTGGAAAACATCCACATCCCACAGTGCATTGCCTGGTGTCTGAACAACCTATTAGCAGGCCTGGGTATTGCAACATTGAGGAAGGATGTGCATTTGATTATGCAACTAGCACTGTCAGAAAATTTGATAGTGTATTTACTTCTGTAGGACTGCACCATGGTGCTACTGTTTGTTTAATACTTTTTTGCTCTTAACCTTTTTGCTTTTATTTACAATTACTGTTTATCCACTTCCTGGTTTCCTTAAAGGCACTGGTGATTTCACACTGGCCTTACAGCAGTATCTTGGGAACTTCCTGTCACATGTACCAGGAGGCGGACCTAGAGGCCTAAGCTGAGATCCAGGAAGTAAAAGGAGATAGATTCACCTACCCTTAGTAAAAATGGCAACTGTGAGAATAGTGGAAAGGAAAAGAAAAATAAGATTTCTAAAAGAAGTTTGTTTGCAGCTTGTCATTACTATACATTTCTAAAGATGCCTTTGTTGTCATTTTTGTGATAAGGGGTTCCTCTTTCAGTCTTTTAATATAATCTATCAAAATAGAAATATGGGAGCTACCACTACAGACTAATTTTAAAACTGCAAACTCTGGGGCTACCATACATATATTTCCTTTACTACTGAGCAAATGAATGACCTGGAACAAGCATGCAGCCAGTGAAATGTCAGGGCATCTGATATGTGCATTCGTGTTCCACATCAGTGGCTAACCAAACAGTGAAGGAAAGATAAGTATGACAGCCCGGAAAAATCCGCTTTGAAAAACAGCTCAGCAGTGTCAGCTCCCATATTTCTATCCTGGCAGATTCCCTTTAAGGTTTGGATTTGATATCCTGTTTTATATATATTTTTTTTATTGTAAATATTGATTCTGACAGCATTGCCTATTTATAAACGTATTCTGGTAATTTTTTTTTTTTTTTTTTGCCTAAGGTGAAAGAAAGCCAGTGATATTTATTATCAATATCTTTGGAAATCTTTTTTTTACACTGGTAAATTTACACAGATTTGATACTATTCTAAGCTAATATGATGCATCATTCCCAATGGAGTGAAGCCGAAGGAAAGAATTTGTTAAAATGTTGTATATCATCTGCCTGTTAGTATAACAATATTTTAATGATTAGCATTAATAAATATGTAATATACAGCACAGTGTATATAAGGTAGACTACCGCATATAAAGGAGAGCAGTGTGGAGTATAATATACAAGACGGTGCTCTGAGAGGAGTATATAACGCATAGTACAACATATTGAGTTAAGCAGCATGGTATATAAAACAGATAGTATAGTGTATACATTGCACACTGATAACCCATAAAATTATGACCACTGACAGGTTTAGTGAATAACATTGATTATCTTGTTACAATGGCATAAGGAATTGAGTGGGATAGGTTAGGCAGCAAGCAAACACGTTGTCCCTGAAGTTGATGTTGAAAGCAAAAAATAAAATAAAATGGGCAAGTGTAAGGATTTGAGTGACTTTGACAAGGAACAAACTGTAATGGCTAGACAACTGGGTCAGAGCACCTCCAAAACTGTAGCTCTTGTGGGATATTCCCAGTCTTCAGTGGTCAGGTCCTACCAAAAGTGGTCCAAGGAAGGAAAAGCAGCACATTGGCGACAGAATCATGGGCAGCCAAGCATTGATGCACATGGGGAGCAAAGGATGGCCTGTGTAGTCCAATCCAATAGAAGAGCTACTGTAGCTCAAATTGCTGAAAACATTAATGCTGGTTCCTATGGAAAGATGGTAGAACACACAGTGCATCGCAGTTTGTTGTGTATGGGTTTGAGTAGCCACAGACCAGTCAAGGTGTCCATGCTGGGGTCCACAGCCAAAGTTCCTATAATGGGCACATGAGCTTCAGAATTGGACCATGGAGAAATACGAGAAAGTGTCTTATAGGTGTTGACATGGCCTCCAGAGTCTCCAGATCTCAAATCCAATTAAGCATCTGTGGGATGCGGTGGAAAAGCAAGTGCTTGGAGGCCCCACCTCACAACTTACAGGACTTAAATGATCTGTTACTGATGGTTCGGTACCAGAAAACCACATAATACCTTTAGAGGTCTAGTGGATTCCAGACCTCAACAGGTCAGGGTTGTTTTGGCTGCCAAAAGGGGGCTTACTCATTATTTGGTGGGTTGTCATGTTATGGCTGATCGAGGTATATAATTTACAGCACAGTGCATAAAGTTGAGTATATAATGTGAAGTAAAATATATTAAGTGGAACAGTATGGGGTATGTAAAGTAAAGCACAGTGTGGTGAGTAGAGAATATATTGCATAGTATAGTACAATAAAAATATTAGTGTGGAGTGTATAACATACTGTACAGTATGCTGAGTGGAGTATATAAAGTTTATTACAGTTGTAGCAAAGTCCCGTGTCCCTTGAGGTCTAATGGTGACCTCCGTGACCCTGAGTTAGGGACAGCTGACATCTTTCTGTGTAGAGTTGGTTATAAGGCATGGTGGGTGTACTGCAAGATGAAATGGTGGGCGCCAGACACTTTTTGAATGCAAAGAGATTTATTGTCTTTTGAACAGAACTGTGGGAGAGAGGGTTTGGGCCAGGACACACTTAAGTAGATGCAAAGATACTTGGCAGACTCCGAGACTTCTATAGGAAGACAGCTATAAAGGTGAAGGCCTCCAGCCGGACACCACTTTTGTATAGGTAGGACCGCTGTTTACTATGTTAACAATCTTGTAGCAGTTACTAATTTTTAGTTGTATTCAACTATTGGCAACACAAACAGTTCTCCGCTTACTCCACAGTCACTCACTGTGGGTCTTCACTCAACGGACTCCCAGTATTTCACTGGACTTCGGATCCAATAGCCACTGGATGCCCTGAGCTCTTCCACTTTTAGCACTCAGCATCTTCCTCAAGCATCACCCCCGCTTCCCTGCTGGGTACCTGGTTTGGCACTCACAGATACTCTTCAAGCATCACCCTTGCTGACCCGCTAGGTCCCTGGCTTGGCACCCACTAATGCTCCCGCAAGCATCACCTCTGCTGTCCCGTTGGGTCCCTGGCTTGGCACTTGCTGAAGTTTTCCCCCTTCTTCACCATCTCTGGTGAGAAGACTGCTCTGGTACTGGCCTAAGCTTACTCACAGTGGTCTCCAGTAACAAGAAGGGTGGTCCCATAATGGCGACAGCTTCCCCTTCTACCTCCGACGACACAGCTGGTTCTCCGTACGGCTACTTCTGGTTGAACTACAAGCCAGCAGTCCCAACCCTATGCTGTTCTCCCACTCCTAGAAAGGCCCTCAGGCAGGCTAGCAGCCAAATGTCACCAAGATAGGCCTCATGCTTCCGTCCTAGAAACCTGGGGCAGGAAAAATACACGTCCACCCAGACAGCCGTCCAGGTGGCACAGAACCCCAATCACCTGACTACACCCAAATAAATAGGTTCTCCCAGCAGGCCGAGGGACCAAAGAAAATCCCTGCCTATTGGCTTAGACACCCCATCCATTCGTGTCTGAGCTTGCAAAGCCACTGTCTTATCTAATTTCACTAGCATAGTGCCACCTAATGACAGAAGAGAAAGGGTGCAACAAGTACAGATTTAGAGAGGAATCAATTGATCTCCTAACAATTGGCCAAGTCAACTATTGCCTGGCAACTGAATTTGATAGCATCCCTGCCTAAACATCTGGGTGCTACACAGTATATTGATCTGAGCACTTTGGTATACTGTATATAACATACAGCACAGTGTAGATATAACACGCAGTGCAGATATAACATACAGCACAGTGTATATATAACATACAGTGCAGTGTATAACAAAGAAGGTATTTCACTGTGTGTTGTTGCCACATCCCTAATGTATTAAAAAAGAAAAACCCCCTTCGTTGGGACTTTGTAGTCAACAACCACACGTAAATAGATAAGAAATATATTTTTGTGTATACATAAAATTGTTCGATCATAAAATGATCATTTGTTAAAAAGACATATCAAAAGATAAATATACTACAAAATCAGAAAAGAAACACAAAAAAGACAAAAAAGACAACAGGTTACATGATTTGCATGACATAAAAAATTACTCTCCGCTACAAAGTGGTCTCCGGTACCCGACGCATTTCTGGTTCAAGCACCTTCGTCAGGGATATTTGGTAAGAGTATATACAGTCATAGTTTTGTCTTACATGCAAAAAGTTCCATCATTCAACTTGAATAGATAAATGAAGGGGTGCCGATAGGTGCCCACCAAGAACACCAGTATCGCACAAGAGAACCTTGCCTATTGAATTTGCCTATTTAATTTCCCTGGTGATCACAGGAAATCATATGTAGCATATTGGCAACTGCAAGGTCTGTAGATATAGGGGTTGACGCCATCCGAAGCCTCAATATGGCTTCTTATCCAGGTATAGCACCCTCTAAGTCATTTGACATTGGACCTCTATATGTAAAGGGAAACCTCCGTCCAAGATTCACCCCGCTACAGTGCAGTGTAGAGAGAGGGCCAGTAAGAATTTTGCAGTGTGCAGTATTGCAGTACTGCAAATAGAATGTAGCAGTCTAGATTATGTATCGTACATGAAGCTGTCTAAGATATCTAATATAGCACACAGTAAGCAAAATCTCAGCTCCAGAGTGTGTAACATGAAGTACATCATACAGAGCCCACCAAATTGGGGTATGTAGCATACAGTACAAAGCACGAATTGCAATGGTCCAGAGTATGTAATGTACAGTGCAATATTCTTATTGAGTATGTAACTTAAGCAAAACAGTATAGAAGTCTGGGATACTCTTTCTTTATACGAATATCGACTTGTTACAGTGGATTGTCATTGCTTGCATGGTCATTTTTACAAATAAATGGGTAGAAAAGTAAAAGAAAACAGTGGTACATAACAATCCAAGCAATTACTTATTGATTCTTTTTTAACTCAGCAGTCATAACTGTTGTTTTAGCAGTTCGAACAATAACCATAGGTTCTAGACATTCTGAGGTACAGGTAAGGAACAAGTACCAGTATATAGCACTACACGACGCTACAGATTACATGAAAACATTATTAGCATTTTCAGCATTAGCTGCTGTTTGTGAAAGCAGTTGGTCTCAGATCACAAAAAAACCCAAAGATTCCACTAATAATTTTGCTGAGGGCCCTGTCATTTATAATAACGTCCCTCTGAGGCTCACAACCAACATGTCTGATTAAATGGTTTCTGCACTGACCTCCAACTAGTTCCCCATCACATCCCTCCTCCTATTTCCCTGTCTTTCCACATACATCACTATACAACTGCTAATTTACCACCAAAATAGTAGTGACAGCCATTCCCGCATAGACAAAAGGATTTAAAAAGATTCTCCAAACTTAGCAAGTGTATTAACCATATTATAGGTTCTCTAAGAGGCTCTGGATACTCACGCCCTTCTTGTCAGTTTTCAAGCTTACACAATAAGATATACTAGGTGTCAGGGAATTTAAAGTATATGTCAATCCAAAACGTATGTTTTTTTTTATTTTTTATAGAGTATAGACAGATTAAAATCCCAGACACGCTGTCATTTTTTATTTTTTTTGTTCCACTAGGGAGCTTTTCACTTATTGTCCAGCAGACACAGTAGGAAGTGAGGGATATCCTCTTTTAAAACAGTAGTAAACCACGGCAGGGTTAAAAAACAAAAACAAACACCTGTAAGACAATGACTTAATGTGCTAGTGTGCATCACATACTAGCACATTATGAAATACTTACCGTTACCTTAGAACAAAGCCCTCCAGTGGTGTACTGTCACCGCTGAGAGGGCTGACATCTTCCCCCTGTCTTTCTTTTGGGTACGCAGGCTCCGGCCCTGTGAGTGGCTTGTGCGCTGGAGCCCTTGGTTCCGGCACAAAGCTCTGAAGGTTCGGCATGGTATGCTGGCTGCATCCAGGGTGAATATCTCCAAAAGGTGCACATTTAGGAGATAATAATTTTACCTACAGTTAAGCCTTATTATAGGCTTACCTGTAGATAAAAATTACAAAGCGGGCTTTACTACTGCTATAAGCATGGATCAGCGGAGATTCAATCCCTAAATGGGCAGGCTGATTGTAGCCAAGTAAGTCCATCGATTGACTTGGGTACAACCAGCCTTTCCCATTTTTTACATGTGATTACTATTGCCACTAGCAGTAAACATTGTATTCTGCCCCCTACTGGCAGAACACAATAGCGCCGCGGGAGGGATTACTCCATCAATGCTGACTGTATTGATGGTGGAATCAAACAAATTTCTTTCCTTTTACCAGTGGTGGAAGGAAATCAATTTGAATCATCTATGGCTTGCCTTGATTTGATTTGATATGGTATTTGTATTGCGCCGAATGCGCTCCGAGAGCATGTCTAGGCATACAGAGACCCTACAATCAAGTTGAGATTTCCAATAGAACGTTAAAAAAGGAGCCTAGGGTGCCCAATATGAAAGAGGTAAAGTAAAACAGAGAGAAACCGGGGGGGGGGGGCTAAACCCTCCAGATGGGGGAGGAAAAAGAGCACACAAAATCCATGTTCTTTGCACGATTCCTATTCTTCAGCAGATTATCCGCAGGCCTGGATAAAAAGGAAGGTTTTTAAACCCTTTGTAAAACTCAGGAGGGAGGGTAAGGACCTTAGAGACGCTGTAAAGGAGTTCCACAGCTCATTACCCTTTGTAACCAGGCGTCTGTTACTAGTAAATTTTAGTCTGCTGATTGTCGGTTCTGTAAGAAGTAAGTTAGCCAATCGGAGTGGTCTTGATGGTACATAGTGAGAGGCCCATTCAGACAGATAAATTGGGCCCAGTTTCCAGTGTGCCCTATACATATAGCATTAGCCTTATGCCTAGTACACATAAACCCGAATTTCGGGAGACATCGGCTGGTTCAATAAAAACCGGCCGACATTCGGCCATGTGTATGTCAGCCAGTCCAACGGAGGCGGGCCGTTTGGCCAGCTTCTGTCAGACCAGCATGCTGGAAAACCAGAAGCCTACAGGCTCCCAATCAGCGCTCTCAGCCAATGGCTGAGAGCGCTGACCTGAGTGTTCTGGTGGTGGGGGGGGGCGTCCCCCTGTCAGAACACAACAGCTCAGCAGGGCAGATCACTGTACTAACATCGGACCGTTAGTACAGCAGCTTCAACCGGAGCTGTCAGTTTTTTTTTTTTTTTTTCGTTCAACCTGCTGAGTTGCCCAATTTCCCCATTATATTTTTTCCCCATATATTTTTTATTTTTTGCTATGATAAATATCCCCCAATTTAAAAAGAAAAAACAAATTTCTTCATCAGTTTAGGCCGATATGTATTCTTCTACATATTTTTGGTAAAAAAAAAAAATCGCAATAAGCATATGTTGATTGGTTTGCACAAAAGTTATAGCGTCTACAAACTATGGGAAAGATTTATGGCATTTTTATAGCATTTTTTTTTCTTTTACTAGTAATGGCGGTGATCTGCGATTTTACACTTTTGACACATTTTTGGGACCATTGACGCTATAAATATGCACTGATTACTGTAAAAATGTCACTGTCAGGGGTTAAATGTGTGTTCCCTAGGTGTGTTCTAACGGTGGGGGGGATAGGACTGACTAGGGGAGAAGACATATCGCTGTTCCTACTACTAGGAACAAACAATATGTCTCCTCATCCCTGACAGAACAACATGTATGTGCTTATCAGATGTCCTGACTTTGAGACCTCATGCACTTAGACAATTTGGTCCGTATGAGTCAAAAACCTGGCATTTTCAGGCACTCATGAAGCACAGGTTCAGCATCCAGCCCCACTGCTAACAGCTTGTCAAAATCTCTGACAGGCTGTAATAAATGACGCCGTACCAAGTGGTACTCATGGTTGGGGCCATATGCGGTCAGGGGTGTATGCCCGCAATGCAGGAATTTGTCAGGCATATGTCCTTGAATGCATACAGCCCTAAAAATGAGTACTGCTAAGCACTGCATCCATCCACATATTTCAGACTGTCAAATATTTTTAAAGGGCTTCTGGCTGTGGGGCTGGATGCTGAACCTGTGCTTCCATTCTGGGTGCCCACAAATGCCAGGATTCGACGAACGTGAGCAAAAACTATCTGGGTGCATGAGGCCTAACTGATGTTCCAGGTCACTAACTTAATAAATAGTTAATAAAGGCCTAAAATGTGCATCTTCAAAAACATGTCGGCCGTGATAACTTCCACATTTCTATACTAACAGGTTCCCTTTAAAGTAGAGAGGCGCACATAACACATTATTCTGGCTGTCTGGTTTAGGAGATTAGCTGATTTGCATATTAGCGGCATTCATCAGCTTCAGAAACTGAGAAGGAATTGCTAAGAAGTTGTATTTAAAGATCTAAACAGCTCTGCCATTAAAACTGATTTACAACCTTTGTTTGGATGCGAGTTTGCTCTATTATTCTTGTACGTCAAAGAATCCTTTTAGTCATAAAGTTAAAATCATTGCAGGACTATGACAAATATGTTTAACAATTCACACTGACTTCCACAATATTGCATTTATTAGCATTTAAAATATATTAGCATTTTATTAATTTTGAAATAATACCTGTTAAATGTGCTCCAGGGGGTTTAGGTGCAGAAAATAAGGCTATTCTACCCTAAAGAGCTGTTTGGCGACAGATGTTAAATACAGAAGGGAAAGTATCCTTTTACTCCCTGGCCTCACCTGTTATTGTCGCATTCTTTGAAAGGCCTTAGGGAAACTATTACCGTATATACTCGAGTATAGGCCGACCCGAATATAAGCCGAGGCACCTAATTTTACCACAAACAACTGGGAAAACTTATTGACTCGAGTATAAGCCTAGGGTGAGAAATGCGCAGCTACTGTAAGTGGAAAAGAGGGTCAACGATGCCCATTTGCAGCCTCACTGTGCCCATGCAGATGGACACAGTTGACTGATTTGGGGCCCTGTATCTCGGGGTCACTTAGTGCTAGGAACCCCATCTTTGGATATGTTGTAGTGCTAATTTCACTGGGTTGGAATACAACATTTGGGGTTCCTAGCACCAAGTGTCCCCGAGATATGGGGCCCCAAATTCGGGTCAGAAAATCTCAAGCACTTTTCTGCAGCAGAGAATGACATTTTCTGAACCGACTTTGGGGCCCTGTATCTCGGGGCCACTTAGTGCTAGGAACCCCATCTTTGGATATGTTGTAGTGCTAGTTCAACTGGATTTGAATGCCAAATTTGGGGTTCCTAGCTCTAAGTCTCCCCGAGATATGGGGCCCCAAATTCGGGTCAGAAAATGTCAAGCACTTTTCTGCAGCAGAGAATGACATTTTCCGAACCGACTTTGGGGCCCTGTATCTCGCGGCCACTTAGGATATGTTGTAGTGCTAGGTCCACTGGGTTGGCACACCAAATTTGGGATTCCTAGACCCAAGTGGCCCCGAGATACGGGGCCCCAAAGTCGGGTCGGAAATTATTATTTTTTTGCTGCAGAAAAGTGCTTGACTCGAGTATAAGCCGAGGGGGGCACTTTCAGCACAAAAAAATGTGCTGAAAAACTCGGCTTATACTCGAGTATATACGGTAACTAATTTTAGGCTCCAGGGATAGATAGAAGCTTTTGCAGCAGTCCACTGGGGCCTTTCATAGAACAAACATACATTTGTGATTGGACTTGCATTTTTTTGCTAAAAGGCATATATGTCCAACTCAATTCTCCTAGCAGTTTGGGGGGGGGGGACACAATGTTCAAATTTTTCCATTTTACGCCTACACTTCGTACTCTCTTATGTCAGCTGTCAGTTTTCAGACTGGGCACAGACAGTTTTCTGGCTCAGTACACACTGGCATTTAACAAAGATCTGGCTCCACGCAACACCACAGCAATGGAACATGTACATTTCCAATTTTCAATAGTGCCCTATTGTTAGAGTCCACTCATGCTAATTAGGTTGTAATAAAATTGATAAACAAATTCACTTAAAAAGGGACAAGGAAGTATTGTGAATTCCTTAAAGATCTAGTACAACAATGTAAAACAGCTTCAGGAGGTCTGACATCCAGTCTCCATTTCTGAAACATAGCTGTCATGGGAGAAATATGTGAGCTGCTATTTCAGATCTCCTCCTGAAAATGTCAGTTAAATGGCTGTGCCTTACTTGAAGCATTTACTGACCCACAACTATCATGCGACTCATGAAAGTGGATTAAATCTGGCCATAGATTAATTAAAAAAAAAATGTTTTTTGATCAGCCAGCCAGCTTCCCACATCCACACAATCAAGGTAGATAAAGGAATCCTCCCTGCTTTATTATTGTAGTTTGACAGTGGGGATTCCTCTGGTATCAGAATACACTGATCAGAGCTGCAACCATTTGGCTGAATGGGCTGATCGAGTTAAAATTTTCCAACATCCCCCTTTAAGAGAAGCCTATTTAGCTGGAGTAGCTGTATATGGATTGAAATTCGGTAGGTTCCCCTGAGCATTCACGTCTGATCAGTGTTTACTTTATATCTACAGGCTATCCACCAGGACCCCTTCCCCTCTTCCTCTCTTTTCTTCTTTACATACACGAATGTTATGTTTGTGTACTGCACTTAATGGTGATACGGAGCACTACTGCATTCATCGTTCTACACTTATGAATTTTGTAAACAACAAATTAATTAAATTATTTCTGTAGCGTCGAATACCACATTCTTTGGATGGAAATGAATAAAAATAGTTGAACCAGGAAATTTGGCCAGTTCAGCAAGTCATTTTGATCCATCGTTGTGTAAGGGAGGGGGGGTAGGTAGGTAGAGTGTGGTTGTCATCATGTTCTCCATGTTTCCCCTCATTGGGTGCCAAACCAGAGTCACACCCAGGCCTGGAGTCTTTGGGCCAGGTGTGGAACGGCATCACTGACTCTTGCATGGGGGGTAATACTTTGCCGAAGGTGTGCTCACCAATGCCCGAGACCAAGCGGAAGCCCCTGTCATGTGAAGAATCAAACATTAACGTGACTTCCCAACTCAGAGATGAGCCAGATATGTGCAGTACCTAAAGTACAGAGTCCCTCTTTAAGTTGCTTTGTCACAAGTCCTACACACTTGTACTAATGTATGTGTTGCATTCAGAGGAATAGGCTGAGCCTCTGCCCACTTCACCAGTCAGTGTACCTCTGTTACCTAATTCCCAGTAACATAATGGGGTCCCCTCGAGCAAACAGTGTGGACTTCATTTGTGCTCTCACTTAACACTTCTCCTCCTTTATCTAGCTCTCAAAAGCCATAGATCTCGGTTACGCTAGTCCACTCCCAGAGACCGACAGAAATGGACAGTTAGGGAGGGAGTCAAAGCACCAAACCCCTTGCTACCAGAGAACCTGTCACCTAACAGGTAACAAGCCAACAACTGGTTGCTGTTTCCTGGAACCCCCTTGGATCCAGACCTCCTCCCTTTGATAGAAACATGGGAGGGAGACGTGACCCCATCGAAAGCATGCAAACACACTGGGCAAAGGAGGCAAAACATTAACCCTTTCCCCCTGACCTGAACAGCTGGGCACGTAACTGAGCACACAGTATGCTACCTGCCTACATATGGCCAGCCTAAGACTGGTGATACAATGGCAATTCTGTGAGTGGGAACACATTGCCAACAGCAAAATCATCACAATGGAGCAACCATGTTCACTAATGGTATTGCTCACATGTAGGCTTATAAATCTGCAGAATTTGAATTGCTGGCAAGGAAGTACCAATGAACCAGCAACTCGCTGGTATGGCAAGAGAGGAAGTGATGCTAGGAGTAGTCAAAAGGCTCTATTAAAGTATAACTAAAGGCAAAACATTTTTTTTTTTTTTTTATTTTTTTTTTTAGTTTTGGATAGAGTGGAGAGGGATTAGAACATCTGTCAATTATTTTATTGCTGCCCGTGCCCCCATTGAGGAGAATAATATTCCCTATTTATCATGTTTACCATTATCACCGTGAGTGAAAGTGTAATAAAATCCCAAATTATAAGTTGTCCCCAGAACAGAATATAGTTTTTTCTTTGAGACAGGAAATGAAAGGACATTTCTGTAATAGACTAATAGACCACAGAGGAAAAGAAAGTGATGGGGGTTATAACTCTTTCCATACCTCCCAACATTTTGAGATGGGAATGAGGGACATCTACTAGGAAACGTATGTAGGCATAGGACACACCCCCTGCCACACCCTCTTAAAGGAGAATTAACCAAAACAAAAGGTTAATTAAATCCACAAGAGCTTTTTTTTTTACCACTATTATTCCTTTATATTGGCTTTTAAAATTTACAAATGCACCAATTTGGAATTTGGATGAAAGGTTTAGCACTGGGAAACACTTTTTGAAAGATAAAAAGTGCATTTTATATACAAATATATGGGTCAGACCAAAATGAGGGACAAATGAGGGGGAACGAGTGACAGAGGGGTATTGCTCCAAATCAGGGACAGTCCCTCAAAATCAGAGACAGTTGGGAGCTATGCTCTTTCTATACTCTATCCACAATGACAATAAAAGATTTGTATTTAGTTTTACTTTAACAATCCTGTAGCTAACAAGTTGTCACCAACGACAGAATCACTAGTGTGGCATGGCTTTAAAAGTCAGAAATTCTTATCTATATACTTGTTTCAGGTTAGGGGCCTAAAGTATTGAAAGTATAGTGGCAGAATGATGACCAGTGTGCTGACATAACAAGAAAGAGAGGTCAGCACAGTTAAAGTGCAGCTGTCATGAAAGAAATATCCGGGCTTCCCCATATTTTTTTCATGACAGCTGTACTTAAACTGTGGGTCCTCATCTCCATGCCATTAGAGATAAAGCATTTTCAGCTTGGTTATCAAAACTGTCCTGTCTAAAAAGGATTCATCCATCCAGTTGCTTTAAATAATATTTTTGTGCAGAAGCACATATTTTTCATATGAGACCAAGCTGTACTACCTTTTTATCAGGCGATATCTCATTTTGTTTTACCACTTTCAAGTACAACATCAATCCACCACTTGCAGAAATGAGCGCCGTTGCAGTAAAAGTGCTATACATGACGTAGGGCTGGAGTATAGAGATCAATCCACCAGAGCTCCAGGGCTATCCTCCTGTCTTGGTTATTTCTATAACTTTTGGCCGTGGCCCAAAAACTTTAATCACACTCCCTCCTACTGCCTGGGTTGAAACACAGGAGGTTAGAACATGTACATAAAAGAACATGAAAAGGCCATCATTAATTAATAAAAAAGGTCACCCAATTCAATATTAATACAATTGCAAACAATTTAGAACCAGCACTAATAGGCCTTGAAGATTTAGCAGCTCAGGCCTATCCAACCCACCATATATGATAAATCGAATCCGTTCAACTTTAAAGGTGGCTATACATTATACTATCTGATCTTCTTTTTCTCTATCAACAAGTATATACTACAAAGACCTGCATGATTGGATACAAATTGATTGGATATATTAGGTATGTTCTCATTTTATACAATTTATACTGTACAATCTCCTTTAACCACTTCAATACTGGGCACTTCCCCCCCTTCCTGCCCAGGACAATTTTCAGCTTTCAGCACTGTTGCACTTTGAATGACAATTGTGCAGTCATGCAACACTGTAACCAAACAACATTTTTATCATTTTCTTCCCACAAATAGAGCTTTCTTTTGGTGGTATATGATCACCTCTGGGGTTTCATTTTTTTGCTAAACAAACTAAATTTTTTTTCTTTGTTTCTGTTATAACATTTAGTTTTCTCATTCACTAATGGGCACTGATGAGGTGGCACTGATGGGCAGTGATGAGGCAGCACTGATGGACACTGATGAGTTGGTACTGATAAGGTGGCACTGATGGCCACTGATGAGCTGGCACTGATATGTAGAATTGATGGGAACTGATAGGTGGCACTGATATGCAGCACTGATGGGCGGCACTGATATGCAGCACTGATGGGCACTGGTAGGTGGCATTGATGGGCACTGATAGGTGGCACTGATGGGCACTGACAGGCGGCACTTATCTGCACTGACAGGCGGCACTGATTGGCACTGACAGGTGGCACTGATGGACACTAATAGATGGCACTGGTGGGCAGCACTGATGAGGTACTGACAGGTGTTACTGATGGGCACTGATTGGCACTGTGATGGGCACTGATTGGCACTGTGGTGTGCACTGATTGGCACTGTTATGGGCACTGATGGGGCACTTTGATGGGCACTGGCAGGTGTTCCTGATGGGGCACTGACTGGCATCTGATAGGCAATGATTGGCATTGTTGTGGCACATCTGATGTTCGGCTGTGCTGATAATCAATGTGCTGATTATCAGCGCAACACCCCCCTCAGACAGGGAGAGGCGCCGATTGGCTCTCCCTGTCAGCGTGAACCAAGTATGTACTATAAGGGCATGCATGACAAATTAATTGGATAGATTAGGTATGTTCTCATATTACATTTTGGTAGATCTAGGTACGATTGTAGAGAGATTGTATGGTTCGATTTTATTGCGTATGGTGACCCTTAGCTGAATAACTGTTGAAACCCTCATTGAGGATTATAATATAGTTACAGTTACTATACTTTCAGCTGTGTTTACATTTCTACCATAGTTATCAAGATCAGGTGGTACACCACAAAGGTCAGCGACTGTGCGTACAACCAGCAGGAAGGCAGGTCAACATTATGTGATGACCTTTAAAAGTATGATCTTTGTGTTATATTATTAATGTAAAGAAGCCCATAAATTATTTTGTGGGATAGGGCCAAGCAGTACAGATGCAGGGGTCTACGATATAGACCACGGCTTTTATTCAACTGATTGATGTTTTTATTGAAGAGAATGATTAAAAAATCAGACATGTTTACAATAACATTGTATAAAAATGGATCATACACAATATTAATGGCTACCATTGTCCCTCTGTGCTCTGCCTGGGGCAAGCTCAATTTCTCATCATGTTTATTGAGAAAGCTGAAAGACTAGGCAAAATATATAGACTGAAAAAAGATTTATAGAATTAACATGATGTTAGCACACCCCCAGCCTACTATATAGACAATTTCTTGCACACTGTATGACGAGCTCAGATTCTGACATCTTATGGTGGCCATGTATGCTTCGATATTATTATCTAATTGATCAAATTGATAGATTCCATAAAAATCGAAGGGCAAAAGCTTCCCTTCCAATCAATTTAGACTTGATTTAGATTAGATTTGATCAAACTGAGTTGATTGGCCAGGACAGAAAATTATCGTTTTTGCATCTATTGTCAGAGATGCTTTGGTCTTGCATTTGATCATAATTTGATAAATTAGATTATGAGACTGCACAGTGAAAACAGAGATGCAATCGGTAATTTATGATCCTAAGTTATGATTGTGTCTTAAAGTTTTACTAAATCCACAATAGTAAAATCAATCTGTATATGCAGTAAAGCATGCTAGTTCACTCACTGGGGAACCTAAGGGGTTAATTCTGTGCATTGTATAAAAAGGCTGTTTGATCCTGTCTTCTCTGATCCTCCACTTCTTTTACTGTCCCCATTCCATCTGCTGATAGAACAGAGCCCTAGAGGCACTCTGCACATGCACAGTTTAGTGTATATTGGTAGAAAGTTATTTTTTTCGGGGTGGGGGGGTGCATGTGATCAGCACAGGACGAATCAGCACTGTCCAGACAGAAAGTCAGGGGCCGTGCAGCCTCATAGGACAGGCAGAGCAGAATTACAACTCCTCCTACAAGCTTTAACCAGTGCTCGACTGGACACTGATAGTCACAAGACTGCTATACAGGCATACCCTACTTTTAAGTACACAATGGGGTTTATTTACTAAAGCTGTAAAGTGCAAAATCTGGCTCACTTCTGCATAGAAACCAATGAGCTTCCAGGTTTTATTACAAAAGCTTAATTGAACAAGCTTGGGTTAGAAGCTCATTGGTTTCTATGCAGAAGGGAGCCTGATTTTGCACGTTCCAGCTTTAGTAAATAAACCCAATTGTGTACTTAAAAGTGGGGTATGCCTGTATACTGCTGATGAGAAAAGGTATTTAGCAGTTTATATTTACTAAAACAATTTCCATGTTGTGTGTACTGTGAGAGACTAGATATAGGGAATGCAGGGTCCTGGGTTTAGTAACACTTTAATCATCGATCACAATCTACCTCCCCATATGTGGCATATCGATCAATTAAATTGTCAACAATAGATTATTTCTATCAGATGAGATTGATCAGAATATAAATTGTTCCTTTATCAAAATATGTATGGCCAACCTTTACAAACTACTCTGATTCACTCGTACAGTGTCGAAGACATTTGATGAATCCGCAGACTCTGAAATGAGTTCACTTATCTCTATATAGTAACAGCTTTGTAAGTGTACATAAGTGAAGGGTCTGATTTGTTGCTCTTTCAGGATTTATTTACATGAATACGTAGGGCCTATTTTCTTGGGAAACATACAGCTTCTTTCAAGTGCACAGGATTAACATCTTCTCTAGTGGATTAAAACAACTTCAAAGCATGCAGGAACAGAATTTAAAAAGGATGGGGTTATTAGGTATATCTCTACTATGTAACATCCAAAGGATGGAACTGTGATATAACAAAATGTTTATTTACAGGCATGTCCTTTTCTAAGATAAGTTACTATAACGCGCATGTCGTATTATTAAAAATCTTGCATGGTATATGTGTCTGTGTGAATAATTTTTTTTTATAAATAAATGAAAAGCATTTGGAAAATGTAGATTTTAACTTCTTTAGTTTAGTTTTTTTTTTTGTTTTTTTAGTGCATAAAACAATGCAAACTGTAATTTTGTTGCTATTTGAAGCTCTGAAAACATAAGTTGGCAATTACTTTTCTTGGCACGTGTTAATTAGGCTTCAGCCTGCATGTTAATAAAAGCTTGTGCATGGCTTAAAAGCTTATATAGTATATATTTTGTGTGTTAAGTAAATACACATGATCAGCGGATGCTTGGTATTTGGCATTCCACTGAATGAAGTCTCATGTTAAGCTGTGCTGACACTTTCCCGTATGGGGTCTTCTGTAGGGGTCATTTACAGGATGGAGGGATTCTGTGTCATTGCAGTGCAATTTTAAGCTGGCCACAGATGGGTAGAATTTTGAACAAAAATTCTTGGGAAAATAAGGTTCTAATGCCCTGTACACACGACCGCTTTTCTCATCGGAATAAACTCTGAAGGTTTTTCCGACGGAGTTCCGATGGAATTCCGCTAAAACTGGCTTGCGTACACACGATCACACCAAAGTCCGACCGTCAAGAACGCGGTGACGTACAACACATACGATGGGACTAGAAAAAGGAAGTTTATTAGCCAATAGCTTCCATCTCATACTTGCTTCAGAGCATGCGTCGTTTTTGGTCCGTCGGAACAGCATACAGACAATCGGTTTTCCCGATAGGAATTGGTTTTATCGGAAATATTTAGAACATGTTCCATTTCTAGGTCCGTCAGAATTTTAAAAAAAAAAAGTCAGATGAGGCACACACACGATCGGAATATACGATAAAAAGATTCCGTCTGACTTTTTCTGTCGGACATTCCACTCGTGTGTACGTGGCATAAGGCTGGCCATAGATTATGCAATTTTGTTTCCTTAAACTACGGGTTTAAGGAAATAAAACTGTTAGATTCCCCCATCAACACAGTCCGTATTGATGGGGGAATCAAACAATTTCCTTTCCTTTAACCCTCCTGCTGCGCTATTGTATTCTGACAGCAGGATACAGAATACAATGATCTAAAAAATAAATGTCCAGCGCTTAAAAAAGTGACAAAATACATATCCAAAGCAATAAATAAATAAAAAATCCAATTAACCTCCCTGGCGGTAATCCCGAGTGTGGCTCGGGGTTACATTTCAGTACCATTAGCGGTAACCCTGAGCCACACTCGGGATTGCATTGCAGAATCCTGGTACAGCGTACTTACCTTGTCACCAGGATCCTGCAAAGTTCCCCCGCTGTGTCCCCCACCAGATCATCCGCCCGATGCTCTGTGTTCCGGGCTCTGTTCCCTGCGAGCATTGCAACTCATGGGGGCGGAGCACGACGGCAAATTCAAAAAGTACAAAAAACATAACACATACAGTACATGTGTTACAAAAGTGGTTTTAGACCAGCTAGAAAACAGCGATAGTAATTTGAAACACTTTCAGAATTGAGCAATAGTGATTCGCAGGGAAATTCATTTTATTATTATTATGTTATTATTTTTATTATTATTATAATTTAAGATTTTGTGTGTCAAACTTCATCATATCCAGGATATCTACTAGACCAGGGATATGCAATTAGCGGACCTCCAGCTGTTGCAAAACTACAAGTCCCATCATGCTCTGCCTCTGGGTGTTATGCTTGTGGCTGTTAGAGTCTTGCTATGCCTCATGGGACTTGTAGTTCTGCAACAGCTGGAGGTCCGCTAATTGCATATCCCTGTACTAGACTCTTGTTTGGACAGATTTAATTGTGTTATTACTAATGCCACGTACACACAAGCAGATTTTCCGTCAGAAAAATCTTGGATGTTTTTTCCAACGGAATTCGGCTCAAGCTTGGCTTGCATACACACGGTCACACAAAAGTTTGCAGAACTTTCGACCGCCAAGAACGCGGGGATGTAGAACACAACGACGAGCCGAGAAAATTAAGTTCAATGCTTCTGAGCATGCGTCGAATTGTTTCCAAGCATGCGTAGGAATTTTGCACGTCGGAATTCCTACAGACGATCGGAATGTCCGATCGGAACTTTTTCCGACCGAAAAATTGAGAACATGCTCTCAATCATTTGCTGGCTGGAATTCAGCCAGCAAAAGTCCAATGGAGCATACACATGGTCGGAATTTCTGACCAAGAGCTCTCACCGAATTTCCGATTGTGTGTACGCGGCATAAGAATTACAGGCCTATAATATAAAACACCAAATTTCTATGCAAAACAATGTACCGCTTTGAGATTCAAAAATCCGACATAATCATACTTCCAGGGAGGTTAATGAGGGAAACCCAGGTTTCTTTTCGACCCCGGAGAAAAGAAATCTTGAAGGCGCAGGTTGGAAAATTTTCCTTGATTGAACAGATTTCTAACAGTATATGTAGTTTTCATTTGGTAAAGTGTATTCATTCCAAAATAAAATGTTGAAAGCTAATTTTTCAAATGACAAACAAATGTTCTGAGAATGTTTGGACTTTTCCTATGAATTCTTGTTTGAAATTCTATCCATCCGTAGCCTTACAGACCCTAAACATAGATGCAAAGCATTATAATACATGTGAATGTATAGAGCGTTGCTTGTTTATAATGAGCAATTAGACCTGAGACCAAATACCAAATGCCTTGGAGCACTGACTGCATGCCAGAACAAAGCACAAGGATCTGTCCACTGGCAAGGATATGTAAATCTAAAAAATCAAATACTCTTATTTTATTCTTTAGTCACAGTTAAAGTATATGTAAATCCTAAAAAATGTACTTCTTTTATGTGCTACCTTTCAGCCACTTAAAGAGGAAGTAAAGTCTTCCTCTTTAAATTGTACCTACAGGTAAGCCTGTAACCCACAATGTAACCCACAGTTACATTGTGCTTATATGAATAAACACAATGTAACTGTGTGAAACACGTCTACCTGATGCAACTGCTACCACCCTGTGGTGTCATATCATGTTTTATTGAAGAGAAATAAAGGGACTTTTTGCTACTCCGGTGTGCAGCCACCAATTTCTTCCTCCATATCATTTACACGGCAGGCGAGCCGTGGTTTGGGTCCGTGGGAGGAGTCCTCTCCCCAGCTCTCCCAGAGCAGCGTTTTTCTTTCCTACTGTACTCTTTATTACTTACAATATTCCCAGTGTTCCCTGTGGACTACAAAATGCACCCCCATAAAAATGATGAAGAAGAGAAAAGTGGAAAGTTTTCTGTAAACCTGTACTAGAGTGACCACACTGCTGCTCCTTAAAACGGTGAGTGTGCGTTGTCACCCTAGGAGAGGAAGTGTGTTACTAACAGGATTACCAGGGCTAAATAAAAAGAAAAAGCCTAAAAAAAAAACTAAGGCAGACACAAAGGGGGAGATGTACTAAAACTGGAGAGTCAAAAATCTAGTGCAGCTCTGCATAGAAACCAATCAGCTTCCATTTTTTTTTTTTTTGTCAAAGCTTAATCGAACAAGCGGAAATTAGAAGCTGATTGGCTACCATGCGCAGCTGCACTAGAATTTGACCCAGAAATTGCACTCTCCAGTTAAGCCTAGTGCACACGGGCCGAATGTCGGGCGGTTCAATGGAAACAGTCCGACATTCGGCCCGTGTGTACTGCAGTCAGTCTATGACCGAAAAAAGGTATGCTGATTGGCTTCTGAACAGCAGGGGAGATCACAGTACAGACATCAGATAGTTAGTACAGCGGCACCGAATGGAACTGTCAGGGTTTTTTTTTTTCGCTCAGGCCTGCTGGGTTGAATGAAAAAACTACTAGTGTGTATGAGGCTTTAGTAAGTCAACCCCTTGTTTGTGGGGGCATGTCATTCATTTGAATGGGCTGCTGTGCATGCATTTTATGCAGGAAAAAGGTGCTTTTGAATTCCCACATCCGAAAATGCGCTGCGATTTCAGATGCAGGGGGGTGCTATTAAGAATGAATGAATGAAACGCAAAGAAGCAGTATGTTTTGGCTGCGTGTGCGGGAACAGGTGTGATTTACATGCTGTCCTGCACCCACAACCACCCATACAAGCGTGAACTAGCATTAGGGCCCTTTTACACTGATCAGTTTTTGATCAGTTTTCAGTTAAAAAAAAATGTGGAAGGAAAATGAATGAAAAATGCATCGCTTCAAATCCTACGGAACTCTTCACACCAGGCAGTTTTTAAAAGTCATGTTGCCTGCATTCTTGGTGTATGAAAATCAAAAACACACCTCCCCATTGAAGTGAATGGAAAAACGCATTAGAAATGCATCAATACATGTAAAAAATGCACAGTAGTTGCTCTTTTTGAGTCACATATACATGTTTCACAGGTGCATTATGGGAATCAGGCAACCAGAATATGCATCAGATACGCATCCTGCATTTTTTAATACATTTATTCAATAGAGCAGTGTGAAAGCAGCTTAAGGCCCCTTTCACACTGGGGCCGTGGCTGCATTATCGCAAAAGCACCGTTCGTTTTAGAATGCT
Organism: Lithobates sylvaticus; assembly: GCA_028564925.1. Taxonomy (NCBI): domain Eukaryota; kingdom Metazoa; phylum Chordata; class Amphibia; order Anura; family Ranidae; genus Lithobates; species Lithobates sylvaticus. The sequence goes on along the minus strand of CM053029.1, from coordinate 466,888,408 downwards.
TTAGAGCTGTTTAACCTCCCTGGCGGTATTCCTGAGTGTGTCTCGGGGTGAATTTCCATTACTAAAAGCGGTAACCCGAGCCACACTTGGAATAGCATTGCAGGATCCTGGGAAAGTTACTTACCTTGTCCCCAGGATCCTGCGATGTCTCCCCGCTGTGTGGGCGGGCTGTGTCCTCCGCTCGATCTATCACAGTGCCGGGCTCCATTCCCTGCGAGCGACACGACGCACAGGGACGGACCATGGCGCCAAATTCCAAAAGTGAAAAACACACAATACATACAGTACACTGTAATGTTACAGATTACATTATTGTATCAAATTATATTGCATCCCCTTTGTCCCTAGTGGTCTGTCCTGTGCCCTGCATGCAGTTTTATAGGGGTTAAACGTGTCCATGTTGCGGTGCCTCCGAATCGCTTTTCAGGCGCTTTGGAAGCGCTACCCATTCATTTTAATGAGCAGGGCGTTTTTCAGGGCTGTATACAGTGCTCCCAAACTGCCACAGAGATGCTGCTTGGAGGACTTTTCCTAATGTCCCGCAAGTGCACCGCCCCAGTGTGAAAAGTCACACTGAAATGAATGGGTGGCGGTTTTCAGGCATTTTACAGATGCTATTTCTAGCGCTAAAACACCTGAAAACCGTCTCAGTGTGAAAGGGGTCTTAGGGACCAGAAAGCTGCAATAAGTTACACTTTAATACATTTGTTCCAAGATTTAGATACATTTTAAATATCATATTTCATATGTTCTTATTATTGCCATTGTGAAAGGCTAATAAATAT